>CAUDMG010002797.1:1546706-1901706 GCA_958450375.1 Homarus gammarus
GGCAGCGACCTTGCCAGTTCCCCAACAACCTCGTGTCTTACACAGCCTGCTTCTCAGGTAGGCAACAACCTGACCCACAGCAGGTGGACGGGACGGCAGGTGGATGTGTATTTAGGACATTATAGAACACCTTTACACAGTTAATTAGTTTAGAACACACAGGGAGGGGGAGAAGAGGGAGTGTAGGAGAGGAAAGGAAAGAGGTGATGGTGATGGGGAAAGGGTGGAGGAGGGAGGAGATGGGAGAGGTTATGGAAGGGAAGAAGGAAGAGGGAATGGGGGTGGTAAGAGGTCGACGTATTACGATCCTATACAGTTATTTGTATGTAAAGGTTCAGTGACTGTGTGTGTGTGTGTGTGTGTGTGTGTGTGTCAATATTCTGTACAAAATTAATACACCAGTTTGTTTTATTTGGCATTATTGTATATTTAACTAATTATTCTCTTCTTTAGTGTTATTGTTGGATTATTATCACGACAGTTAAACAAATGTATTAATAATGTATCCAGGTGGGTCTTTAATAGTTGTTGTTGTTGTTGTAATGTACTAATTACTACTTATATAAACAAAGTGAACTCCGTCTTAAGGTATTCAATCCTGTATCTGTGATGGTCTGCAGTGAAACCTCCATATAGCGGACTTCTCTATCTATATAATCCGTTAGATGGAGGTTTCATATCTAAAGGATCCTCTATATAACGGACATTCCTCTCTATATAGTCCGTTGAATCGAGGTTTTAATGTATTGGCAATAACGTAAATTTTAATGGACAACAAACGATCAACTATTAGCGTGAAGGAGGAAGTTATATATTGGTGAGAGAGAGGGAAGGAAGGAGGGAGGGAAGGAGGGAGGGAGGGAGAGTCTCTATCCTCGGCAATACTTCAACTCAGCTGTACAAGAGAAGTAAACAAACAAGTCGGGTAGACAAAACAAGTCGGGTAGACAAAACAAGTCGGGTAGACAAAACAAGTCGGGTAGACAAAACAAGTCGAGAATAACAGATAATAAACATCTCCGACTAAGAACTAATAGGATCTCAAGTAAAGGTGTTTCTGTACCCCTTGGTTTGTTTTACTACCGCTAACTCCCTAATTTGAAGACGGAGACTCAGATTACAACACTTTCATGAGAGGGCGGAGGGAAGGAAGGTGAAGGGAACCTGACTATAGATTGTTGTGGTGGGCCAGATTGCAAGGATTGAATATTCCCAACACTTGTCACATAAAAATTCCTTCCCTCCTAGACTGGACATAATGCACCCAAACTGGCACACTCAGACTTTACGATACAATGCAACGTAATGGAGAGGGAGGAGGGGAGGGTCGGGTACGTATAATTCTGTTGACTTTAGTACCGAAGGCAATACCGTAATCAGATCCCTTCTTTGTGTACCGAGTTAAGGTTAGAAATTTAGCGTAAGGGTCCTTGAGATTGTGAGAAGAGGGGTCCTACATGTTGAGAAAGGGGTAGGGTGAAGGGGCAAAGGGGGGTGGGTGAAGAAGTGAGGGGGGAATGGGGTGTTAGGGAAAGGGGTGAGGGAGGGGGGTTTACAGTGTTACCACCTGCACCCTTTCCCTACTTGACCTTGTGCAATGGTATCGGATTAAATGGGTTGAGACCTCACCCTCCCCCCCCTTCCTCCTCTCTCCCATTGCTACTTCCTTACCATATGCATTGTGGGTTTGTATGACCTTATATAGTACATTTCTCCAACCTCCCTGTATGTATGTTAGTTACTCTGGCATACATACATATACACATCGCCTGTATGACACCAGACTAGCTTCCCTTTCCTCGTGGATTTGTGTCGTTGACGTGTGTGTATGTTGTATGAAGGTGTATGACACAATCTACATACCTCTACCCTGTTGGCTGTGTGTATGTAGTATAATACTTCGTGGAACACACTTCTCCATACACACTGTGACGAAATAATTACTTTTTATGTGAAACTACATAATGATTTCTCTCTCTCTCTCTCTCTCTCTCTCTCTCTCTCTCTCTCTCTCTCTCTCTCTCTCTCGTGTGCCTTTACGAACGCTTCTGGTAACTTTGTTCGTCAGTCTCCCAAGAAAGAATTCCTTTATATAATATGACTATTAAAGAAGCTGCCATTATCCTAGTCTGCTTGTCTTATCCATGACCTATCCTTGCTACTGTTTCTCCACAATCATCCTTCGCCATATCTTGTACATCTATCCATCCAGTAGGTCGTGTCCCAAGTCTTGTTCCTCGTCCGGATTTATACTGAGGAAAGAAACTCGGGAAACTCTTGCCAGTCCTCGCCCGCTGGCCGACCTTGAGCCATTCCTACTCTCATTATCCTCCTCCCGTGTGTGGTCAGTCGTACCCATCCTTAACGCATCCTGAGCTCTGTGTGTTGCTTATCCTTATTTATTTCTTCGGTTTTCATCCTATCTCTATCCAACCTCTTATTCCTATCCCAACCAATCTTAGCCTCATCCTAGCTCCTACCAGCCTAGGACCGTACACAGGAATCTTTTAAGGGAAAGTTAGATCACTTATCCTTACCCACTGGATGAGGTATGTCCTGTAGATGTCACGGCGGACTCACATGTTTGAAGGATCTGTCTGTCAGTGCGTCTGTGATTGAGCAGCTTTTTTCTGTTGAGTCTCGTACACAACAGCGGTTATAGAGAATCATACTCACGAAAAATTATCTTTAATATTATAACAGTTGTCATAAAAGGCTGAAAAAGTTTAGGAACTAGTTTGTACGTACAGTGTTCAGGAGTCTGAGGGAGACCCTGATGAAGGTCTTAATCCTCCTCAAGAAAATTAGGATTCACGCGGCCGAAATAAACGTTGGATTTCCTGAAGGAGGCAGACTGAGAGCAAGCTAAAGCGCTTTGATGGAAGTCGCAAACGAAACGCTCCTGATCGAAGACGGTGCCCTCCCCACACATGAAGGAGAAGTGCCTGGTGATGATCTGGCAGAAGTCGATGTAGGGGAGAGACACGTGGAAGATGGCGCAGTTGTTGGCCTCGTCGGCGTAATAGCCGTAGGGCAGATCACTACAGTCGAAACCCGCCAGGATGTCACCCAGGATGAGGGAGGCGTTGGACGGCAGCTCGAAGAACAAAGATGTTGAGTCTCGGCGACGACGAAGGCCAGGCAGGGCGGCCACACACACTCGGGGTGAAGAGAAATAAATATATCAGCCCTTGAAGACGTAAGGGTTAAACCAGTCTCCTCAGGGGTTAGCTAATTACTGGCCAACAACTCTCGGCATTAATATTAATGGTTGTGAAGGAGGTCACGCATAGCCTATGGTCGTCACCTCGAACCTCGGATAATAAGAGACAACAAAGAAACAGAAATAGGAGGAATAACAATTTTACCCAGAGCTAAGGTTCTCATGTCGTAGAGTGAAGAGACATTTGTGTTATGGAGACGCGGCAGAAGCTCCTATATACAGTATATCAAGGTGATGGTCCATCCCGACCTAGTGCCTCATACCACCTCCTGTCCCCCTCCTCTTCACAATGACACTATTAAAACTCAGAAGTGGAGGGGTAACTTAACCAGAACCATTTTAACTGGCTACCACTGTCACTCCTGCTTCTAACAATGATTTATCTCATCAGCATCCTTCTCTTCTTCCCGATGATGTGAGATTAGAAGGTATAGTGTTTACATCATCAGTTTTATATATGATGAGTTTGGCATTTGAAATACAGATTATAGAATGCTTATTTTACACCTTGATATCCTGTCAATTATAGTTTGATATCATTCGGATTTTTAGTCCGTCAGAAACTCTGATATATTTCCGTTTTCACTTTTTGTTTTCACTTCTTCAATCACGAGGTACAGCGCGGTGGGTCAGCGGTCATAACCTCACATCAACGTTTATCTGGTGTAGAGTTTGAGCAGCAGCATAACATGTTCATCAAGATAACTTACTAGGGTGAATGTCCGTCTGTCGCCTAACCTGCCCCATTATCTCTCCCCCTTGCCCCCTCCCCTCTCCTTTCTCTGCCTCTTGATCTACCCATCCACCCCTACACAGCATCCAGACTCGGCAGGGAGCTCAGATCCCCGTCTCAGGAATCTATTCTAGACCGGTTTTTCGGACGCTTTCATCCGTTTAAGTGTGGCTAAGACGGTCACAAGGTGGAAAGTGATGATGGTGACTGAGTTTCTTTTTTTATCCCGGGGGAAATACTCTGTTTTATGTAGGAGCTAAAGTTGAATTAGTTTAATTTTGATCATATTATTGGCCATCTTATAAAACACACACACACACACACGTAAACTTTTCTGCCGTAAAATAGTGTGTAAAGATATCACTAATTGTTTACCTCTAATAGCCAACCCAGGTGACTACCACGAAATTGATAATGGGATTACCGGGGTAGGGTAGTGGCAGAAGATGGGAAGATGACAGATTGAAAGAATAGAGATGGAAAGGTTGGATGATTGGATGGAAGGGTAAAAAGTTGAGAGACTAAGGAGGAAAGAATGAGAAATAGACATGCCAAAATAAGAGGTAAAACTAAAAGAGTTAACAGAGACGAGAGAGAAAAAAAAGAGAGGGGATAAATGGAAAAGAAAAACGGTAGACGGAATTGAAAGAAAAAATAGAATATGCTTTTATATAAATGACGCGATCCTGACCTGACCTGACCTGACCAAACCATCTAATGGTATTTTTTCTTTGGGCTAGGTCATGTTTGGTTACTATGTGTCGTACAAAAAACGTTTGATACCTCTTCTGTACAAGACAACCTAAAAACGTTCTGTACATGTACAACACAAATTAAATATCCCCGGTACATCTAAAAGGCACTTAAAAACTTTCAGTATATCTGTAAGACATTCACATATGATCTGAATGTGATTGCTTAAGTTTTGATATGTTTCAGGTCTTCAAGAAAACTGGGAAAATTTTTTTTGGCGAGATCGATAAAAAAATTTAAGTCTATCCTCTGCGTTTATTAATTTTCTTTGATTGATTTATATCCATTTTCTTTGAGAGTTAAATCAATTTTCTTTGATTTTCGTGTCGTCTTAGCGTGACTGACGACGAGAACCAAATTACTTGTTCCCCTTGTTTCTAAATGGCTGTATGTCTCAAAGAGGAATTACTACAATGGTACTGTACATTACTGTACAATACGTCGTGACAACTAAGCAAAGAAGATCTATTTGAGATTTGTGGAACTCGTAATTTTAGCAACAATGTATAAAGTAATTTATTGTAAAGTTCCATGTTCCCCATCTGTTCTCTCTTTACGCCTGGTATCTCATCCTTTTCCATCAGCCACTCACTCATATGACCCAGGTGGAGAAAATTTCTGGAGAGGTCAGAGAACAGTATAAATTGTGGCTCCTAAAGTCACCCGACTTCCCTTAAGGAAAACAATGGCAGGGGAGAGAGAGAGAGTTCATTTTTATGATCGTCAGATCAGAGATTTTGGTTCTATTATATTATAAAAAATGGCATTTTTTTCTTCTTGTTTGAGCATTTGTATGTCTCGGAAGGACGTCTTTCTTCGCTCCACACTCAGAACTAAGCTCTTGTTGCCTGATGACCAGTGTACTAAAGTTTCCGTCTATATACCTCAATGAGTTAGTGCCGTAGTTTACCCATGGATGACGTGGAGTGTAAGCCTGTAATAGAATAATGAAAAAGCTGTAATATATACTGTCGTGTTCTAGAGGTCATAAACCTTTTAAAGAGTGTGAAGAAAGATTCAATTTTCATAGGCTACAATAATCATCATCGCCATCATTATCATCATTCTCGTTTTCAAAGATAAAATCTTCTATGATAGGCAGTCATGGTTTTTCCTCTGCCATAACACAATCGTCCAAATCTGTGGTTTATTTATTTTTTTCTCGGCGGCCAACACCTGACGGCAACAAATGTCATTCGAGACAGCCGTAAAACGCATCAGATGAGCTTCGTTGTGGTCGGGTTTTGTTGTGGTCAGGCGGCCTTAACACTTGTAAAATTGTGCTCACAACTCCTCATAGCCCTAACTGATGTATATTGTACGTTTATTTTCTATAATAGATCGTTTTATACGACTATTTCGCCTCTTCGATAATATGGTCATTAGCCTCCTGCGTTTCAGGTCAAAAAATGTGTAAACTAATTATTTTGTTCACCTTCTGTAAGGACAATATTCTAGGAAAATACTGTAAATTTTGAGACAATTTCTTTCATATATCGATGAATGTTATAAACAAGGTGAATAGTAGGACCACTACCCTGGCCGCAAAGTTAGAGAGGAGGCAGCGGAGACATTGTTGAGTCCTCGCAAGCAGATTATGTTCATGACCGACCTACCGCTGTCCTCGTGATACTGAAGGGTAGGAGATGTTTTTATAATGTATAACTGCGCTTTGGCACCGAGGACCACATCGGCCTCTCGAGTCACCTCAGAGCTCACCAACGAAGGTGACATCTTTATACATTTTCCATTACCCACTTGCAATACGTTTACCATTCGTTAGGTGGCTGTAAAGTAGCTGCTTTGGCAGTCTACTGTCGTCCATGCGGGTAACATGGCCAGTCCAACGTAGTTGTTCATGGATAATGATATCCTCGATATTCCTACAGTTGGTATCAGTAAGAATACTGGCATTTGTTGGGTTTCGCCTTAGTAACCTGTCCATCTTGCATTGTTTTCATCCGCCAGTAGTCGTTGGGTTCCCATGGTGGTCACCTCTTCCGCCTATACCGCCGTTGGGGTTCTGTTGGAGTTATGTATGTCTGTCGAATGCGGGGCTCCACCGCAGATTTTTCGTTCGGGGTTTACTCCCGTAGTCTTATACCTACCAAGGTTAATCCACAAGGCAATGGAGCAGTGATTGATTGGCACCTGGGCGTGTCCACATGCCGGTGGGCCTTTGCACCGACCATCTGGGGCCCACTCGAGATGTTCGTAACTTAAATTAAGTCACCCCTTTGCCCGCCTATAGTATAAGTTAGGATATTACAGGCGTTCTAATCTCTCTGGGTAACTGGGGTGCTCTAGCGCAGAGTTGGTCAAGTTTAGTCTTCAATCAGCTAACACTCGGTGCCGTCACAACCAAGGATAAAATACTGGCAGGTTATTCTAACAGTTAGCTTTTACAATTATCTGTACTTGTGACTTCTTCAATTTGAGACCGTGACTGTGAAAGCAGAAGTAAGCATGGCAGGAGTAATATTGTATAAATAACAGTGGTATCATTATTAGCCACAGCACAACAGTAGTAGAAGTAGAAGAAATAGTAGTAGTAATGCTATTAGTGAAGTAGGTCGTAGTCCTAGTAGTAGCACATAAAACTCATTACGGTACACGTAACCCTTCATGATTTTGCCACCGATAATCTTTGTTAATGTGAATCACCAATCAGCACTCTAGCACAGGGTGACGGACAGACCGTATGTGGTAGAGTTGGCAACACTGGCATAAAGTTGCTCAGTGAGGAAGATAATAACATTAAATATTTGGGGGGCCTGAATTATAAACAATACAAACGCAAAAATAAAAATAAAATATATATAAAAATGAATCCGGTATTAGTGAAACATTAATGAATTTCAGATGGTGGAATGAGAGTAATTTATAAGTTAATAGGGTTTTACCAACAGAACGAAAGCGATTTCCTCAATGTGGCAGCCTGCTTGAAAGAGCTAAATTCGTGTTATTAGGATGATCATAATTTTAAGGGCTATTTGCATGATATAGACAATACAAGACTATAAGCTATGAGAGACGATACAGACGATCATTTTTTTTAAATATCAACATGGTAACTCAGGCACCACAAGGTATGCATAAGTAGACTTTCTATGTCCGTAGTCCTTACAGACTTGCACTGCGGGGGGGGGAATGGTATCTTCTTGAATTATTCATTTACGATGACCCGTAATAAGTAACTGGCTAGCATGTATCATCTAGGCTAACTGAGGTTAAGAGAGGTCATAGCTGCTCACTGTGTAGGGGATGAGCCGACCTTAGCATCCGAAGGTGATTAAAATTTGTCAGAGATGATGTTTCAAACTTTACTTTTACTTGTTAAGCTGAATTTGGTGAGCTGTTTCACTAGTTCATCCGGACAGTGGAGGGCAGTAAGGGTCTTATCATCTTGTAAATATTACTTTATGAAATATATTTTAGTAATATTAATAACACCACTTTTCCTGATTACCAGAAGGTGTTGTCAAGTCCAGGACACAGACAACAATGTTTTAAAGACCTTGGCACTCGAGGCGTCTTTACGTGTTATATCTGAACAACATTAACAGACCTCAAGTTACTTATAAATCAGTATCAAATAATAACAATTTCAATACAAGATAATGAATAGGAAATAGCTCTGGAAAAGTGAGTGTGTGTGTGTCATAACGCTACAGAAAGAGAATTTTCCAAACAAGAAATTCCTCAAGGCTGGCTTATAACATCACCATCATCTAGCTCTTTACTATTCAGCCATCGTCTATTAAAGCTTTGTTGTGATACTTGAGTCCCCCACCACTCCTCTGTATCTTGGATCAGATAAATAACCCCATATAAAGCTCTATAGTAAATCCACACTCAGACGCTGTGTCGTGATCCTGGCCCACTGGACGGTCACATTACCACCAGGTGAAAGGTGACCGAACACGCTGAGAGACGAACCCAAGGTGAGACTGGGGAGAGGAGGTCTTTGCTTCTGTTACTCGTTCTCTTCTTCTCCTATTCTTTCTGCCTCCTTTTTCACTCTTCTTTGTTTTCCCATCTTCCTTTATTTTACGCTTCTTCTTCTTCGTTCCCTCGTGTTATTATTTTATTAATTTCGTCTTCCTCCTCGTTCACACTTCGCTGGATAAAATACGTAGTGTGTGTGTGTGTGTGTGTGTGTGTGTGTGGGTGGGGGTGTGTGTGTGTGTGTGTTTCGCTTGCAATTATCAGAAAAAAATCTTAATTCATATCCTGACCTGCAGGAGGCACTGTAGGTGCTCTCGCATTATAACATACTGTAGATGCGGGTTGATGTATTTTACTTTCCTTATGGAGTTTCATTAAGATTATTGTGTGAGTTTAAAATGATTTTTAGAGCAGAAAGAAGATTCATGAAGTTCAGAAAGAGGTTTTCTAACACCATTAAGACACCTATCCTCCTTCCCCACCATCCTCTCTTACACACATGCACTTTCTCTCTCCTCTCATTTCTTTTACTTCCCTCCGTCTCCTTCCATCCTTCACCTTTTACATTATCTTCCTTCACTTCATATTATTGGTGGGCGTGGCGTCTGGTCTGCCTGGTCTCCGTCGTCGCCGAGACAGTAGTCCAGACTTCTTCGAGCTGCCGTCCAACGCCTCGCTCATCCTGGGGTCAATCACCTCGGGGTTCGGCTGTAGTGATCTGCCCTACGGCTACTACGCTGACGAGGCCAACAACTGCGCCATCTTCCACGTGTGTCTCCCCTACATCAACTTCGGCCAGATCATCACCAGATAGTTCTCCTTCATGTGTGGGGAGGGCACCGTCTTCGACCAGATGCATGGCCATTCTTGGTTCACTGATGTGTGGGTCGAAGGTTCCACATCAGTGTTCTGTGTTGAATAATGATGATGTAACGGAATTTTTCACCCTCTTTCTCGCTCTCTCTCTCTCTCCTTCACATACACACGACGCTACCTGGCTACAACACCCCTCAGTCACCTTCTTCATCACCCACAGGAACAATTGGTCTACGCTGACCTAGAAAACGCGACGCCCTGCGAGCTCTCAGAATCTTTCAGGTCCGTGAACGAATACTTCGGCCGCACTGAGAGGAACTTCCTAGAGTGAGAAAAAGGAGTCCTATCTCCTTTAGGATACCTGAAGAAGGAAGACGAATTAGCGACTGATATCCTACGGGGAGATTATATACAGTACAAAATATACATTAGAACAGAATATAAAAAATGTGTTTATGTAAATAGCAAACTAGTGTTATAACTTATTCTTGATGTTAAGTCTATCACTAGAGAAACTGTTGTCTATAGATGTATCTAATAGACTGTAAAACACACAGCTCAGGCAGAGAACAGGTAATACGGCTTAACAATGTATTAGTCACCAATATTAAATACAATGGCTTTACTCTTCTCTTCAAGATAAACATAAAATAAATATGTAAATATATAACTAAGCAAGCCAGTGTATATTACATTAATAAATACTAGAAGTTTGTAATTAATTTTGTAATTCTTCTTACACGTCACTTATAATTTCTCTATGGCAATCTTTAGTGTTTTATGTTATTCTGGATGTTCTAAGTTAGTTAAACATTAAGTTCCAATTTCAAGCGTAAAGGGTTATTTTGGTCGAAATATTCGGCAAGTGCTTACCTTTTCTGACGTAATCTTGAAGATTTTGATTTCGTTCAAAATCTCAATATTATACAGATACACCTGAACTTCTTGATTAACTTGAAGATTATACATTCCAGTTTATTTCACCTGAAGATTAACTAACTTAACACTACCTGCGGGGGTTAGATTTGGTTAGGTTAGTATAATAAGAGTTAATCATTAGATAAAATATGCTGGTTGGGGCCAATCTTCAGGTGATCGGAAACAACAAATACTTCTAGGGAGTCATTTATTAAGTAGAAATCAATATTGTTTTCACGAAGAATAAATTAAAAATGTTGATATCATTTGCAGATTTATTAAATTGAATTATATAGACAACAATAAAATTTGTACTTACTGAGAAATAATGTTAGTAATATTATGATAAACTTTTAACAATAGGACAGATACATGACTGTTGTACAGGAGGCTGAAGAAGGACGATTTTCAAGTTGTGATAAAGTTTCTTCAGGGTATAATACACATGTTGAGAGTATTAAAGGGATGAATAACTCGGTAGCTAAGACAACAGCACAGAAAACATATATTACAGCACCAAGAACAGTGTCCTAAAACTAGCTAGGAATGTTCAAAACAAAACAAAGAGTAACAGGACGATACAAAGGATGGATTAAAACTTGTGAATATTGATCATAGTGTTGCGAAGTTGCCGTATTACGAGCAACAAAACCATTCTTATTACTCGATCGTCGACTATTCGAGGAAGTTCCTGTCGGTGCGTCCGAAATATTCGTTGACTCGCCTGTACTCGAGGGCGCTGCTGCAGGGGAGAGCGTTTTCCGGAAAGTCACAAATAAGGTTCTCTTGGTCGAAGACGGTGCCCTCCCCACATATGAACGAGAACTGTCTGGTGATGATCTGGCCGAAGTTGATGTAGGGGAGACACACGTGGAAGATGGCGCAGTTGTTGGCCTCGTCAGCGTAGTAGCCGTAGGGCAGATCACTACAGCCGAACCCCGAGGTGATTGACCCCAGGATGAGCGAGGCGTTGGACGGCAGCTCGAAGAAGTCTGGACTACTGTCTCGGCGACGACGGAGACCAGGCAGACCAGACGCCACGCCCACCAACACTGTGAAGGGTGATACAACAGGTGATAAGACTGGTATGGTAAGTAAAACCCCTTCCCTTTACTAGTCATTTAACCTTAACCCTTTGAGGACAACGTTAACCCTTTGGGGACAACGCTAACCCTTTGAGGACAACGTTAACCCTTTGAGGACAACGTTAACCCTTTGAGGACAACGTTAACCCTTTTTAGGACGTTGTTCAACCCTCTGAGGATAATGTTTAACCCTTTATACATAATGATTATAATTTACCGTCCTTACAATAGTTACGGGTGATCCATATGTTTCATCTTTTATAATCAAAGTTCTTGTTTATGCAGAGGAACAAAATCATACGACTTGCACGTGTATGATGACTCTGGGGAATGGTTAGGTTAAGTTAGGTTATACTTCAATTATGGTTAGGATTTGGTTGGTTAAGGTTAGGGGTATGGAGAATGCACTAGTGACATCTGCTATATTGTTCACATACACACACACACACACACGAAAATTTATCCTAGAAGCTTTGCATTACACTATAGTTACCCATCAAATTCAAACAAATTCATCAAACGCAATCAGTCATTTCACTCTATCCATAGATTTTAGCATTTTACAAGTGTCGTACGAAAACACAACCCACATTAGGTCGAAAAAAACAAATACTTGTCACTGAACACACAAGATTCGCTTTCCACTAGAGATTTAAACATCAGTAGAGGTTTAAGCATCACTCGAGTAATAAACATCTACGTACCGATTGCCAGGAGGTACTTCATGGTGGAGTAACTATGGATGTTGAGACCAAAGACGATGGAGGGCGACTGAATACCATGCAAAGGTTTTGGCTTCTTATATACTTGTCCTGGGGTCCCGAGGAGAGAGGGAGAGTAGGAGATGGGATGGGAAGTGGACAAGTGAGTACCCCGGTCAGTTGTTAGGTCACCTGGACAATTACTTTGGGTCACCTGGAAAGGGACGGAGGGAGGGAGGGAAGGGAAGGAGAGAGGGATAGAGGGATGGCTTGAGATCATGTTCTGCGCCTTTCATTTTGTGTTCGTCTTTGTCTGTTAGTTAATGAAAGGAAGGTGAAGTGTGTGTTTATCTGATCTCTCTCTCTCTCTCTCTCTCTCTCTCTCTCTCTCTCTCGTCTACGGCACCTGATTAAAGAAAACAAATTTGCATTGTAATGGTCAATGTACCTAGAGAAAAATACAAAGTGTTCAGAAAGAAGAAACTTGTTTTTAATGTAGGATAACAATTTAAGTAAAAAAAAAACCATCTCCCAGCACCCTTAAACATTTCCCAGCATCCTTAAACATCTTCAAACATCTCCAACATCCTTCAACATCGTCAGCCCCAACACCCCCTGTCGCTCGCCACAAGTCTCGTTTGGATTCATTGCTCTTTCGAAATCGTATAACTTATCGCCTCATTCCTCTTGGCTCACTTTCTAACCGCCTGTCCCTGCGCCCTGGTTGTTTCCTTGATGATCATGCCCCCCCCCCCCCCCATGGTGCTCCCTCCTTGTTCCCTTGTCCATCAGATCCTGGCTACTGCCGCCCTTTCACTCACAATTTCTTTCGTTCTTCTCTTACTTTCAGCTTTACGTCCATCGATTTGTTATGTTTGGCGTTCTAGCTGACTGTTTTGTGGTTCGTTTTTTCTTTTTCCTTTATCTCTCTTTCTCATTTTAATTTCTTTGTGTTGATTATACTCTCACAAGCACTACTGTCCTCGCTTTATGTCTTTATTTATCTTTTTCTCCGTCATTATCCTTCTCTGCCATTCTTTTTTTCAGACTTCAGCTGGAAAGACGTATGTTAGGACTACATTTTAACACCTGTACTGTAGGAAGTCAACAGTTCAAATAATATAAGGTCGCGTAGACTATGAAGGCCTTCTGCGGTACTGTGAGGCCACGTAGATATGTGAAATCTTATGTAAGCCTGTCGTAGTGTCATTATCAGTAGGAAGAGCGCGCAGCGTATAGTAAGTACACTGGATGCCAACACCACGCTCATCAGGACCTCTGCATGTAGCTGACGCAGAGCCTAACTAAACCAGGAGCTAACAGGATTATGCCACCAAGGAAAGGATCAGTCATAATACTACGAGGATAAGAGAACTCCGCGACCATAAACGGGCGTATATAGTCAAGGTCGTAGTCATTAGAAAGGTTTTATTTTCTCAATAGGCTGCTGGGTTCATTTTGATATTTTAGGGTGGGTATTGATTCGTTTCACTCTTTTATAACGCTCTGTCGTGTGTTCGCTTAAAAAGGTGTCTTATAGGCTACACGACGCTGCAGGTTTCGGAGAAGAAAACTAATCTTTAGAAGAGTACCGTCAATTTTGGGGGGATCCGAAATCAAATGAAAAACTATATTCCAGAATTCCCTCGCCGAATTTTGCTTTAAATGAGTTTTTAAGGAATATGGAAAATAGTGTGTCTGGTCGTGTTAAGGCGAAGCAGAGAGCAGTAATTTATTCTCCTCAATTCTGAAGTCGTTTACTCATTAACCAAGATTATAAATGTAAAAACTAACGCCTCTTGATACAGCCAAAACAATCATAAGCAAAATTCTGTAAAGTTATATACATATATACCTTTGGCCATACTGTATTGAATGCAATACAGTACAGCACATAGCGGCATCGAAAAATTAACTATGGTACTATTCTTTACCTCGTTAACTGTGCCAGTCTAAGGCTATCGTAACAAAACCTGACTTAACCTATACATACTTTACCCAGTCGAATTTATCCTGAGCATTTATCTACGTACAAGTTGTGTATGTGAAGAAATGTTCCTACACTCTCAGACCTGCAGCAGAGCAGAAAGACTCGATTCTCTCCCCCCCCCCCCCTCCCTCTCTTCGTTACGTGCCGTTGAAACAAAGGTAGACCAGGAGGCTACCTCATCTAGGACGCCCACGACCGGTGATGGAAGGGACAGCGAGAGAACGTAGAACGCCAGGTACTGTATAGGGGCACGGCAGATGGCCCACCCGGCTGTGTAGCATCCCTGGGTGTCCACTCCTTATCTCATGATGTGTGTGTGTGTGTGTGTGTGTGTCCATTTAGTAAACCCTGTAGTTTGTTTTCATTTTGGTATTTTCTTGTCTCGTGGGATTCAATCGAGGATCCTCTTGGTAAACTTTTTTTTTTTATCGTAGACTGTAACTCTTATTGTTTATCATACTAAGTTAGGTGTTATTTGTCAACTTAACCTAACCAACCAGAGACTTCAGTAACATCCATACCGTCACACTCCTTTCTACAAGTATGGCCACCAGCGCCCACAACGCTACATTAACCCCACGCCAGAACTACACAACTTTCACCTCCACTAAATCTACTTTGAAAATGTATTGCAACGAACACTTAAGGTGAACTCAAATGAACTTTTCTATCACTATCGTCAGCACTAACACCATCATCACCAACAGTATCCACACCAACATCCTCATCACCATCAATATCCACACCAACATGAGAACTTACGCCAGTTACCAAAAGAAAAGTCTGCCTCAGCGTCACCAAAACTCACCAACACAAACAACAACAACACGTCACCAATACTAACTAGTGCTCAGAGGTGCCTCCCAATAAAGGATTATCTGGGCAGCGCTTCTCACGTTATAAAAACATATAAACAACGACTGTCCCTGTGTACAATCATTCTTTAGTTCTCCAGCCTCTGTCTCCTTTGCTCTGTGTCCATATTTCTTCTACAACTTCTTACATCATTGCCTTCTCCCATATTCCAAATTTCTACAATACTATTGGGTAAGTGTGTCTCCTGCTAGGGGATCAGAGGTCTAATATTAAAGACGTGGTCGGGTAACATGTGAGAGAATCTTAAGACGCTATCTGGCACCTCAACTTCCCTGGTCCAGATGTAGATTATAGCTACTGACTGCCTAAGAAAGACGCATCCACTCACGTGCAGTCATACCGGTGGAAGGATAACATTGTTAGTATTCAATTGCAGTTGTAGTTATTCTTGTTTTAGGCACAGAACAATCTTACTGTCTAAAAGAATGTTAAAGATGGGTGATCAGATCTTCGTAACATGAGCATAGGAAGCGAAAGCTAGCCGGGATGAACTTATTGCTGTCAACTCGCTGGCTGTTCACAGGACTGTCCCCACACTTTCCCTTTTGTATGTGGCTCACTCGACCCCTTCAGCTAGACTCCTTCCTGACAGTCTCTCTTCGGTTACATTAGCAAGTTAAAAATGTTAAACATGTTCGTATAGTATAAAATCTCTCTTTATTTGTATATTTAATACTTGGGAAGTTGGTGAGATGAGAGAAACAGAGATGATATTGAAGGTGTGTACATTCCTTGTCCTTGCGGAGAGACACCATGGCATGCAAAGAGGAGAGGCAACACAGGGCGGTGCTGGGGTTATAATATTCAGTACAGTATATGGCATCTGGCGGATGACAGTGGGCGGGTTATCGTGTCCAGCTTGTACGCCTTGTAGAACCCATCGAGATGTATGTTGAGAAGAGGCAAACCCCTCATCTCGTAAGACAATGAACAACCCGACGTAGGGTTTGGGGGCGCCAAACTCATACAATGAGGTAGGTAATAACAGAACACCGCTTGTTGGCACGGTGTATTAAGGCACTTTGACCACTAAAGTCTTCAAGTTCATAGCTTAAGTCAGAAAGTACACTAGTCATCAACAACGTATCATTTTATATATTTTCTCTTTGACTGAAGGAAAGCAATAATGGTAAGTGCTGCAGCTTGGTAACCAGGATAACCCGGCCTTCAGCCCCAGGCACACCCAAGAAGGTCTCACATGTGACTCCGTCTGTCCACTGAGAGAGTTGGTCAACATCTGCTCCCCCCCGCCCCCCCCCCCCGCCCCCACGCCCCCCCCCGCCCCCCCACGCCCCCCCCCGCCCCCCCACGCCCCCCCCGCCCCCCCCCACCCCCCCCCGCCCCCCCCCCCGCCCCCCCCTCATAAAATCCTAGACCTGCCACTGTGTACCATGTATTGCTGAGGAACTGAGAACGAAGGTTTTTCTCTTCACTGTTAAAACTGGATTAAGGGGTTTGAAAGAAAGAGGAGCTTGTGCCCCTCTCCCCCACATACATTCTCATCGGGGTGGTTGTCAGCAGGTACAGTTTTATAGTTTGGGGCTGGTCAAATTAAAAGTTTTATTGTTTCGTGTTTTGTTTTTGTTTTTTTTAATTCCATTTGTAGGACATGTCATCAAAATTGTTATATCATAATTTATCAAGTAAAAAAGATTCGTTTAGTATCTTGGCACCAAGGCAGTACAGTACGTTTATTAATTCAAATTTTATTGGTGATGGAGAACCTCTCCCGCTAGCAGTACAGCCGACCATTTGTATCAAGAGTGTTCAGAAATTGAAATTGAAATACTAAAAGAGTTCAGAGTAACTGGGAATCCACGAGCAAAGCGTTGAATCAGGATTCGAGCATTGAGCCACATCTCTCTGAACCATCAATGGTTTTGTAGATCAGTTGCTTAAAAAACGTCCTGTTTTACCTTTGGTAACATTAACTCGGGTTGTTATTTTCCCGCCAATAACCCTCAACATGTAATGTCTCGTCTTCGGCATTACAAGAGCGTCTGCTAGAACCGAGTTTCGATTTGGTGGCTGGTTCATTGTGTGGGAGTCAACACCACAGGCGTGTCTATCAAAGCCATCATTAACTTCTCATGGTGTCAATTTATTCAAAAGTAAATATGGTCACACCACCCATCTGGTAATGTATTAATGCAGAGGTTCATCGTTTATAATAATGGAATACAGTGGCACTTATCGTGTGCAACACCACAACATGAATATCTATTCGAACTAGAATAGAAATGGCTCATTGTTTGGGTGAACTTTGGACCAGAGAGGACGGGGAGCCAAAGTCAAGAAAGATCTATATCTTTGCAAATATGGCAAGCGCGGGAGAACATAAATCTTTATTAAGATCGGTGACAATGAATCCCCACGGAGGGAAGAAATGCGCTGTGTGCAGGGAAGACAGGTTCACTTCCATGATCTTAAATTCCACTGCTTTCCTCAAGACTCGAGAGGTAAAGAAAAAAAGCTCTAATGAATTATTAAATAAGGCATAGATATGTTAATTGTAACTCATTGTTGTTAGGCCAGATGAACAACTGATACTGGCACTTACAATGAAATTGACAATATCTCGTATTATATTGACCACGGTCGTACATGTTTGTTAACGTAAAATCAGGCGATTCTTATCAATGGCCCATAAAACATGAAGCTGTAACTTCTTTATTGAGTCCCACAGTTAACACATCCGTTTTCTTACCGCGTCAGTTTGCCTGAGTCCCGTTTTCTCTCATGTACCTCAGAGACTCTGATATTTCTTAATGCCTCATATAATGTTCAGAGATTTGAAATTGAGAGTGAATGCATGTGTTTTACATTAAATTAGATATTTCTGATTACATATGAAACATTCAAGAACGCTTGTGAGTGATGTTTAAAGCTTCAACTGTATTTACTTTTAGTAAAATTGTCAAACAAGTACAGTGTAGAGTCTGCCAGTAGAAGTGTAATGGGTAAATACTGTGTTTTATTACTATTGAATTTAACCAAGTTTCTAACTCCCCATTCGGAGATGCTACACAGATCCGCATTGATAGATTAAATGATATCAGCTCTAGAAACAGATCTAGTTTGAGAATTACGGGGGGAGGTAAAAATGTGAAAAAGAGTGAAGGGTAGAATCATCAGCGTAAGAATGAATAGAATTAGTCGTAGTGTGACTTAAATCATTGATAAAAAGGAAGAAGATGGTAGGTGAAAGAAGAGAACTCTTTGAGACACCACTATTGTTGGAGAAATAGCGAGAGATCGATCCCTCGACAACAACTGCCATGGATCGGTTCTCAAGGAAGCTTGAAATTAGAGAACAAAGTGGGGGAGAGAAACCATAAGAGGGAAGTTTAGAAAGCAAAGACTTGTGCCATACCCTGTCAAATGCTTTGAAGATGTCGAGGGCTACGACGAAAGTTTCCCCATAATCCCTAAGAGAGGATGACCAAAGATGGGTGCAGTAGGAGAGCAGATCACCAGTAGATCTCGCCTGGCGAAAGCCATAATGGTAATCCAACAAAATAGAAAGGCGTTAAAGGTGAAGAACAAAATGGGCGTTTAAGAAAGTTTCGAAAATCTTAGAGAGAGATGAAGTGAGGGCTATGGGGCGATAGTTAGAGGGATTAGAATGGTCACCTTTCTTCAGGATGAACTGAACCGAGGCATGCTTCCAAGAAGAAAGAAAATTTTGAGTTTTAAGGCAAAGGGGAAAGAGGCGAGCAAGCACAGAGGCCAGAATTTCAGCACACTCCCTCAGAACACAACGGGGTATTCCGCCCGGTCCATGCGCCTTACTCACATCCAACCTGGATAACACACCAGTAACCCTATGAGTGGAGATTATAGGAAAGTGCATAGGTTCAGTAGCAGGAGTAGGAGGGGTAGAGTTGGAATCGTCTAAGGTAGACTTAGAGGAGAATAAGGTGCTAAATAGATTGGCTTTATCAGAGGAAAGTTGACTATGGATTTATCAGGTCGGAAGAGAGGAGGAAAAGAGGGAGTACAGAAGTTGTTACAGATGTTTTGGGTTAAGAACCAGAAGGATTTACCAGAAGAGTTAGTCAGGTCAGCGGTCTTTCTTTTTTTAAAATTCCGCTTGACTCTACGAAATATGACCGTACAACTATTCCTAGAAAAAATGAAGAGGACTGGGTAACAGGAGAAGGAGATATTTTCATAACTTGATACGCCCTATCTCTCTCCCTACATGCAAGAGAACAGGAGCGATCAAACAATGATTGTAAAGTAAAAGTTTTGGTAGAAGATGGGATAAATGCACTCATGCCACCGAGTATAACCCCATCAATGCTGTCAGCACATACCGAAGCGCCCCGAGTGGAAAAGCAACATTCATCCCAGGGAAAGTCAGAGAAGAATTCTCGGTAGGATTGTCAGTTTGCCCTCCGATAGTGCCATAGTTGATGTTTAGAGGGGGGGTGGGGGAGGTGGTCGCACCCAATTTGATTTAATAGAACTAAGATTGTGATCAGAAGACCCTAAGGGGGCAGAAATTGAGTATGAATAGTGTGAGGGGTTAGAGGTAAAATAAAGATCGAGCATGTTAGTAAATTGATCGTGTCGATCTGGAACACGTGTCGGGTGTTTAATTATTAATTCCAGATCATTAAGTAAGGAAAAAGAGAGTACCGAGGCTAAGCACCACCAGGGTCATCCCCTGCAGATCCAAGCTACTCTCTGTGATGTACATTAAAACCCCCCTAGGTGGAGGATCTCGGTGTTGGAGACAGTTTCAAAGCCCCACTAACACCCACACTCTTCTCACTTCACGGCCACGATTGTGTTTCGATTTTCCAAATTTGCTTTAGTGTATTTCAACTACAGAACTAGTCCCCCCTCCACTCCCCATGGGTTCCTGGTTATTTAACCAATGATAACAGACCTCAGAACAGACGCTTTTCCAATGTAGAACAGTTTCAAATGATATATCAAAGTTTTCTGTAATGAACCGCCGATTAAAATATTTCCTGATAAATGCACTTCAAAATTACCAGTTCTTCCACTCTGACAGGCGTGCTTTGTCCAGTCAAGTGCCCTTAAACACTGAAACAAAAACTAAACATTCTTATCTTGACGGTGGTGACAGTCTAAACCGCTCAACAAAATACCATTAACCTTAAAATGTCATTGGGAGTGGCACCATTTTCAAATATACGATGAATGGTTTGCCAAGCTTCCAAGGAAGAATAAATACTCCGAGGATGGGCAGAATCAGGTGACACCCGAGAGCAATGCTGATTGGCGGCACATACGACATCGTTGGGGCCAAAGACTGTGTGGTCTTTGGTATGTCTTCTGTGTACAGTGTTCTACATTTTTTGAATACATTAATATTATAATTTTTATTTTATTTCATTAAACTAATCGAAAAAAATAGGAAACAGTACAGTAGAGTGAAGATGGCCCAATTCTTGGCCGACACTTGCCTGACCTGACAAGTGACACCACGTCGGCGCCGCTATTAAAGTATGGCCACACCAAACACAACCATTGTTTATAACATGTGATGGCGACTGTGTTGTGAACAATGTTCAGACTCCAGTCCACACAAACGTAACATTGTTAGGAACTCTGTAGTAAACTTGCTGGATAACAGTTGCCCTATTTTCCAGTGGTTGTAATTATTTGTTGCAAGTGATATCATTTGCTTTAATGTCAGTCTTGTAAATAGTATTGTTATCTACTATTGTCGATTTTATTAAATTTACCAATTTAATATATTTAGTATTTCAGGTTTTATAATTAATTCTTGAATATATTCAACTATTTAAATGCACAGTACTGTTATAGTAGGATAAAATAAATGATGGTTGGATGCATTATTTATTACAACACAAACCTTTTTCTCACATACAAATGAATATGTTTTAAACTGATAAATGTGATTACACAAGGCAAAAATTATAAAATGATTTATGTTGCGCTTTATTTAGTGTCACAGTGCAGTACACCAGTACTAATCAGGTTACAGGTGGCAAGAGCATAACAGGTGAATCTGGGGTGGGTAAGGGGGGGTTGAACAATCAGTTACAGTTTAGTACTTTGCACACCCACTATTCTTAGCAATTACCTCGTGTAGTCTGTTTGGGGGGAGACTACAGTATTAAGCTATACATAATTGTTTGCAGATTTTTGCATAAATGCTCTCGCTCATCCTTCGTGTGTTAGAGTAGCTGTGGTGTTCGGTCCTTGTCCATTTCCCACAATCTAACGAGGGTTCCCCATATATATTCTATGGGGGTTGAGGTTGCACCTTTTGATCAAGCACTCCAGAAGTTGTCTGACCGGCCAAAAACTTCACTCTCATAACATCGTTTACCAGGATATGCACTCGGAAATTATTTGAGGTGAATTTTTTTGCCCAAATTTTATATCCCTTATACGGTTGTTTTCCGGGCGCAGTGCCCGGGACATGGTGTTGTGAAGGATGTGAATTAAAAAAATATATATATCAAAATAGTAAGTGACACTGTTGGTGCATCTTTACAGACGCTGGCATTTAATAACCCTTAGCTGAAAGTTACCCAGATATAGTTCCAAAAACATTACAGTACTTACCACTTTCTGTTTATTCTAATTTCTCTTTATTTCACACTTCCTAACTCTTTTGATTTCCTGTCATCCTTCCCCCACCTCTCCCACCCCCCCCCCTTTCCATTCACTCTTTTTTTTCAAAGGCTTCTTTTTTTGTGAATTACTGTATGTATTACAGAAACCAAAAAATGTTTTATTTCCATTGAAGATTGTTCTTTAAAATATTAATGCATGAATACAAATACTGGCATAAACACGTTTACTGTACTCGGAAACAGCCCATCAATCAGTTCTCTGGCCACATCAGCAAGGGAAGCACGGTATGGGGTTGTGGGGTACAGGTGGTTTGGTTCTGGGAAGGCAGCATAGTTACAAACGTGATGTAGAGAGAGCTGGTTGGTGAGGGTGCTCACAGGAGGACCAGCTTGTGAGTCGCCATGCTCGCCGGCGGGAGCGAGGGCCGCCAGGCAGCAGCGGAGGAGGTGGTGTAGCTTGCTGCGGCTGTAGCTGGAAGAAGAGAGAGCTGGTTGGTGAGGATGCTCAGAGGAGGACAGGTTGTCGGTTCGCCGGTGGGAGCGAGGGCCGCCAGGCAGCGGCGGAGGAGGTGGTGTTGCTTGCTGCGGCTGTAGCTAGAAGAAGAGAGAGCTGGTTGGTGAGGATGCCCAGAGGAGGACAGCTTGTCGGGTCGCCATGCTCGCCGGTGGGAATGAGGGCCGCCAGGCAGCAGCGGCGGAGGAGGTGGTGTTGCTTGCTGCGGCTGTAGCTAGAAGAAGAGAGAGCTGGTTGGTGAGGATGCTCAGAGGAGGACAGCTTGTCGGGTCGCCATGCTCGCCGGCGGGAGTGAGGACTGCCAGGCAGCGGCGGAGGAGGTGGTGTAGCTTGCTGCGGCTGTAGCTAGAAGAGAGAGGGCACCACGAGGCCAGGTCTTAAATAGCAGGGGTAGGCGTGGCTTAGTAGTTGACCTCCGTGATGTATGGCGGCGCTGGTTGACCCAGACCACGAGGCATACACTGGGGAATTCGCGGGGTCGGCTACTCAGCGACAAACAGCGTTTGTAGGGGAGAAATCCACTACAGGGTAACATTACGCCTGGAGGTGTCTGGACATGTTCAAGATGTCGAAGCAGTCAATTTCCAAGATAGTGCCAGAGGTATGCAAAGCACTCATCATTGCACTCAAGGAATATGTAAGGGTAAGATAATAGAAACAACATAGTCAACACCATGTGTGTGTACGCCTTGTTAAAGATGATGTACTGTACCATGTAATAATTTTTACCCACCTGATTTCTTCTCCGCTGTTTTCTTTGCCTCTCAGTGGTACTGGCGATTCAATTATTTAATTTTTCCTTTCTACCTCTGCTGTCTATATTTAACACTTGGGAAACCTTTCACGCATCCGTCTTTTTAACCTTATTTTTTGTAATCTACATTTGTGGGATCCCACAACAGTGGATTGAAGTGATATACAGTTCATTGTTTGATTAGTACGAACACGTTCTCTTTACTCCACTTCATGCTGACTCAGGTAGACTATGGAACTATCTACCACACACCTTTCTCGTCACCTAGGCAGAATGTTGCGACCTGAAGTCCACATCAGTGCTAACGACCAGTGTTGCTAATATAAATGTCATCACTGGGAAGCAGTTGTATGTTACCAACACTGTTCCCATTTATAATGTTGCCAACATGTTTGTGAAATCGTCATAATATTGTTGTTAACAGTGTAGCCAACACCTGTTACTGAAAATATTTGCATTGCATCCACATCAGTGTAACAGTGTCGGTAACATTGTCATTTACATTACGGAATAACGATGGCATCATTGTTACACACACACCAACAGCCTACACCAGCTGTTGTCCACTGTTTCTAACCATGTCCCAACAATGTTACTTTGAAGTGGCCACTCCTTTACTGACCAGCATGTTAGTGCATTTGGTTATGCCACAGTTATGGAATAACACTTAGCCAGATCATTATTATTGTTGTTATTAAAAAGCTACCAATATGTAGCGTACACACAGTAATAAAAGTATCGCACAGGGAAGTCTGCTGACTTCTGTAATGATCTGTACATCACCTGATGTGCCGGGAGGGTTGATATGCATGCATGTATGGGAAGGGTTTCCATCTACCTATGGTAGGGCAACAGATAATATGTGAAGACACCCTCGGGCAAGGACAGCAGGGCTACCACCATAACACAGGACCAACACACATATTCCACTATCACTCGTCCGTGGTGTCATATTGTTTCACACATAATCCGTGCGGTACTTTTTTCACTGTGTATATGTACATTAAAGATTTATATTTAAATATCATAACATATGAAGCATTCACATTTAAAATAGTAATTTATGAGTACATGTGCTGGAAAATTAAGTTTTCATAAAATGTGTTGAGGAAATATAGTGTTTAATGTACACAAGCTAAAGAGGAACATACACTCCTGCTACCAATACAGTATATACAGTAATTATAATACAGTATACTGTATCATAATATCTAATCGGTTTGTATTGAAAATACTTTATTAATTTATAAAATATATTAATACTTTCTCTATAAAATGTGCTCAGAGGAAATATTAGTGTGTTTTAACTGACAAACTGATGAGAATAAACCCAAGTATTGTTATATAAATTTATACAATATTATGATTTTTATTGAAAATAATAATCTATAAAATATACTGTTAATAGTGCTTAGGGGAAATACTGGTGTGTTTTAACGATGCAACACTTAGGTATGTAAGCTCAAGTGTATCTTGACACATCGTTCTGTAGGAATTGTCAGCTCCTACACTGCATCTAGTCAAAGGTCAACGATGTTCCTAAATATTTGAAGAAATAAAGACACCCATTACTGGGAATATTCTGTACTGTACTGAGGAGTCCATCATTGAGATCTATTGTACAGTAATAGGCAGTTCTCTCAGTATCAAGGCACATGATTTTTGGTCATGAGAAATTAACTATCAACAAATATTGTGCCTTTCTTTATTACAAGTGACAATATTTAGAAATGCAGCCATAGAAACCCCCATGAATCAGGATTTTCTTGAATACTGTAGTATTATATTTTTAGTACTCCAACTGTTTTTGTAAAATACTTTTTACAGCATCCAGCTTCTGTTACCATCCACTGTGTACAAAATAAGACATGAATATTAGATCCCTCCAGAATTAGCAAGTCCTAGTAATCCTGTTATAATATACAGAACAGTACAATACAGTACTGTACAGTACACTGAAATATTTAAAACATCATGATCATTTTGGAGGAGGGGGGGGGGAAGTCCATATTACCTTTATATATATATCAAACTTTTAATGGATTTCATGATGAACACATTCATAAGCTTTTAGCTCAGAGGAATGAGTCATGGAATGATTTTGTACATGGTGCGGCACACAAATGACATGACAGGATTCATCAAAATGAGAACAAGAGCACCACATCAAAACAATACTGTAATTTTTTCACAGTACACAACATGACAGTTTGAGAGAGTCTATTTAGGTATCCATTAACTCGTATCTCACACTTATATATCCAGGGCTTAGCTCAGTAAGGGTCCAAGCCTATCAATTGAAAAAATACATATTTTCTTCAGATTTCTGGAGAAAGCATAAATTTATACCTTTTCATTATGTACATGACTCAATTCCTAACCTAGACCACAGTGAATGAATTACCATATTGCACCATGACAGTGTAATGACAGTTAAGAATTTGCAGAAAAAAGACAAGATGGGGCATTAAATCCTTACTGAACTATACACTAAATATTGGCCTGCAGCCTCAATAGAAATTTCCCTTTGAAGATCACTTAAGTGCAACAAAAATGCTCAATCCTTCTAAAAAAAAAAAAATATACAATTCTGGTTATACAATAGGTAAGTACAGTACAGTAATTCTTTAAGATAACAAAGGTTACCAGTACTGTAGGAAGTTAGACAAGTTGTTAATACCAATCAATATACAGTAACAGTATCTTCAAGTTGTTAATACCATTCAACACAATATCTTCCTGACTGTAGACATTACATAAAGAAAACTAACACCGTACCTTATTTAATAAAAAAAATTCTTTAGCTTCCACATTTTTGGACAGAATTAATTTGGTAATACAGTTACCCCATTAAAGATATCAAGTTTACAGTGAAATTTTGAAGACCTCAGTGTTCCACAAGACTAAAAGAAATGTAATATACTGTATACATACTTAGTTAACATGTTTATGATAATTTCTTAACATATGAAACTGTATCTCATAAATTTTGATTATTCATGACTCAAATTTAAATTTTTAACCCATTGTTCATCAACGTGGAGTGAATGGAACACTTACAAGCAACAGTCTTATTTGACCTTATTTACAAAATAATACAATAAGGTATAGTCAAATTTTATGGCCTTGTTATGAGTGTACTGTTATAACATATGCATAAATCAATATAAATCCTTGGGAAGTGAGCACGTGTAAATAGATTAAGTAAACTGTTACTCCTACAACTGCACATAGATTTTTATATATATATATACAATGTCTAGCAAACAAATACTCATTGACTCGTGTAAATTACTGTATTATTCAGAGCAGGTGAAGGATGATGCAAAGGTTGATAAAATCTGAAATAGTGCACCCATCATTCTCACACTCGCTCACTTCCTCGGTGCACCCACTCTTAAAGAACCTCAAGCTACTCACAAATGCAAAAGCAAAACTGAAGTCAAGTCCAAAAGTTTGCATTAATTCAAGCACTGTGTAGAAGCAAAACAGTGCCTCAAACCTTGACTGTAGTTTTATTAAGGTCATTCATCACCGTCTGAAATCCATGTTTAGAAAATTAATATCCGAGTCCCTGTCATCATCAAAATATAGCTACAAGTCCCATCTTACAGGATATAAAATTTATCTTGCCATATGTTGCTGCAGCATGTGTAGCCAAGTACCAACAAGAGAGAATCTAATGAGCTGCAAATAAAAGTGATTGAATGAACCTGTTCACATATAGAATGGTCTGACTTGAGACTACAGATATTAAAAAAATATTTAAATCCTTTTCCTCCCAGTTCTTATCTGAAATATGAACTACTTGCATGTTAGAACCTTTGAACTTGATTGTGTAACAGCCAATTAATTTACTCATTAAATGCAGATGTAAGTCTAAGCATATCATGGAATAGTCAATGTCTGATAAATTAACTGAAACCAACTTAGTAGTAAAGTCTACCCTCTACCCTGAATTTGTATTGAATATACAGTATTATCAAATGAATAGTTGAGAACATTTAGTCATTTCCTTAACCAAAAGTGTTCCTCAAAATACAAAAGTAAAATTCCTCTTCAAGTATAAGAAAAATATAATACTGTATACAAGTTTATACTGTGTAAAACGGAATTTCAGATGAAAAACTTTCAATAATATAATTCAAGTACACAATATACTAGACTTGTTTCACACTACTGTATGACCAAGAAGCCCTTCAATTACAGTATTATCTAAGAGATAAATACTTATGGGAATAATCAATGTGCAGTTTAACAATAATGAGGAATAGATTTTCAAAAAAGTTTTCTTTTACCTGAAACAGCATAGGCCTATACAAAATATTGGTTACTCAAATTACTGTTATTGAAAATAATGAATAAAATATCGCAATACACTTGAGTATCAGGAATCCAAAATGCATGAGACCAAGAGGTAAATAATGGAAATTTGTTACTCTAGAAGTACATATACAGTACAGTATTGTACGTATACTCTACTGAATATCTAATAAAAAAAAAAAATTATTTTAGCAAAATGTGGCCCACGATCGGTTACAACAAATGACAATACAATATACTGTACTGTATTTACATAAAGATGGAGAAGTACATACTTCACTAAATTACTAACAAAAAATGTCACCGAAATTTTTACTTAATGTGACATTAGAGCATTGAATGTTCAATAATACAATGCTGTAGTCAGTACAGTAGTAGGACTGCCAGCTGCATGTTATCAACCTCATATTTCATCACTGGTTTTGTAATTTCACAAGTTTTTTCTTCACTCAATTTTTAGCATTCCCTCTCTTAATACTCAAAAAGTACTGTTACTACATTCACCCAGAGCAGCCAGTCTACCCAAGCATGCAGGTAACCCAAATTTTCCTTATTTATACTGAAGTTGTACAGTACGTATATGAAAAACAAAATACATCAGTACAGTATTATTCTACAGTATGTTCTGTGTCTTTATTCAGATACTGTATGCTAATTAACTTAAAAGCTGAAATGTTGAAAAATGAATAGATAAGATATAGAGGAGGTTGGAGTCGGCTAGTGTATCTGTACGTAACTGGAGCATCAAAGAGCTAAAATGAACTCAGTGGCTCCTGCTGTTTCAATAATGATATCAAGTTGTTGTTTATCCACGCTGGATACTTTGGCTACACCGTTTTTTTTTTTCTTTTCACATGGCCTTAACTGATTTGCTATTAGCATATAATTTATGTAATTTGTCAGGCAGTTTCCTTAATGAGTTTTAGAAGAATTTTCACCTTTTCTTTGATTTTAAACACATCATGTTTGCTTTTTGCACTACGCCACTCAGTACCATAACTTTTTCATTTGTTTTGAGACATCTTAGGGGCAGTATACCTGGTCAGCACCCACAATACTGAGTGACAAAAGAGTAATGCAGAGGATACAACACCTCATCAGTTGATCCCACCTAGGCTAGGTCACCTGATGAAATTTAGAGAGCATTTTTAATTGAAAATGCTTTGAAAAATAGATTTTCAGATTCCTGATCCTCAAATGTACCTTACAATTTGCATTAAAATGTATGTGTATATATGTGCGTGTGTGTGTGTTTAATTTACTTTCATACCAAATTAAGGTCTAGTTATCAATATTCTTTCCAGAAAACTTGAATCATTAAAATCAGCTGGAAGCACATACAGGACATGTAATCAAGAAAGGCTGTACCATAATTTCTACTTCAAATGTTCATGAAGATCTTCACACATATATATATATATATATACACGCAATCAGAGTAATATATATATACTGTATATACACATTCTTACAACAAAAACTTAAGTGTTCTACAACATTAAATAATAAAAAAAATATTTATTTCTCCAACAAATTTCAAAATCCTTAGATGATTTTATATAAACAGGAGGTAAAGCTTATGATGTCAAGTAGTGTCTCCAGCACCCACAACACTAATGACTCTTCTTGCCCACATGACCGAGCTTATTTATGGATATACAGTACTGCACAATCATTCCTGTAGCTTCTTTATGATCATTATTACATATCATGACCAGGTGAAAGCTTTTACCAGGTTACCATCCTCATTTTGTATCCAATCACTATAGTATTTCATTACAATTCTACTGCATTTATAATCATCACATTATCTTATGACAATATTCCGTGTAATATTTCACGACTAAGTGCAAAATTTAACATTGAATAGAATTTAAAAAATTACTAGATATTTTCCAGATTTTTTCAAACTGCTAACTTGGAATGCTACCAACATATGAGTCATAACTATGGATATATGTACAGTCGCCTGCACTTATACCTGGTAAAATGACTGGCACGTTTTGTGGGATGCAGCAACTGTCTGTTTACATTGTATTAAAACTCCCAGAATGGCCCTAAGGAACCTCACAATAGTAGCCAGACTAAGGATGCTAGATAAGCATTCTACAGAGTTGCCACATCTCACAAAATGCGCCAGACACTGTAGCAGGTATAAGTGCAGGCAACTGTAGGTACATTCTTTTATATGTGTTCTAGATACTTGTCAATAAAGGTACATAACTCAACTATACAAATAAAGAACATGGTTACTAAGAGCAACACTAATGCTTGCACAGGATTTTGTTTTTCTACATTATCTCTACTGTACTGTACCATGTTTAAAGTCTTGGGAGCTGTAACCGGTGTAAACAAATATAGTACTTCAACCTTTTCCGGAGAAATGGTTTATGAAACCAGTCTAAGTCATTTGTAATAAATCTATTCATACAAACATGTCATGAATTTTAAGTTACCATACAGTCCATGGGTATTCATTAATACTATCATATTTCTTGTCCTGGGCAATCACCATTATATGTATAATTTTCAATGATAGTATTATAATTTATATATCGATAATACGCCATTCCCTCCAAGGGACACAGTAATATCCAGATGTTCCACATACACACATATGGCATCCACAAAGTCTGGACAAGGTTCTGAACAAGTGACTATCTTGAGTGTAAAACAACACACCATAATGAACATATACAAGAGTCATATTTCTTATGAGATTGTCAGCAGTGTGTGCCAGAAGGGGGGGGGGGGGGGGGGGGGGGGGAGGAGAGAGAGAGAAAAAAGAAAAGAAAAGAAAGGGATTCACAAGAACCTAAAACGTTTTTTGAAAACTTACTAAAACCATTTTATACGGTACTTCCCGAGCAATTGAAAAATGAAAAGGAATGACAGCTTCTATAACTTAAGAATAACCATTTTTATTTCTAAATAAAATCTCCAAAGAATAAAAACAAAAAGATATTAATTATTTAGCTATAACCACCTTCCATAACTCAGACACAGCCAATTAAAGCCCTCATGACACGGGAGTCACTGGTCACTTGAGCCCCACTACCACTGGCTCCCAACCTAGTCTGAATTGATCATTAGGATTTGGGCCAAGTTCCTAAAAAGCTCGAGATTCGATGGACCCCAATTCTAATAGGCCTAAATCCTAATGGTTAGAGTAGATTGCACTTCAGTAAGACTGAAACCCTCTTGACCTGAAAGTGATAGAAATCAATTCAAGATTGCTTAACATCATATACCAGAGTAGATATCAAATTCTGAAGATATTAAATGTATTTTTATTTCACCCATAGAAGTAAAAACAGCTAAAAAACCTACTATTTGCACTCTGAATCATCTTCATTATTTTCAAAATTCTCATCATCTGTTAAGCAGGAACAGTTAAGCATTGACAAGCTCATTCAAATTTTCTGTTGGCTCTATTAACACTTACTATAGTCATTCACATCCACCTTTATAAATTACCAAAATCTCTTCTCATCCATCTTAATCTATTAACAAAGTCTGTCGGGAAAACATACACGTAGTTGCAAACACATCCAATATAACTTACAAAAAGCCCCACCCACACGCATGCACACACACACAAGCATATGTATACACATACATACCCCAGTATATGTATACACACACACAGACACCCGAACATATGCACATACATATACATCTATACATGAGATGCATCTCCTTACACACACCTATGCATGAGCCACATCCCTCTACACATACATGCACACACCAAATCATAGTGCTCCTTATAGAAATTAAATTTTACCTACCTGACCTCTTTATCCCCATCAACATCCCTTGTGCTGCATTACCTTTAGATAACTCCTCCCCAACCCTCCCTTATAACAAATCTAAATTTTTAACCTCATAAATTACTGTCAAACCAATATTCCCCCTTTAAATAGAAAAAGCATTCCCAATTTGTAAGTTCTAAAAATCAAAAGTGTACATTATTCTCCTAGAGCTCATCTCTGTCAAGCAGTGTGTATCTGTTCTTAGACGGCGCCAACTTCTTGAACGAAGACTCGGGTGGATTGGTCGGTTTTTCCTTCTTCACATTTGGATTCGTAGTGTCTGAATTGTCTGCAATCTGAAATAAGGATAACGAGTTGTAATTACAGTACGTCCAATAGTCCAACACTGCATGTCTCCTTCCTACTACTGTCTACCAGTCTGCCATGTTTATCTACCCCAAAAACCATCAGATGGCCATTATTTTCTTAGTATCATCTGCTATAATTTTTGCAAAGCTCACCAAAAAATCTTCCTTCGGTTGTTCCTGTGTAATGAGTAACATGACAAAAATTAAGGACAACAGTGACAAAAAATATATCCTAAATACCCCTCCAGTGAATCAAAAAGAGAGTAAAAAGACTAGCCATGGGATGGGATGGGATATTTCAGCAGGATCCCTAATAACAGGATCATGAGAGACTTAGGAGAGAGTCGGTGTTTAGGAGAGATGAAACAAGGAAGCTGACTTATGTGAGTTACCAACACACAAACATACCTGCGCAGTTTCCTCAGTAGTTTCTTGATCAGGGCCATAATGGAACTCACGATGAAGCTTTCCACTATACAGATCAGCCAAAAAACTCTTCATTTTCCCCAGAATATAAGCCTCATTGTAATCTGATTTGAGGGAGAATAAAAGGAGATTATCATTACAAAAGACCTAAACAAATGAAGCTCCAGCTATCCCTATCCACTCACCTATACTCAAACCATCTCCCCACATCATTTATGCAGTTTCATTAGTCTAAAACTGTAATACCAACAGGTGAGGAAGGTCTAATCTGTACTATATGTTTCATTCTTTCTTTTAAAAAAATTTAATAGTGCTAAAATCTTATTCAGTATCTGTTTGCCTGGTCAAGGGAAGAAGTTTTTTAGCCAAGAATGAATTTACAGAAAGCTATCAGTCAGACAATGAACCACACAGTGATGGATAATGTCAACCCTAATCAATTGAGCTTTTGACATGTGAAACTATATTCAACATTTTGCTCCACCCTAATATGATCCTTATAAAGGTACAATTTTGTAAAAATCTATTTTTAAGAATAAGTAAAAGGGAAATGTTAATAAAAAAAATAAACATTCAACATATTCCTTTGGCTTTATTATTTAAGACCATTAAACAACAGCTACATCGTTTTTGAAACTATGTGGTTTGCTGATTCTATGCGGGACAACTGCCAACTGAACTATTTGTGTTTACATCAAATTTGTATTACAATAAATATGTGGTGCCTACTTCCTGACTGTTTTGATTGTTAATTAATCCCTTTAGGATATCTTCTTATCTCCTTTATTCTGGCTACCACCAGACAATTCTATTCAGCTGGGGGAAGTTCTGTCTTGTAATCAAGGGGTTAAACAAAGCTTCGCTGCTTCTACAAGATATAGATTCAAACATATCCACAATCCATTTGTTCACAAATACCCCCTTTTGCAAAGGGACATTGTTGGTATTGTCAAAGCATTTTTCTCATTTTGTAATCTCTCCCAACTGATACACACTTTCCCTCCACACCCCTAATACTCAGTCTCCCCCACATTAACCCTTAGGCCCCGGTGACGCTCCAGCGCGTCCATGGGTGACGTTCCAGAACGTCCACACATTTTCCCGCCTATTTTTTTATTATTATTATTTTTTGGAAAAGTTAATTTTTTCTAGATTTATCCCCGCGGGGGGGATACTGCCAGCAGCACCCTAACCCGGGGCTTAAGGGTTAAGACACACCCCTCCCCTTCCCCCCGCTCACTAGCGAGTGGTTTGAATTCACACTTTAGAGAAGGGATTAGCAACGGTAGGTGGTAAACCCAGGAGTGGAGCCAACTGTACATATGCGGGCAATTGTACTGTAGTATATGATGAACCAATGTCAACTTGCATGACAATTTTACTTTAAAAATATGTACCTATCAATTGATCTGTTTATCTATCTATCTGTCTTTTGTCTGTTAATGTCGTCTGATTAACAACGGTAACAGAAGAACAACACTGGCAGACAAGTGATGACAAAAAATAAGACATGACAATCCTAACTGCTTTGTAAGGTTGTCTATATAAAAGGCAAAACAATGCTAATGTCATGATAACATCGAACTAATACTTACCAGGGAAGAGATACATGTGTCTGAAGGAGTCAATAGCAATGAGTGGCAAATCCTTTTTTGACTTGCCCAGGTGATGAAGAGGATGAGCGAACTGCACACCATCTGCAGTCAGGAAGTTGACATTTTCTGTTGGCATAATAAGGTATATCAGCAGCAGCAACATCAAGGTAATCCTCTACCACAGAAAAATGCTTGAATTTCATGTGCTGGAAATTTCTCAAGCTAAATGGTCTCTTATGACCTATCTTATATAAAACACACATTTTATTCAAGAGTCATAAGAAGATAAGGAGTGAGAAGAGTAAGAAAGAGTAAGGAGCCAAAGGAAGAGGAATGAGTAAGAAGAAGAAAGTAAGAAACAGGAGAAAATTAGAGACAGAGGAGTAAGAGTGAGAAGAAAGAATAAGAGTAAGAAGGAAGAGTAGGAGTAAGAGGAAAATAGGAGTAAGATAAAAGAGTAGGAGTAAGAGAAGAGTAAGAGTAAGAATAACAAGAAAATGAAGAAGAAAAGAGAGTAAGATGATGAACCACTCTAAATATTATATGGGTCAAAAGTTGGAGAAAAGGAAAGGATGATGATGCTCTGAACATCTGGCTTCACAGCTTCATTAAAACTGTTACAGAGGCTGCATCAGCAGAATAAATGAAGGGAGAATTGCAAAATGATAGAGGAAGATGCAGGAAACCCAGTAAAATAATATATGGTTTATTCAGGTGTGCAGGAAACAAACAACCTTTGGTATACATCATTTGTGTGCTAGAAAAGCTCTGTTTTGTTTTGATAGGCGTGTTAACATAGGTACACTTACGGCATCAGGAATCGAGTCGGCTGTAAGACTAACTGGCGGCAACACAGGAAGGCAGTTTTATATCATGACTGGAGTATTTCACGAACGTTCTCGGTCCCTATCTTGTGAAATAACCCGAGGCTACTGCATCACCCATCAACAGCATCTCCACCCCTCACAACTGCTAGACACCAAGCTTTCCCATCCCACAGACACACCATCCAAGAAAAAATTTATTGTCTCACGTTTTTCATCAGCAAGTTCTCCTTGTACAAGTGCTGTGTATTTCTTGATGCTATCTGTATCATCTGGAGCATGGAAGAGAATCAGGAAAGGCAGCCCCTCTTCAGTTAACTCTTCTGCATTCTGAAATTAATCAAAAATCTATGAATATTAACAAAGAAAATATGTAAATGACCAATTCAATAAGCTTCTTCACCCAGTGTTGGCATCATTATCAAGATATTTATACTGTACTGTCCAAACACAATAATCCTGCACTTATACCTGGTACAGTTTTGTGAGATGTGGCAACTGTGTGTTTGTTTACATCTCACAAAATGCACCAGCCCTGTACCATTCACAAAAAACAGGGATGTACACCCTTAATAAGCAGTACTGTTCAAGATTCAGTTTTTACCAAATAACTGCAGTCCTAGTCCTAGGTAAATATAAAGAAGCCTAATCACCAACTGGCACACTTTGTGTAACTAGAGACTTGTGCCTATTGGGAAAAATTTGGCTCCAAGACACAATAAAACTACACTGAAAAAAGCACCAAACATCCACACCAAATATTCTTCTTCTTCTACACTGCTAAAAATTTAAATTAATTCATAAATACTGCAGCACAGAGTCTAGTTTAATGGCTTGAGATGTAGGGAAATTTGTACTGTACTAAGTGATGTAGGGAAATTCTGTATGTACTGTATTATCAAGTGATCACCAGCAGTCTCCTAAGTGTTCTCCCTCTTCAAATTGCCTGCTCACCTCACCACTCATGACTCCATAGTGTAAACAAAGTCTGACTAAAGCTGACCACAAATGACAAGTGTAAACTGAGTATAAAATATACCTGGTACTGTATGAAATTAACGTTTGACAATTCTTATTATTGAGAAATTGCTTTCACTTCAAATTTCATGTCCCTAATTTATATATAATGTTATTTTCATACAGTAGTACATTATGAAAAAAAAAATGAATGAATGATAAATGAATACACGAAGCTATTTTTTCTAAACATTCACATTGCATTATACCTTTGATTGTCATCCCAAAGGCAAGAACTATAATGTTAATACTTTCCATTAGGTGTTTCAACACAACTTCATGAAAGAGATGAAAATTATTGTAATCATCTCTAAAAATGACCACCAGGAATAGCATCAACCAAGTATTACACATTAAACCATATCTATGTAAATTAAGAGGAGGTATTCTTGACATAACATTGTTACTGTAAGAGAAGAGACACTGAACATTAGCAGACACTCACCTGGAATGTGATCTCACGCACAAGTGGAATGCATCGCTCGGTGGCCCAAATAGAGACCTCATCATAGGACATGAGAGAACCAATGAAGGCATCATCTTCCATAGTTATAGAAGCCTTAAAAGCAATGATACTTTCCCCAGGTGGATGCATGCTGCGCACTACATCTCTGTTTAGATAAAAAATATATATAAATAACACCAACAATGAATCCCCTAATTAATGCTACACAGACTAGACAATGAGTCTCCCACCTTCAACAGAAACACAACAAAAGGTCCACTAGTTTTGCAGAACAATGCACGTGTTATAATATATACCTTGTGGATGGGACAATAAATGTAGCTACTACCGGTATCATTGACAATTTATTCACATCAGTTTCCATACATCTGACTATCAGCCTCCTCTTTACCCATATAACACTCACAGTAAGCTATCTGTCCAGTAGTATCTTTCCAAAAAACCTTTATAGAAATATCCTGAGCTTCAATACTTTAGTGAAGAAAAGTTACCAGGATAATGGATTAGATATATGGATCACTTGTTCATATTACCCTTATAACTAATCGGATAATTACCATGTCTATAAAACTGCATAAAAAAAAACTAACTCACCCAAATCCTGCAAGGAACTGACAATCATCTTTGAGGTTGAGTGCCACCTTCTTGAACACCTCGTACTCGGGCACATCCTGGCGCTCGAAGTACCCAACCACAGTTCTCTTGGTCTCCTGAGAGAAACAGTAGGTATTGATAAACACAGAACACACATTAAACATCTGTTCACACAACTTTCTTATCTTCATACTAGTGAGTGATGGGTTGGTAATGTGTGAGGGTGAGAGAGGTGGTGATGGGTGGGTTGGCTATGTTACACATACATCATATCAATGCAAAATAAGTATCTATCCAGACAACTTCAATCACAAATTACATAATCCTTTACTCAGCCCTGTCACTTTATTTTCAGCAGCCTTCTCTCCACCAGCTTTTATTAACTACATCGAAACTCTTTTATTCATTCTGTCACAATAATCCACCTCATTACTCCTTCATTATTGACTTCTTCTGTGCTGCAACAACAAACCAACATAACATAAACCAGACTGGGTCATACCTACCCTTAGTAAAGACATCATTAGACACCAGCTTTCCATCTCTTGCAACAAAACATATCTGACCCACCTCTATATTCTGGATCTCATTTAGTTCTTCCATTATTTTTATGGGGTCCTTCAGCTGTTCTTTTATGAAGGTGGCAAAAGCATCTGCAGATCTCTGCCCTCGGTATTCCCGTTTTGAAGTCTGACCATTCCGGAGAAGTTTCAGAGTAGGATACTTGGTGATGTGGAAACGCGAGGCAATGCTTGCTGCAATAAAGTGACACATTTTAACTACCTATTAATAAACATCAAATTAGAGGATATATTGTATAATGTGTAAAATTTTAACTAATCCATGGATTTGTTGAGCCATGGTCCATGTATGGGTCTCTACAGTGCAGAGCCTACATAAAGTGAGTTCATGAGATAAAAGATCGATCCTTCTAGAAATTTTAAGAACATTCTATACAAGGATCAAATTGATCTTCATAATAAAAAAAAAAATTGCTACTCAATTTGAAGCCCATTGTAGCTTAGGGTCCTCTGGGCTCCAATGTCCTAGTGACACTCAACTTACTGTATATGTGCCACAAACTTACTCCTTCACTATAGGGAGAACACTCTTGATATTTTATTTGGCTAATATTTTATTCAGCTGAGGAAGAATCCCATACACAAGAGGTTAGCACCTTAAGGAGCAGTGTTGCACTATGTATTTATTCTGGCTAATATCGGAAAATTTTATTCAGCGGAGAGAAGCCCCTGCCACTCAAAGGAATAAGATTAAATCATTATTTTTTCCATTAAAACTGGGCCTTACTACAGTCTGTTCACTCAAACCTTGCAACTAAGGCCTAGGATCAGTTTGTAGCAGGGCAGCTGATTGGATGGTGGACAGACATGGGAAAAGTCACTACAGCTCATTAGTATTTAATCTATCATATTTATATTCTGATATTTTAAGGGATAATAACTATTCCGGGTTGATCTCTGATAATTTACACACTTGGGAAAGTAAAAATTATCAAGTGAAATACTCTGGTAACATAAATATCTTAAAGACAACACAAAAAAGATCACAAAATCTCAGCGACATAGTCTACTTCACTGTGTGACGTCACGTGGCAAGGAGGCATTTACTTCCCAGAACTTGTTCGTGTTCTTTCTCATATTTCTATTACCAGAGCATTCCATGTGCTGATTTTTGCTTCCCCAAGTGCGGAAATTATCAGAGATCAACGCAGAATAATTATTATCCCTTAAAATATCAGAATATAAATACTGTACGATAAATTATATAATACAGAACTGTAGTAACTTTCTGCATGTCCGTCTGCCAGCCAATCCATTGCTTTTCTTTGAACTGACCTTAGGCCTCAGTTGCAAGACTCGAGTGAACAGACTACAGTATAGGACATGGGGCCCACTAAGATTGATTAATACAAGGACCCATTAGGACTAAATAAAATATCAGAACTGATAACAATAATTTTCAGGTTTCAATGAATTTTAGGGTATAATCTAGAGACCTTAAAAGGTAGCCCCATTTTTACAAGAGGTGTACAATAATTGATTCACAATTTGTCATATTTACAACCCAAAGGGTGTGTAGGGATGCAAACCCCAAGGGCTACACAGCACTTTCTCCTGTATTTGGACAATGGTTATGACACTGCATCAGTTGCATGATGCAGGAGTTCGTACAGAGGATGGGTCATTTCAATCACTAAAACTCAGATACCCTTATGATCGGAAGTCAAGGACGAAATAGTTTTTCATTAGCTTGTGGTATCTTTCTGTTTACAGTCAGTACACAACTCTGCACTTAGTCATCGTATACATAAAATAAAACAGCAAAACTCAACAGTAAATTAGGTCAAACATTTACAAGCCTCCAATACTCACATGATCAACCAAAAGTTAGTGATGTTTTATTATGAGCTCACTGCTCCATTTTCATACAGTCTAACTAACCTTTTGAGAATACTATATTATGTAAACACACAAGTACTAATCTGATTTCCCAGAGTGGAGAGAGTTGCTAAAACACCACAGGTCTCCCCCAGATATTTGTAGTGTGATGGAACTGAAGTAAAACCTCCTCCAAAGGCCTTTAAGATTGACTAATATGGCAGCTATGGCATGCATCTTGCAAATTATCCCTTGTCCCACAAAACTTATGGACCGAACACCTTAAAACTGGTATTGTGGTACTATAAACGGAGTTGATGGTGCAGCACCCCTCTCTTATTCTTTACACAGATCCATCAACATAAATAGGGACATAAGAGTAAATTTAAAATCACTTTTATGTGTATTCAATGCACACACACAACCATCCATGAGGAGTGATGGTGTGATGTGTAGTCATATTCTTCCTAATGGTCAATAGCAACATAAACAGCCTGTATGAATCCACTGCTGCATGACAGTTTCCCCAAACAAAACTTACACTCTGCATCACAGTCAACTTTGCCGATGACAACCCGTCCATCATCTGGGAATGCTTCTCGAACTTTATCAGCAGCCTCATCCCAAGTAGGTGCTAGAATGTTACTGAAGCGACACCAATCTGCATAGAAGTTGATGAACACCAGCTCATTACCGCCTGTTAAGACAAAATATTACATTAGAAAATAAACATAACCGATGCAGTGTTTACCCCCTGCATCTATTAAAAAGCACACCCTTAAGATTATCCAAGTCAATTTACATGCCCACTACGGTACCCTTACACCCCTCACTCCCTTGTCGGCCAACACCATAAAAAGAAACATTCCTTCACAATTTCCCGATAATCTGATGTCTGGAATACATTATAACTGATTATTCACAGGCTAACAAGGACCATACAGAGATATCATTACCTCCAGTGAGCATTTATAGTTGAGTACATATCAAGGTTTACAGTACAGTACTGAACATACAATAGCTACTTTTTTAGGAGTCACAGTATTACCAGTTAAATTCTCACAACTTTATAACCATTGAGTTGATTGACCTGTAGCTGTGAAATGATCTCACAGTGAATGTCTTTAACAGAATTCTTGGGAATACAATAAATAATAATTACATAATATTTTAAAAAATGTATCGTACTGGCCAAAGTTATGTCTCGTTTTGTTTCTACATGATGGCAGTTTAGGCTCGTGTTACCAGTACAGTTATGAACAACAATAGTTCAGTAATAATAATAACACAGTAATAATAATAATAATAATAATGAGCAGTGTACTTACCTATAATACTGTCAAAGTTGCTATTGTCTAACTGCAGAGCCCCTCCTTGTATTCTGGTAAACTGTAACACCAGCTGAAATCAAATTAATTATGTCTTATTTTCTATTATATTTAGAGTATAGTACAAGTACAGTCCTGTTTAGTGTCACAAAACAATTAATTCTTTGTCAAACTGGATACCTCATGCCATAGCAACAACAATTATGGTACTGTATATGCTTGTGTAAGTTAAGTTTCTCTTACTTAAGGTGAGAGGCCTGACATATGTACGTAGTAGGTAACTTCAAACTTTATGTACTTATTACTGGGTATTTAATTCGTTTATAAAATAATAAAACACCATTAAAGCTAATAAAAAATGTGTGCAGTATGTGTTGTCTATGTACCTATGACACAATGGACAATCTATGTACCCTGTATACAATATTGTACAGTAGTTGCAAAGGAAGTTCCATTAACATTTTTATCAATTTCACTAAGATTTTTCTTTGTATCAGAGTGTTTTTTCATGTTGTTATTTTGACATAGTTAGTTAAAATTAAAACTTTGGGGCGCACCATGCCAGAAAGTACAACACCTTAGTTAGAAGTGGAAGGACCAGGGGTATGTAAGAATTAGATAGAATAATCGTCTTCCTCGTAAAACTCGGCAATAAACTTAAAATAATAGGAGCACAAATAACAGATAACATCTCCTTAAAGACTGAAAAATACTTAAAATCAATTAAATTCAACTGTATCACTATTATCCACATCCGCTACGTATATATAGGGTTCAAAATGCTCAGAATAGCGAGATCTAAATGTTTCAGTAGTTTATAAGTCTCGGGGACCTCTCTATGTCTGAAAGTAAAATAATACCCATTTATTGTAAGTCATCAATAGGTTATGAAGGCATATGCCAGAGAGACAAGACTTCTTATAGGGGAAAGTTCATCAAAAGGTCGCTGATACAAATGGCAGCGACATTAAAACGAGTGTGAGACAAAATGCGAGTGAGAAGAGTGAAATTCTTCCACCTAATTTCCTTCAGTCATAAGATAATAAGTTTTCTTTTACAGATACTCTTCCTTAATTAACTGGAAAACCAAGGGAGATTAACCTTAATTTTTATCACACTTATACATTTTATTAACTAGTGATAACAGAAAGGAAAGATTTATTTAATAACATAGTCACATAATACCACATTAATTCATCATTTATAGACAATACAGATACACAAACATTGTATAAAAGTCAATACAGGTTTATTAATAATAGTATAGCCAAGTTTAATTAAGGAGAGACATTAACCAAACCTTTTTTCCCATTCACTCACATATACCCACACCATATCTCTTAACACATAGACTATAAGGAACCACTGTGAGTATATTTATAAGTAATATGAGTCTCAGAGGTGAGTATTAACAGGGAAACATTAAAACACTCCTTAGATGGTTGTATGGCCACACGCCGCTTACCCCCACCATCATACACTTATCATCACTACTATTTATTTATAACAGATTCGTTAATATTTGGTAGTCAGGACGTTACAGTAATACATTAAAAACTCTTATCTTACCGTTACAAGAGAGAGAACTAATTGGAGTAATGTTAATTTTGTCATTTTTGTAAGAGAGAGAAAGGGACACGCAGAGTCTCGCCTCGACAACAGCTGTTCTCTGTGGCACAAGTGGACAATGTTTGTAAAGTACCGCGAACACGAGAGTAAAGTTATTTATCACTTGAGTTACAATAATTATTACGTGTATAATTATCTTAACTAACCTAACCTTATAGTCTTTCTCTTCCATAAAAATGGTTTTATATTAGGTTAAAGTTATATATTTATGAAAAACCATAAACATGATCTAAAAGTATTATTTTTTATTTAGGCGACAATATATTACAAAATCTACCTTAAACAGAGTTAAGGTACCTAGTATAGTTAAGCTTGGTTAAGCTTGATTAGGTAAGGTTTTAGTAGGTTAACATCACCAGTTATTAAAAAAAACACCACTAACATCACCTCAAAGCTATTTATTATTCACTAATAAAACCCAATCGAACCTTTCATAACCAAACCTGAACTAATATACGAGAGTTAGGTTAGGTTAGGTTAGGTTAGGTTAGGTTAGGTTGGGTTAGGTTAGGTTAGGTTAGGTTAGGTTAGGTTATGCTTCTTTCATTTAAAATATATTAGGTGTTGTTCGTGGAATATATGTAACATTGGTTCACTCACTCTCTGCACAACACGTAGACTGCCTCCAGAGAACTTCCAACACTCGCTTGAAAATTTATTATTCTTCCTTATTATTTCACTTATGTACCTTTTTATAATTCAATACGTTTCATTAAATACATATAAATTACTTATATAGGTAATAAAATTATTTAAATTCATAGACATCCTTTAATTTAGGTTATTTTGATATTTACTTCCAAGTCGGCATGTTGTTGTCTCCTGCTGTCAAACATTGTCAGGGTAACGGAGCTAAAACAAATAGAACAATTATGAGAATTTTTAGATAATTATTATTGTGGTTTACAGACTAAATAATTATAATTTTATTTTAAAATTTATATTATTTATTTAGAACTAACTTTCTCATCAACCAAGAATAGAGCTCTACATTACGTAACCCGTCTAGTATTTCCGGCATCAGATAATTACTACAATACTAAAATATTTTTATAAAACTTCTAAATGTGTTCACCATATATAACCAGTTTTTGTTATTCATCTACAGTACAGACTAAGAATATGTGTGCACAATGCAAGACAGCCAAGTACTGTACAAGATCAGTCTTTGACATGAAAACTCCCCTTGTCCCACTTATTCTTATGTTAGGATGAAAAAAAAAAATTATAGAAAAATCTGGGAAGTCTCTGCCCCTTCCCGTCAAATTCTTATACTCAAACAATATATCTGGGCTGAGTCAGACATTCCTACAACCCTCACTACAAGTTGACACATACACACAGTTATTTCACTTCAGCACCAGCCCGGGATCTCTTCTCTGTCTCAGTGAAAATTGCATATGAGGAAATGTTTCAGAGTTAATCACAACCGAACAGTAGGATAATGGTAGTCATATTTCATGTTTCCACTTATTATTTCTTGTTTAAATGTTCAACTTGTGCAATGAGTATACAAATTTTGAAGGCAGAGCTGCAATTGGAGCTTCATGGAGTCCCCTTTGTGTGTTTTAATTAGGGCCATCGTTGAAAACCCTTCAAAATTAGATATCTATATCAAGTGGTTTTAAAAATATGGCTATTTTATCCTAATTGATTCTGCCGCCCACCAATTTGGACGCCACCTCGAATTCTGAAGAAGGTTCCAGCTGGATTCTTGGGAGCCCTTATAACATGTTGCTGGGGACCTACCATGGAAAAAAGAAATCCCTGTTGGTGTTAATATCATAAGGTATTCACGTTTGTACATAAGTAGATTTTCGAGTTAATTGATTTGTAATATGACATAATTTATTTAAGCTTGTATATAAGATTGAGTGTATTTATCATGCTTAGTTTATATATTCCCCATTTTTTCACTATTACCGTTCATGACATACCGATTTTTAACTGTGACACACCGATTTTGAGTCCTGATATCCGATTTTTACTCCTGATACCCGATTTTGACTCCTGATATCCGATTTTGACTCCTGATACCCGATTTTGACTCCTGATACCCGATTTTGACTCCTGATATCCGATTTTGACTCCTGATATCCGATTTTGATCATCCTTTTATCCTCTTTTTTCCTCAACTTCATCTCATCTTCTGCTACCTTCCTCCCTTACAGCCATACACCATGCACCTGGTTGCCACAGTTGCCACAAAAACTCAATTGAATGTGGCAGCTGTTGTCTGATAAAATCTGTTATCTCTCTCTATTTCTCCCAAGGGTGTGTATATATGCCCTTATTTTATCTTTCCCCGTGTGTGTGTGTGTGTGTTGGCTAGGGGTGCATGGGTGTATGTGTGTGTGTGGGTGTGTACATGCACAGGTGTTGAATCATTAAACTCAACGCACCTGTACACAGTTGTTCTCTGCCAGGCCTTACTTCCTGCTCCACCAATACTCTGTCGACAAGGTGGAACAAATCTCTACTTTACTCCATCTCTTAACCCTGTGCTCGTAGAGTGGTTGGTCATTAGATACACAGATAGATAGATTTATTTAATTCTCCTAATGGCCACCCCAGCTAAAGGTGGCCATGCTGAGAGAAGGCCAATAGCCAGTATGGAATCCTTCTATTCTTCTTGGACGTCTTGTCAAGGGCTATTTTGAACCTCAGTACTGTTCCCGCCTCCACACCGTAAGCCGATAGACTGTGGCGTAGGTCTACCAGCCTCTGTGTGAAGAAGTACTTTCTTATATTCATCTTAAATGACATCTTAATGAGGTTGAAGTTGTATCCTCCCGTGTTGGTGACTTTACTTACTGATCTGCTTGTAACCGCTTAGTCGGTCGGTTACGTCTCTGTTACGCACTGTTGGCAAGTACTGGACAAGTGTCAAAATTTGGCCTAGATTTACGTTTTCCAGCCCTTTAAACACTTTTAATGTCCTTATTGTGTCTTGTCTGAGGAGTTGTTAGTCTTAAGGCCCTCAGTCTGCTTGGATAATCAAGATGGCATAGTTCAGGAATCACCTTAGTCGTTCTGTGTTGCACCTTTTTCAGGGATGTTGTCCTTCTGAAGGTGAAGTCTCCATGTCCGTACCGTACACAGAAATCCAGATGGAGACAAACGAGAGACTCATACAGTTGAAGGATTATTTTATTTGCTTTGTATTTCACGGTATAATGTATAATTACTAAAGTTCGTTTGGCTAACTGCTGTTTCCACTTGCGCTGGATTCAGTGATTAATTTGTCTCGACGCCTAGATCTTACTCTTTATCGACAGCGTTCTAGAAAGTGTCATTCACAAAATAGCTATGGTTACGGTTGCTGTATCCCACGTGCAGAGTCCCACACCCTCCAGGGCAGAGAAGCGTCCCGTGATGACTTGATTGATAGATAAATATTAATTAAAATCGTTAGTGTGTGTGACAAGGTTAAGATACATAAAAATATATATAATTCCCATTTATATTATGTAGGTTTAGGCACCATCTTCGTGCTACAGTCACCACTTACTGTAGCACTGTACTGTAGTTGTCTGTGTACATTGTTTGTATACCTGCACTGGAAAAGAAGAATTTGGAAGGCAGGGCGGGAGGGAGGTGGTGTACGGCAGGGAGACGTGGCACCGTAGCATAGAGGTGGCGATTAAAAGCTGAGATTTCCTCTCCACGCCACACATTATTTTTTGTTATTATAATAATAAGCTTGCACTCCCTCCCTGACGAATTCTTTTGTCCACAACTGTACATTGTTTGTATACCTGCACTCTATGTACACACACACACACACACACACAGTGCAAAGATTGACGGTTAACCCACAAGTGATATACAAAAGTGACATTTCAACTCGAAAGAAAAAAAACAACTGTTAAGAGTGACAATCAGTGCTTAGCGGCCAATGTTGACCAACACTGGATGAGAAGCCGAGAAAGAATCCAAACTACAACAGGAGAGAAATGAGGACTCCCTACTCCACCCAGGTGAGGAATCATGAATTCCTAACTACATCACATGAGGAACAAGAACCATCTCCAACATCCTGTGTGAGCTGAAGGACCTACCCGGACCACGTGGTGGATGGGCTAAACATCTGCAGCTGCAGTGAGGGAGCGGCTGAGCACCCAGGTACGAGGGCCATCCAAATAGTGGGAAGAACTCTGTTGGCGCCAATATCAGGTCACAATAATGTTTATAAGACCAGCTCCCACAGTACCAGTTCTATAGTTAATCTATATGTTGACTCTATGTTTCTTATGTTTCTGAATTGAAAGCTTTTGTCAATCAAGTGACCCACTCCCCGATTTCACCATATGTAACTTATCATCTCTGTTCATTGTATATTTTCAGCTCTCGGGCTGCCATGTTATCTTAAAAACGGTTAATTATTACTATTATTATTATCATTATTACAGGTATTATTATTATTGTTGTTATCACACACACACACACACACACTGCCTACCTGGGTCCGGTGTTTGGAAATGATCATAGTGCACAGCAGTTTCGGGTCGGTTGTGAGTAGCACCTGATAATAACCATGATAACTACAGGTGCAACTCACAGTCAGAAACACCAACCGAACCTAAACTGCTGCACAATTGAACAGATATTTTTTGTGAGTATATTGTATACCTTCATTGTCTCTATACACGCTGAAGAACTCGAATTGATATAACGATTAAAGCTTCTGAAACTAAATCTAGGATGTGTTTACTTAGAACAGGTGTTTCTATAATAACATATGCAGTAAATACACCACACCTGTGAAGCATTACCGGTGTAACAGTTGTATTTACGAAGTGAACATGTGTTACCTTATTATAAATTGGCCACCCACGAAAGGTGACCACACCGAAGGAAGGAGATCATTGGCTTGTGAACAGATTGAAAGATATTCATAATGTAGAGACTAGTTTTATACACATGGAACTGAAGCTAAGCAGAGTGTAGTCTCCTATACTGCTCACACCTTCAGCTGCTGCCAACACTCAGATAATTAACACAATGGTAATAAACTTTGAACAACTATCTCGGGTTATCATGGGTTAAATGGACTTACTGTTTACCATTGTTTGTATACCTAAACTGTCTATGTATGAATGTTTAGGAATCAGAACTAGCAGGTGCAACACGCTCATTAGCCAGGTGTTCAGGTAGAGGGTTAATGTCTGGTTCCCTGATACCAGACACATGCAACAGGTATACACTGGCAGATGACAGCTCCACCCGGGTTTACTGAAGCTCGTAACTATATATGAATTAAGATAACTACAAGAGTAACGCTTAGAAATAATATCAAAACTATACTGAAACTATAAGGTTAGGTTATTATGAAGTGTTAGTTGAATTATATATCTTCAGTTACGAGGAACATTTGTCGTGTCTTGGCGGACATAAACATACACTTTCAGTAATATAAATGATTAAATAACATGATACATTCTATAATTACACCGATAAATTATAAATCATGTAATACATTTGTGCGAGAAGCTAAACTCACTACCGACCATTGCCTCTGTCTCACAAACAAGTGATTTATCATCCATCTAAAAATACGAATAAATTTTATGAGCTCAAGATTGAAAGATAATGAATGATATATAACTTTTCAGTGAATGACAACATCTTCTAAACTTTATTTTATATATATTGAAGCAAAAATTAAATAAAGTGTACAGTCAGCCGCAAAAGTGCCGTCACGTCTCCTGCTGTTCACAAACACCGAAGGAGTAGACTGATGCATTATTCTGTCCATAAATGGTTCGGATTCATGTGTTTGAATCTCGGGTTCGTGGTTTAGGAGGAGAGACGAAGGGACTGTACTATCACACAGTTTTCTACCCTCTTCTCTGGCCCCTGAACCATACAACCAGAAATCAGTTTACATACTAGCAATTGGCAATAAATAAATAAATAAATAAATAAATAAATAAAATTATATAAAAAATATTGACTAAGTTAAATATAATAGATTAAATATCACTTTAATGGCCTTAATTATATACTATTAATAATTGCTTAATATTCCGTGTAATGTTGCCGTGACCAGAACTACCTCAGTCAGTATTAATTAAATATTCTCTAGACTTGAACCTTCGAAGCAGTGAAGTGAAGCATATGAAACAATAGCAATGATTCGACACTTTTTAATTACATACACAACCACTGTCATCACCACTACCACCTCCACTACTACCACCATCACCACTACTGCTAATACCATCATCACTATTACCACCATCCTATTACTATCACCACACCACCACACCACCAGTGACGTCGTGACATTTATCTTTCAACCAGTTTACTGTAAAGTCACTTATTTCTTAATGTCTCTTATACACTAAACCTCCCTTCTTGCACGCTAAACCTCCCTTCTTGCACGCTGAACCTCCCTTCTTGCACGCTAAACCTCCCTTCTTGTACACTAAACCTCCCTTCTTGTGCACTAAACCTCCCTTCTTGTACACTAAACCTCCCTTCTTGCACGCTAAACCTCCCTTCTTGTACACTAAACCTCCCTTCTTGTGCACTAAACCTCCCTTCTTGTACACTAAACCTCCCTTCTTGCACGCTAGGGCTTGGATATCGTCGGACATTCCAGACATGCATTGGGAGGGCATCTCTTCCACTGGCCAGCCTTACCTTAGAGCAATGGCCTCCGTGAATTCTTGTTTATTTACACTGAAGCCATTTACTCTCATTGATAATGTTGTTCAACCTTTACTTTTCTCTTCACAATCTCATAATCTGTTCATCACTACTACTACTACTACTACTACTACTACTACTACTACTACTAACACCACTACTACTACCACCAACACTATTGCCACTACCATTACCACCACTATCACCACTACTACCACCACCACCACTTCGCAGGTCATTCCCGTGGCCCGCATACACCAGGCCAGCTGTCTGTGTGAGCGTTATGGTGGAGCGTCTAGCTGTTGCATGGTTTGTTGGTGTCTGTACGTGTGTGTGTGTGTGTGTGTGTGTGTTTATGTACTGTATCATGGTGAAATCTTTGTACTCTGTGTTTCCCCCTGTACCTTATATGTGTCTTACCTCTGTCTGTACCCCACCAGCTGTTATAAATACATAAGATGTACCTGTATGTGTAGTTGTAACTGTAATTCTACCTCATGTTTGTATTTGTTCTTGTAAATGCTCCTTCTCTGTGTCTGTGCTTGTACTGTGCTTGTAGTTACATTTTGTCTCCGTCTATATCTGTATACATGTAAATATATATGTATTTATCACAACAACAACGTAATAGGTGGTAATACACACACATACACACACACATACACACACACACACACACACACAAACACTGGCCTTGTGATATCATTGTCAAAGGTTCCTACGTTGATATTTCTCTCAAACTTAAGATAGGAAAAAACAATGGACTGTCAGCACTTGAAGATAGTAGGTACAGTGTGTGGAGTCAGACCAGGACAAATCGGAGGCGTAAAACGATTTATCTTCCTCGGTGTTTACAAGAGAAGATGGAAACAAGTTACTCGCCTTTGAGGAAAAAAAAAACAGTTCGGTGCAGGATATACGTAAATAGAGTTCTCAGAAAAATACCTTAGAACTAAATTATCTAAACTCCAGGCTCATAAAAGGCCAGAGAGTTAAGTAATGATGTCTATGAACCTCTCACGATATAGTTCTGTAGAAACAATAGATGTACAGAAGATTCACAAGGAGTCAAATATATAAAGATGGTGATCTGTACAGCATGAATAATTACAAGACGGTGTGTGTGTGTGTGTGATGTACTAGAGAATACCGTAAGTAATGCCACAATGGACTGTCTATAACGGAACAACCTTGGGAAGGACTGCCACCCAAACGCCCCCACTTGACACGGCTCCAGGAGGTGGATGTGTGACCACAGAAACTGGAGGCAACAATGACAATATCTACTCTAGTTTTACCGAGGTATATGACACTGTACATATCTACAGACTGAAATTTAACTGGAAGGATACAGAAGGATACCGGGGGATGTCCTACAGCCAGGATTGGAATTTTCTTGTGTACCCGTGACAACTGGTGGACCGTATGAGAGTATTTGCCGGAACCGATGGCGTTCGTTTGTTTCAGAAATGGTTTTTGTAGAATCTATTTATATATCGGAACTCTTGAATATATTAGAAACTACTGCTTATTTCACCTAATGACTAAAAACCTAACCTAACCTAACGTAGCAAATATGTGTAAATAACGCTAAGCTATTCTTGGGATCCATTACAGGAAGATCTCTATCGACTTCAGGAATAGTCACTAGAATGGATACTGAAATTCATCATCGGGTTATTTTGACAACGATCTGAAGTTCTCGGATCAAGTAAGAAGAATGTGAATCTTGTTTATACACTGGTGGCAACAAGACAAAGCTCCAACACACACCAAGACGCATCTACTCCGTCTCTCGTAAGGTTATGTTAGGTTAAGTTAGGTTATGGGATGACCAAAGGAGGGTCATCAAACTAGCGCCGGCACTCAGACGCCTCACATACCAAGAGGAATTATAACGCTTAGCGGCTGTCTAATGTAAACTACAGCAAGACAAACAGTAAATAAACATCCCAAAGGACATTATTAGTTAATTGGAGTTAGTGGTTACAGCCACAAGTAAAAGAAATTCTCAATACAGAAAGCCCTCAGAGCAAAATTCTTCGGAGTAAAGACTTGTGAGCTGCTATCTTGCCAGAGAATGTTGTGACGGCACCAGACGTGACTTGATCTACACTGCTGCATGTTCAGGTATACAAGCAAGAGCCATTACATCACTTCCAGTACTTGTCAACAGCGTGTAGCAGAAAACTGACTGGCCATCCGACCTTCTATTTGGTGAAGAGGATTAGTGAGGTAAAGACAAGTGTGAACGTAGGATTTTTTCGTTAACTTCAGCAACAACACAAAACTGGATTCGTATAAGTTCGTACGTATATAGCGGCAGACAGGGAGGGAAGGAAGGACTGACGGAAGCACAGAGAGAGACAGGGGGGGGAGGATGGAGGCAGACAGGCAGGCAATGAGGTAGGCAGGGAGGGAGGGAGACAGACAGGAAGGGACGGAGGGATACAGACAGACAGGGAGGGAAGGAAGAAGGCAGACAGACAGAGAAGGTTGGAAGGAGGCCATCGGGGAGAGAGGGACGGAGAGAAGGGAGACAGGGAGTGAAGGAGACAAGCAAGCAGAGAGAGAGAGAGAGAGAGAGAGAGAGAGGCAAAGGGTACCGTATCATCACACAAACACACACAGGTGTACAAAGAGATAACAGCCCAGTACCACACAACCAATTTTTATACAGCTCTATGATTCACTTTCCCGGTAATCTGTGTGAGCTGCTGACACACACACACATACACACACTTCCGGTAACTAGTGGACAACAATTTGTACCCGTGGGTTATATATTTCCCCAACTGTTAATGTGTTAGAGTTTGTAACTAAATGGTGGTGATAGTCCTGGTGTTGGTAGTTGTTGTGGTAGTAGTGTTGGTAATGGTGGTGGTGGTGCTGATAGTGGTGGTGATGGTAGGGATAGTAGTAGTAGTAGTAGTAGTAGTAGCAAATCTACTGAGGGAAATCTGCCACGACGTCATGGTGGAGCTGCTCCTCCTTCCATTGGACGGCGAGAACCTCCGTCACAGGACTTCAAACACATCCAACGAAGCCCGTGTGGACGTCAGTGGTCGAGGATTCTGGACGCAGGGACAGTGAGCCTTTTTTGACATAGGATTTTTTATCCCATGGCCGCATGCCACCGTAACCTAGCTCTCGATGCTGCACACAGGAGGAACGAGAACGACAAGATAAGAGCATACGAGGAGAGAATTCAAAACGTTGATCAAGGCAGCTTCACTCCTCTGGTGTTCACAACCTCTGGTGGGATGGGACCAAGTGCAAGACGCTTCTACGCCAGACTCGCGGAGGTGTTATCTGAACGGAAGCAGCAGCCCAGAAGTTATGTTACAGCCTGGTTGAGATGTTGAATGTCTTTCTCTCTGCTTAGGTCTGCATTGCTTTGCCTCAGAGGAACGAGAGAATCGGCCCCAAAGCTGACAACAGTCTCAGATATCGACTTTGAGGCAACAGTCACTGAATGCCGCATAGATCTGCGGCTCAACTGACTCAACACAGCCAGGGTAGCTACTGTTGTATTAGGATATTTAATTTTAAGGTAATAAAATGGCGGCGAAGGTGTGGCTATTGGTGGAGGCTGGAGGCCACTTATAAAAAAAAATAGTAGTAGTGGCAGTAATAGTGGTAGTAGTGGTAGTACTAGTGGTAGAAGTAGTAGTAACCGTGTTAATAGTGGTAGTAGTGGTAGTAATAGTGGTAGTAGTGGTAGTACTAGTGGTAGAAGTAGTAGTAATCGTGGTAATAGTGGTAGTAATAGTGGTAGTAGTGGCAGTAATAGTGGTAGTATTGGTAGTAGTGATAGTAATAGTGGTAGTATTGGTAGTAGTGGTAGGAAGGTGACGGTAGATAACAACAGGAGGCTTTTATTAAGGTCATGGAGACGTAACTACACTAAAGGTTAACACGGGAGCTTCCTGTGATCTGTTAACTAAGGTGAATGACTCTCTCTCTCTCTCTCTCTCTCTCTCTCTCTCTCTCTCTCTCTCTCTCTCTCTCTCTCTTTCTTATCTGTGGTGTTGATGGTGAATGTTTAGTGGTGGTGAGTATATGGTGGTGGTGAGTGTGTGTTGAGTATGTAGTGGTGATGGTGAGTTTTGGTAGGTATAGTGGTAGTAAGTGCGTGGTAGTGGTGGTGAGTGTGTGGTGGTGATGAAAAGTGCGCGGTGGTAGTGGTGGTGAATCAAGTGTTTATAATAATACCGAAAACAGCAGCTACTTTATTGTGCACCCCATACTCAGACTAGAGGTCACAAAGGATGTTTACCAGACCCCCAATACTGTACATTGTTGGTTTAGTTCTGTACATAATAAGTTTACTAAGCTATAAGATGGGAAACATGGATACAGCTTTAGTATATCAGCTATCATGCCATCAAAGTGCTTGGATCTGTCCCTAAGAGGTTGTATTTTCTCACAGTCTAAAATGTAGTGTCTGGTTATCTAGTTTTGTTTACATCTGCCTGAGGGGAATACTGCCTTAGGTTTAGCGGTTAGAGCATCATGTGATTTAGCGGTTTTGTTCCTTCATTATATGTGATGGTAAGTGTGTGTGGGGTAAGTGTGTGGTGGTGGTGAGTGTAATTGTGGTAAGTGTGTTGTGGTGGTATTGAGTGGGTGTATGTAATTAGTGTGTGGTGATGGTGATGTTGGTGTTGAGTGCGTGTAGGTTAATGAGTGTGTGGTTGTGGTAAGTGTGTTGTGGTGGTAATGAGTGTGGTGTTGAGTGTGTTGTGGTGGTAATGAGTGTGTTGTGGTGTTGAGTGTGTTATGGTGAGTGTTTTGATCGCTGAAAAGGAAGTGTAGAGCGGTACACCTTCTGTCCCACACCACTTAAATTCGACAATAGGTTTTGGTGTTGAAGAGTGTTGGCCGTGATGGTGACACTGAGTGTAAGTATAGACCAAGGTGACGTGTGTGTGTGTGTGTGTGTGTGTGTGTGTGTTTGTGTGTGTGCGTGTGCGTGTGCGTGTGTGTACGTGTGTGTGTCCCTAAGTGACCACTTCCTATACCGTCTCACCTCCAATCTATCCGGACACTCCATGACCCCTCGACCTTCTCCTGCCTTTCAACTCTCACCCGCCCCCTACACAGCCTCCCCGACCCTCCTCCGTCTCCCCGCTACCGTCTCCTCCCCTACGACACTCCTTTACACCTTGCGACCCTCTCTCGCCCCCTGTGACTCGCCTTCTCCTTCTACGACCCTTCTCCGACGCCCTACAACCCTTTCCCCGCCCCACGCGACCCTTCTCCGCCCCACGCGACCCTCCTCCGCCCCACGCGACCCTCCTCCGCCCCACGCGACCCTCCTCCGCCCCACGCGACCCTCCTCCGCCCCCCCCCCCGCGACCCTCCTCCGCCCCCCCGCGACCCTCCTCCGCCCCCCCCGCGACCCTCCTCCTCCCCCCCCGCGACCCTCCTCCTCCCCCCCCGCGACCCTCCTCCTCCCCCCCCGCGACCCTCCTCCTCCCCCCGCGACCCTCCTCCTCCCCCCGCGACCCTCCTCCGCCCCACGCGACCCTCCTCCACCCCCCGCGACCCTCCTCCGCGACCCTCCTCCGCCCCCCGCGACCCTCCTCCGCCCCCCGCGACCCTCCTCCGCCCCCCCCGACCCTCCTCCGCCCCCCGCGACCCTCCTCCCCCCCCCGCGACCCTCCTCCGCCCCCCGCGACCCTCCTCCGCCCCCCGCGACCCTCCTCCGCCCCCCGCGACCCTCAGTACTGTATGTAAATAGCCGACCCCGATGGTGGGGGTTGACAGAGGACCCCCCGCGGCCACACTACACCACCCCGTCCACCCCCTCACTCACCCTCTGAAACCCGTGGCACTCACATACCTACGCCCACACACGCCCACACTCACGCCCCTGCACTCTGTCCCTCGCATGCCCACAAGACTGCCTACGCAGATTTTCGCATCTTGTTCAGCTTTCTACTGAAAAGCTGATCTTGAGGTAAGTGTTATATGTGCCTAGCATCACGTGCAGGTGTCTATACGTGGTAACTCTAGTATACTGTATGTGTAAACAACTCTAGTCTATATATATAAAGAACTCTAGTAAACGTATGCAAACAACTTCGATACGTGTGTGTAAAAAAACTCGACGTATATGTAAGTAACTCCTTTAGTACATATAATATTGCGCGAATAGATACGTCAGCCAGACCGGCTTATATTGATTATGTTACTACTGCAATATCTTACATGGATAAACACCCTTCTAACGTGCGTCCGCCAGGCAGGACTTGAACCCTTGTCATATCGGTGAGAGATACGCTAGTTACCGCTGTACGATCTGAACCCCGCCCCGTGTTTGGACAGATCAACTGTTTACCATTGTTTGTATACCTGTACTGTCTATGTACATTGTTTGTATACCTGCATAGTCTATATATCAACACAGTACTGGTGACTGGACCTCGTTGAGCCTCCACCTTCCTCAGATAAGGAAGTGTAGAGGATATTTCTTTACACTACACACCATCCACACCCTCAGAATCCTACCACTCTTATTTCTCTTATGTGTAGATAGAAAAACCTAACCTAACCTATCTGGCGCGTCTCTGCGGTCTGACGTCATAAACATTGATGGTCTAGCGGTCCCTGTGGTCTGACGTCATAAACATTGATGGTCTAGCGGTCCCTGTGGTCTGACGTTGTAAATATTGATGATCTAGCGGTCTCTGTGGTCTGACGTTGTAAATATTGATGATCTAGCGGTCCCTGTGGTCTGACGTCGTAAATATTGATGGTCTAGCGGTCCCTGTGGTCTGACGTTGTAAATATTGATGATCTAGCGGTCCCTGTGGTCTGACGTTGTAAATATTGATGATCTAGCGGTCCCTGTGGTCTGACGTCATAAACATTGATGGTCTAGCGGTCCCTGTGGTCTGACGTTGTAAATATTGATGATCTAGCGGTCTCTGTGGTCTGACGTTGTAAATATTGATGATCTAGCGGTCCCTGTGGTCTGACGTCGTAAATATTGATGGTCTAGCGGTCCCTGTGGTCTGACGTTGTAAATATTGATGATCTAGCGGTCCCTGTGGTCTGACGTTGTAAATATTGATGATCTAGCGGTCCCTGTGGTCTGACGTCATAAATATTGATGGTGTTGTGATGCCAGCCCCCCCCTCCCCCAACGTGTTTGTGCCTCTCGCCTTGTTTATACGTGTGGCGCGTCAGCTTTTAAAGGATTAAGGTGGTAAGCCTGTGATAATACGTCTGTCCCCAATTCTTATTTACAGACAACAATGAAAAGCTGAATATAATCCATCGTTTATACAATATTTATTGAAACTTCACGGTGCATGTTACCATTTGGTGTGCGTCGCCAGCCCTATACTGTACTTGGCTGCAGTGCCTCTTGTGTGATGCTGCCGGACGTATGATATTTCTCACCTGTATCGTGTGGTAATATATGTCGCACTGCACTACAGTCCTCCCAGGCACCAGGCACTACCCCTACGTAGCCATACTGACTGATTGTCACTCATTTTTCATGCATAAAGCTGAGCAGGGCTGCAGCTTACATTTTTTAAAGTTTATTTTTCATCTTTGGATTTAAGGTTTTTGCAGCTTTCTTGGGCTCTCTCGTTGGTCAAATTGACTGACAGAGCTCGCCTCCAATTCCGATTCCCGGGCACTCACATTCGACCTAATTGTAAATGGGTATCTAAGTTTACAACTTGGGGAAGTGAATGCGGTCGAGTGCAGTACCGGCCAGGCTGTCTCCTTGTGTACTGAAGACTTAGTGTACAGTGTGTTGTATCCACACTGTCCCTAACGGGCAGTCGTGCCCTTGTAAACTATATCTGAATTGTCTGTGCACGTTATAATATGTATAATACATAAGTACATAAATAATTATTTATATACCTGCACTATCTATGGGCACTGTGTATATGCAGTATCTTCACTTTCTATACCTGCACTACATTGTCTATGTAAAGTACATGTTGAATATATATATATATATATATATATATATATATATATATATATATATATATATATATATATATATATATATATATATATATATATATATATACAGTCCCAGTCATTAGTGCGTTTACAGGGGCTCATCACATAAACATTCCAAAAATCATAACATTGAAATATTTACTTTAATATTGTTTGACTTTGATTCCATAATATGTTTACTATTGTGAGTTTCCTTTTGTCGAATGTAAACAAACACAGGACTGCCACACTGCACAAGACCTGACGACCCCCTGTAAACGCACAAGTGAAGGCGCTCCAGTGTTTCCCTTTTTCTGTGAGGTTTTATCAAGATTTATCTTGTCCACGTTTCCATTGTGGATCTACATGATATATATACCTGTATACATCCTCTTGCGTTTTTTCATTTTCTTACTTCAGTCACCCACAAAGGTCAGGAATCAGCCACATTATTTTGTCATCACTGCTGTCTCTATCTCTCAGTAACAATAACAAACAAACAAGAGATCTGTTTGTTTACTTGTTTACGGTGGTCGAGGACTGCTGGACTCTTCACAGTGCGTATGTAAATGTTTTCGCCTTAGCTGGCTCGCTAGGAGAACGTCTTCACTTCCACACCAATCATTATAATATTGATGTCATTTCCTGCCGCTATCTTAACGACAGAGTTTCTTGATCAAGTGATACAGGAGACTATGAGATTCTATAATACTGTACGTGTTGAAGTCTGAGTGGCTTAGTTAAACAGACAGTACAGGTATACAGAAAATGTTCATACAAATTGCAGATACAGTGAAATCTCCATATAACGAACTTCTTTCTCCATATAAACCGTCAGACAGGGGTGTTCCACATCCAAGGGACCCTCGATATAACGGACTTTCTCCACATAATCCGTTAAATAGAGATTTCGTTGTATGTAAGCAAAGTACATAGACAGTACAGGTACCTGGGATCTTATTAGACTAAGGCCTCAACCACTCCACTATCCCTTCCTCACTCCCTTCACCACTCCATCCTAAAATACTCCACACCTCCATTCTTTCCCCCTCTCCCCTTCGCCCTTGCCTTCCACCATATACCCTCTCCACCTTCCCTAGCCACCTTCCCTCTCCATCCCTCCACCTCTCCACCCATTAACAGCTTTGAATAATTACTGTTAAAAATGTGTGTGTGTGTGTGTGTGTGTGTGTGTGTGTGTGTACCACGTAGACGACCGTGAGTTAGTTAAGTAATCAGTGAACATCCGGGGTTTACAAAGGTCATGACAGTGGTCGTGTTATGTGGGTCACTAACTGCCCTCACGTGTACAAACTCTCCCTACTTCCCTTCCTTACCATCCCTGACCATCCACCTGAGGCTCTTTAACTATCCTGGGGACACTAACTATCCACCTGAAGGGTTAATGACTATCTGAGCAAACTAGTGTGTGTGTGTGTGTGTGTGTGTGTGTGTGTAAAATAACTAGATAACGAGTTTCCAAATTTGCATTACACTCAGCAAGCTTAATCAACTTGTGACCAGATCCATATAGCAAACTGTTGATATAAATGACACCAAAATTGACCAAGAGTTACCAATGGAACAGTCCAATGATATGATAGCAGATCAGGTATTTGGGGGTTACAGAAAACGATGACATGAGACAGTTTACAGCGGTAACTACATTAATTTATAGTAAAAGCGGGACACATATACAAAATACCACCACATAACCACACAACCTACACACACCTACAAACGTACATACACTTAAATACTTACATAAACTTACACACACACACCTACACAATATAAGCAACCTACACACACAACTAGGTTCACCTACACAACCTATACATGCCTTTACAACGTACACAATTTACATACGCTTACACACACCTAAGCAGACTTACACACTCCTACACACTCCTATACACACACCTATCCACACTCCTACATGCACATACACACTCTTACAAACACCTACACACACTCCTACACACATCTACACAACTTACACACCCCTACGCACACCTACACATCTCTACAAACTCCTAAACACATTCCTACACACACCTACACTACTACTTACTACTACTACTACTACTACTACTACTACTACTACTTTATTGTCAATCGGAATCGAGTATGACGAACATCCAGCTATTATTCAATGATATGAGTTATTAGGAATGTCACCTAGGTTGGTGAGCTCTGAGGTGACTCGAGAGGCTGATAGGACCTGCAGGACCGTCCACAGAGGCTACACATGTGGAGGGCTACATCTAGTGCGGGAGGGGCGGCGGTAGCGTCTTTTCGGCACTGGTGCTTGTCTGCCTCGGTATGCAGTCGCGCTCCTCCAAGCGTTACGATGTGGAGTAATCGTCTCCCAGGTGAGGGGGTCGATTTGACACTTTTCAGGTTTGTCTTAAGACTATCCTTATACCTTTTTAGTTGCCCGCCGGCGTTACGTTTACCATTCGTTAGGTGACTGTAAAGTTGATGCTTTGGCAGTCTACTGTTGACTATGCAGGTAACATGGCCAGTCCAACGTAGTTGTTCATGGATAATGGTAGCCTCGATGCTCCTACAGTTGGTGTCAGCAAGAATACTGGTATTTGTTCTCTTGTCTTCCCAGCGAACTCGGAGGATGGATCGTAGACTACGTTGGTGAAAGTTTTCAAGTGTCTTGAGGTGCCTCTTGTATGTGACCCACGTCTCGCTGCTACACAGCAGGGTGGGCAGGACCACTTCTCGACATATGTGCAACTTTGTAAATAATTTCAGCTCCCTACAGCTGAAGACACGGGTACAGAGTCTGCCAAAGTCTTGAGATGCACATCTGATCAGTTGTTGAATCTCTTCATCAATGACTGCGGTGGTGGACAGGTGGGAGCCGAGATACTGAAAATGGGTAACGTTAGAGAGAGTAGCACCATTAACCTGGATGGATGGTGGAGGTGTGGCTGAACCAGGGGCAGGCTGAAAGAGAAGCTAAGTCTTACGTAAATTCACCTCAAGGCCAGAGTGTGCATACGCATCTGCGTAAGTGTTCAAGATCTGCTGTAGGTCGCGTACAGCGTGAGCGACGAGGGTGAGGTCGTCTGCATACTGAAGTTCGATGATGGAAGCGGCCGACACCTTTGTCCCTGTCTGAAGTCGTCTTATGTTGAAAAGTTCCTTTATCCGGTACTGGATGTCCACCCCGCCGGCTAAATTGGCACTGGCACGAGTAAGGAAGGCAGCCAAGAAAATGGAAAAGAGAGTTGGTGCCAGTACATATCCTTGTTTTACCCCCGTTTAGATTGGAAAGAACTAAGGCTGGGTGCCATTGTATGGTGTGTTATGTAACTCTATAGTGTGTTATGTAACTGCATAGTGTGTTATGTAACTGTATGGTGTGTTATGTAACTGTATGGTGTGTTATGTAACTGTATGGTGTGTTATGTAACTGTATGGTGTGTTATGTAACGGTAAGGTGTATCAGGTTCTATCCCTTGTGTCACCATCAGCACCATAACCTCCACAGCACCATAGTTCCCCGTGTCACCATCAGCACCATAACCTCCACAGCACCATAGTTCCCTCGTGTCACCACCACCATAGTTCCCTCGTGTCACCACCATCACAGTTCCCTCGTGTCACCACCACCATAGTTCCCTCGTGTCACCACCACCATAGTTCCCTCGTTGTCACCACCACCATAGTTCCCCAGTTGTCACCACCACCATAGTTCCTACGTGTCACCATCGCCACCATGGCCTCCACAAAAGCTACAAAATGCCAGCATCAGCCAGTAGTAAAAGAAGGGCGGATAGATACATATTCATTTCTAGTGAATAATGAAGTACCCGTATTAGGTATATAACTTAGCTACCTATCAGTAAAACCGACTTTTTCATGGTAATGTTCCCGGTCCTACTGGATATACTTGGGTTTTATGGTGGTATGGTGGACTTAATGGTTTATGTGTATAGTTGACAATATGGTGGCATGGTGGACTTAATGGTTTATGTGTACGGTAGGCTTTATGGTATGGTGGTATGGTGAACTTTATGATATATGGTGGACTTGATGATAATATGGTGAACTTCATGGTATGATAGTGTCATATTTCTAGTGGGTGTTTACAAAGTTCCTTGATGTTCCTGCTCACATTGCATTACCATATTTACCTACTGGTCACTCAAACTAGAGATGACCATGTCGAAGGAAGGAGGTTAATGGCCTGTGTAGGATCTCCCTATTATTCTTGGTAATGTTGTCTAGGGTTATAAGGAAGCCCAGTACTGCTCTCTATTTCACAGACTGAGCTGGTAGGGTATTTCATAGCTCTACCTACCTCTGAGTGAAGAGGTATTTCCTGCGTGACATCTTGACGAGCTTGAAGTTGTGTCCCTCGTGATGGTGAGGTGTGAGGTGTACTGTGCGGTCCCCAGCAGCTTCATGTTCCGCCCTTTTGTGTGGAGTTGTTAGTCCTGATTGAATAACTGTGATGATGTAGTGTTTCCAGGGTAATATCTTCCTGGAGGTAGTGCAGATGAGGTCGTACGAGAGGCTTCTGAAGTTGATGAGCCATTTTGTTATCTCTGTATGTGAAGGAATGTCTTATAATTCCTGAATCTAAATCGTTTTTCTACTGCTGCCCACACCTGTTGCGCCGTCTTCAGTGACTTATTTATCACAACACCTAGATCTTTTTGCTCTTCAGTCATAGGGTGGTGGACAAGTGGCGTAGTTTACCAGTGAAGGCCGTGGAAGCTTCAAAACTGTCCTGGACAAGACTACCAAGAACAATGGAGGGATCCTACACAAACCCGTGGCCTCCCTCCGTCATGACAACTCCTAGTTAGGTGAACCAGACAGTAGTGTGGTAGTGAAGGAGACACGACTAAGAGATGGAGCTTTATTCCTGACGTTTCTTTACAAGACTTTATTATTCCAGTGATAACGTCTTGTGAAGAACAATGTTCATTACATTAGATATGTTAGTGTTCTTCACCTTATTCATTAATACGTGTTCTTGAAGGAAGAAATCTAAGTTACAAGACATGGTGAAGACTGCAGTAATGGTGAAGTACAAGTCCGTGTTTGGGATACATAAGTTCCTCAAGGGACTTTGTAAACACCCAGTAGAGGTAACCAGTGAACGTAACATTTCGAGGACATAATTGAATTTATTTGCAGACTTCACCACGCCTCACCGTCACTATACTAATGAAATTACCGCTGTAATTGAGGCTAACTGTTTAAATTGTTTTTTACCTCATCTGCTCACCCTCCATTATGTTTATTTACTTAATCGAGCGTATTATAGAACCCCAGACTGGTACAGTATATACTCGCTCACGAAAGCAATCCGGATTTTTAAATTCGACTTAAAACTGAGTGACAATGTTAAGTAAATGATTACTGACATGCAGGGCCGCGAAACCATTTATTTTCCATGTGATGCAAACCAATCAAACCTATTCTGACCTAACCAAAACTACCGGCACCCTACATTGGTTAGATCAGATTCTTGTCGTCTGCCTTATAAAAAATAAATGATGGTTTATAGATCATGTTCGTGGCATTTTTTAACCTTGGCCATCTTGTCGATTTGCATATGGAAATGAAAAACTGATGGTTCATGTAAAAGATAATCATGGTTGAAATCCTCTATAAAGCCTTTGAAATTGTTGATGATCTCTCTCATTCATGTGTTTGTGTTGGTCCATATGATAGTTGCTGGGAGGTCTACATTAATGCTTCCTCACAGTCATCAGCGAATGACATACGGCGTTAATACGTGATGACGTCAGTGGAATTAAGTTTTAACAGCTGCCCTGAACTGTTCTTGATTTAAAGTAAGTGGAGATTTACCTTAAGGAGCCCTTATTAGTACCATAAGTGTAAACTATGTGTGGTAGTGAAAATGTTCACTACCGTATTACAGAATGGATATAGAATCCTTGGGAAGAATTCAGAGGAGAATGACAAGACTAATCCTGGGCATTAGGAACCTTGAGTACAGAGACAGGTTAAAGCATCTTAATTTGTACTCCCTCGAGAGACGTAGAGCGAGGGGCGATATGATAGAGGTGTAAAAATGGAAGTCCGGGTTGAACAAAGGGGACATTACAAAGGTACTCAAACTATCCAACCAGGAGCGAAATCGTAACAATGGTTTTAAGTTAGACAAATTTAGATTTAGGAGCGAAATAGGTAAACACTGGTTTGGAAATAGAGTAGTGGACGAGTGGAACAAGTTACCAAACATCATCATTAACTCTAATTCGCTGGATAGCTTCAAACATAGGTTGGATGGATATATGAGCAATAGGGGTTGGGTGTAAATAGGACTGCCCAGTATGGGCCCAGAGGCCCGCTGCAGTTTCCTCTATTCTTATGTTTGCAGGCAAGGTTAGGTTAGGTATAGTACATCATTATCTTACCTGTCTTACAGTACGGTACCTGTGGTTATTATACACATACACACACACACACACACACACACAAAAGTTCACTTTAATTCATCATACACACAATGATAGTACAGGTAAGCAATGTATATAAAGGGTGCAGGTATACAAAGTACATAGACACTATGTATACAAACAATGAGAAACGTAAAACAATTTAACCAAGAACACCACGTGAAGCGTTCCTCCCTTCAAGTGAAAGATAGATAACAGATGGCGTCACACACCCGTCCGCCATCTTGGACCTGGCAGGTAGAGTAACAACGGGGACTGGACACGTGAGGTGTACGGTACCTCCCGACGACACCATCAGCTGAAATCACCGCCATTGTGGGGTGATAATGAGCGCCGTGCCGCAGATATCTTCCTTAATTACAAACACCAGCAGCCGATGACTCGCCCACTAACATAAACTAATTCATTCATTACTGAAACAACACACCAATGCCTGTGATTCACAAAGGTTCGTAAGAGAAATAAATAATCCTCGTAGACTATAGTGACCCCGAGACTCTACCATAAGCGTTTGGTTTCTCTTATACAGTATCAGTTAAGAGAGGAGACATAACATACACAACTCTCAGACGCCAGAAGAGCGAGAGAGAAAAACTCGTGTTTACAATCGTCACAACAGAACATTACTCAGATAAGGGGTGAGTTGATGACCATCCCACTAGAGGGCGCAGTCTCAAGTTAAAGTTAGTTAAGTAAAGTTAATGTAGGGTAGGGTAGGGTAGGTTAGGGTAGGGTAGGGTAGGTTAGGGCAGGGTAGGGTAGGCTAGGGTAGGGTAGGGTAGGTTAGGGCAGGGTAGGTTAGGGTAGGGTAGGGTAGGGTAGGTTAGGGTAGGGTAGGTTAGGGTAGGGTAGGATAGGATAGGGTAGGGTAGGGTAGGTTAGGGTAGGGTAAGGTAGGTTAGGGTAGGGTAGGGTAGGTTAGGGTAGGGTAGGGTAGGGTATGGTAGGTTAGGGTAGGTTAGGGTAGGGTAGGGTAGGTTAGGGTAGGTTAGTTGGATTAGGGTAGGCTTGGCAATTTAGTTCGTAAGATAGGATAAGTTAGTGTGTGTGTGTTAGTGAGGACTCACTGTTTGAGCGCTGGTCCATCGTGTAAAGAGACAGTACAGGTATACAAACAGTGTACATAGACAGTACAGGTATACAAACAGTGTACATAGACAGTACAGGTATACAAACAGTGTACATAGACAGTACAGGTATACAAACAATGATAAACAATAAGACGATATAAACAAAGACAATCCAAGAACGCTGATAAAAGTTTATGAAGACTGAGGTCCACAAGACACATCTCCTCTCCTGTTTACAGAAGACTTGATCCCATTGTCCCTCTCCCTCCCACACCTCACTTAGTCACAGATTGTCTCAGTGTAAGTGACTGGCTCTGTCAGTAGCTGTGAAATTGTACTTACAGCAATTTAGTACAATAATGTTTGGGTGTACATATATGTGTGTGTGTATTTGGAATGTGGGTGTACATAAGTGTGTGTTTGCATGTGTGTAGGTGTACAGCAGTCTGGATGTACAGTCCCCTTCACTTGTGCGTTTACAGGAGCTCGTCAGGTTTTGTGCAGTGTGGCAGCCCTGTGTTTGTTTACACTCGACAGAAGGAAACTTGCAATAGTAAACATATTATGGAATCAAAGTACAACAATATTAAAACAAGTATCTCAATGTAATGATTTGTGGAATGTGTATATAACGAGCCCCTGTAAACGCACTAGTGATGGGAACTGTACATACGTGTAGGTGTACAGGTAAATCCAAGTGTGTACATACATACATATTTGGGTGCACATAAATGTGTGAAATCAATTTTTTTTAATTTTGCAGCTAACAGCGGCTAATTTCTTGTGCACCCCGTACACATCCTGTGGGCGGTAGTGCAAAAAAGGATTACAGGGTAGAGACCACAAAGGGTGTTTATCAGACCCCAGTGGTCAGGATATTGTAGAGTTGAGTGTTAGAGTACTTCCAGTATATTTTTGTTTAGTTATTTATATAAGAGTTGACTTATTGACACCCTCATGAGGGACAAACTGCAGTGTGAGGCCGTATGCTTGGCCGCACACTTTGCGTTTAATGTTATATCTGCATGAGAAGCAGTGTGTGTGGGAGTACTGTACACGCGCCTGTGTATACGTCAGTGTGGGTGCACATACGTGTGTAGGTGCATTTAAACTAGTATACATTGGATACTAACATATCATGATTAATTAATCGTGAAATTATAATGCTTGATTTATCTGGCTGACAGATATATCGTGTTCCAAATTCTATATCTTATTACATTTTTATTATTTCCACCTCATCTAACTTTTAATTTTATTTACCTTATCATGATAGACATCAATATTTTATGTTTTCTATGTAATTCTCTAGCATTTTAGCATTTATTTCTTTATTTTTTTATTTACTTTAGGCTGTGTAGAACGTTATGGGGCTATTTTTAATATATATATATATATATATATATATATATATATATATATATATATATATATATATATATATATATATATATATATATATATGCAAGTAAATCACTGTAGGTGCGCGTGATCCAGGTATATGCTGATAACATCAAGGAAAGAAGAAAACTTCGTGTTTTCTTCTTTCCTTGATGTTATATATGTTTTCATTATATATTTATTATTTCTATTTATAAAGAATAATATTTGTTGTGGCGTGGGAGAAAAACTTAGTGATATCAACTGACGCCTTTGAGAGTCGATGGTATCTCGTCGCCTCACGAGCGTTGACCCGAGCCATGTCCCGAACGATTATGATGTGAAAGAGAAACAGACAATCAGGCAGATGAGTAGATATACAGAAACATACACACACACACACACACATATATATACAGAGAGACAGATAAGTAGATACAGTATGTAGACATATAGATAAGTAGATAGACAGATGAGTTTATATGTAGACAGGTAGACAGAGAGTGACTAGGTATATAAACAGACACAGGCATTAAATTTAGGATTACAGATGTCTCGTAAACAATAATTAAGTGTAATTTAGATTAGTAAAGGATTTCATTTTAAAGAAAACAGTAAGAAGTCAATGCCAAATTTGTACAGTACGCCATCGACAGAGGTGTGTCCCAGTGACCATTGATGACTTGCAACAACTTTCTTAATGTCGTCGGCTCCACCCAAAAAATGGCTTAGGTGGGAAAAACGAGTAAATTACGAAGAAGACATTCTATAACCTGACCACCAGCTTCACCGACCACCTTGTTGACTGAAACCCGTCGCAGCCGCATAGAGTCAAAGCTGAATCAAAATACATCGGTCGGGAAAAAATCTACTAAGCTTGATTCAAGAACCGACCAAAAAGGCAGATGCAGTACTGCCTGTTGGTCCCTACTACCGATAACACGTGGGGGATCACTGACACAGCCTTCAAGACGCCAGCCTCGGCTCCATCATTCTTGTTGCTTTATATACTTCGTCACAGGCCGAGCGGTCGGTATTTCTCTGTTACACACTGTTGGCAAGTACTGAGCATGTACTGGCTCCAGAATGTGTCTGTACCTGCGCCAGTGTTGGTCAAGTCTGGTCCTCAGCCAGCTCACACTCGGTGCCGTCGCAACACTCACTCCGAAAAAGTTTGCCCTGGCAATTCTCTTAATTTGTGACTTCTTTAACCTGAGGCTGTGACCCCTTGTGGGCCGGACATCCGCCAGCTCCAGGTATGAACACTCGACTGAGTAATGTTGTATGAGGTGTTTATAGACTTCTATTAAGTTACCCCTTGACCGCCTATAGTAAATGCTCGGGAACTGACTGGTGGCGTTCTAATCTCTCTAGGTAACACAGGTGCCGCATATATATAGTGCAAGCACCAGTCTGGTGGCCTTCCTTTGGACATTTTCAATCAACTGACAGTCCCTAGCATATCTTGGGGAAGCACTCACTCTTGAAGAACGCACGTGAGCGCCCCTTTTATAAGACCTACTAGCGTATTTGTTTGATTCTCCTTCTTCTCACAATGGTTCGAAAATTCAGTTCATTGTTAACATACACACCCAGGTCCTTTTCACATTTGGGTCTCAGTTAAAGATTTTTCCTCGTCACGTTGAGTCATGGGATACTCCTCCTTACTATTGGTACGACCGAGATGCACCCATGAGCATTTCGGCTTTCATTATCATTACCAATAAAACGTTTATAGTGTGTGTGTGTGTGTGTGTGTGTGTGTGTGTGTGCAAAGGAAACGTTGTGTCTGCGAAGGTGTTGGGGGTACAGCTGTAACGAGTGTACTGTACCTCTTATTATTATGTCCTGGGTTGAATTCCCGGCCCGTGACAGATGAGAGACGTGTGCTCCCCAGTGTGACTCCCAAAAATGGCAGGTTTCAGGGGCGGGTCCTGGGGTGCAGACCCACACCCCCACCCCACTCCACCCCCCCTTTTCTTCAGAAAATTCCAATATTTTTTCTTTAATGCAGTATTGTACTCAGGCGTTTTTGTGAAGTAAAAAGTAATTACTATTAACCTCAGAATATCTCCTAATACCAAGTGCACACGGCCTCAAAATGTCCATGATATTGGTCATATTTAAAACATTTTCTTGGGGCTTACAGCACCCCCAAAACTCCCCAGCTGGGTGAGTCCCCCCCCCCCCCCCCCGCTTTTGATATTCCTGGATCCGCCCCTGGATTTTCTCCGAGTACTCTCCGATTCCCTCTTATACTAACACAGGGCAGTGAAGGTTCATAACATACTAACCGAGGACAGACTAAGTGCTCGAACGGTGATTAAAGTAAAAAGGTGAAACAATAAATAAATAAATACTTCAGTGTCATTCCATCTGAACACCCTGACACGACACTTAATATTCTCATTGGTTTTACCGGAATTATTTTAATTGTCTCATTTGTGTATATTAGTAGCAGGTAAACAGAGAGTAAGGAGGTTTTTCTTGTGTAAATGAATGAAACGGGTGATATGGGTTGCCCGTATCCCTGGTAATCTTGACACATATCGGTAATTATAGTGTTAGAACGACCCCGAAACCCACTGTTTCATTCATGGCCCTGACCCAATTTCTATACAGTAGGGTAAATATAGAAATGCTATGCTGAGAGAGAGAGAGAGAGAGAGAGAGAGAGAGAGAGAGAGAGAGAGAGGGGGGGGGGGGCAGTACTGAGCTTCAAAATACCCCAAGACAAAACTATTAAGAACAATGGAGGGATCCTACACACACCACTGGCCTCCTTCCCTCGGTATGACCACCTCTGTTTGGGGTGGCCATGGGGTATCTTGGAGATCTCAACATATTTAGTTGTAACAGAGATGTAAAGCAGACGGGGAAGACCTTCAACAATAATGCATGATAAAGTAGTGAGCATCAGGGGAGATAATATGCACTGTCGGGAATTTTGATATATATTGTGTTGTCATTATAATGCCAACCGATGCTTAGAAGACTGACGATATTCAAAAATAATGAAGTAACACCATGGACTAGTTCTCAAAGATTCAGACGATGTGTGTTTGTTGTAACTGAAGATAGACGATAATGAACAATGACTTAATATGGGACACAAAAATTACTTTAAATTTATGATGAGTATCTTAAATAAATACCTTCACTTAGCACAAGAAGCTGTTGTCTCATAACTGGGATGTGTAGTCCCAGCATCTGTTGTGAGAGCATTTGAGCTTACGTCTACAAGTACATTCTTACATCATCACTTAGGAGGATTATTCATCGTACGAAGCTTTGTGATTTTGGACACAGGTATTCCTGAAAATGCGTAATTAGTATTCTGACTCAATGCGCGTGCGCAGGTGTCCGTGGAGGTTGACGGTGGGTATATAAGCCCGCATCACAATTGTCACGTCTCACAACGCCATCCAACACTTGTGGGACAGGACACTCTGTGTTACTGTTTATTAATTGTTGTTAAGGTACAGTTCTAGTAATGGCCTCGACACAGGAAGGCAGTAGAACAGGTAAGGTCAATTACAGTGTTATCTGCGCCTCGCATTAGAACCTTTATGGAAACGATTTTAAGAGCTTCCTTGGGCTATCCAAAGTTGCCTTAATGTTCACCATTGCTTGTATACCTGCACCGTTTGTATACTGTACTGTATAGAATGAACCAGTTATGTGGACTTGTATAACGATTTTAATCTACTCAACATTCTGAGGCGCTGTACAAGCACACATCAGTCCCTCCTTAATGACGTTTGTCCAATTATAAAACATCAGAATATATTATATACAAAAGCCTCTTGATAAATATAAACACAGGGAGTACAAGCCGTGACAACACTCCCTTATCCCCTTTATACTAACGAGGTACAAAATCAAGTGAAGTATACAGTATAGGTACAATTTTCCCCCATATAATGAGTGTTCAGTACTCCAAGTAACATAAATGAGTGAGCACTATCATCCGGAACAATCACTCTGACTAAACCTTGTCGTTATAACATTATCACTGCGCTTCATCAACTAAGGTCCTTAACCCCCTCGTGTACGCGGGTCTCTGTGCTGAATAAAACAATCTGGTGTCAGTCAGATAAAATACTAAAAGTGACGATCCATAGTGAAGATGAGATAAAACTATTGACTAAACTAACTTTTAATTTCGAATTGGCTGGGTTTTTTTTTTTGTGTTTTTATATCAAATACGTTACTGTACCAGGTTTTACAGTGACGTAGCTTTACCCATATCGAATATTAGGTTCTTAAAATATCGTAATGTGTGTATTGTTGTGACGGTATTGTAAGTGGGTCGTTAACAGTGGTCCGATACATAGTTTTCAATCGGTACTGGAAAAAAGAAGTGGTTTAGTTAGTGGTACAGTGGTAAAGTACATATCCCACAGAACTTTATTACCGGTATGAGTTTAGCTTGACCTCGACACACGTGAGAAGGATGTTATAACCCTCACTACCAAACACCACAAGTATCCCAGTCCCGGTTTCCTCTAGTACTAACACTGGATAGACCAACCTCCCGAACGGCTAGTAAACTGATAAGTGGTGAATATTAGAAGAAAAAAAAAAAGCTAGAAAGATGTGGCAAGATTTAGTTAACCTGACCAGACCTGACCTACTGGAACTATGAATATTGATCGTGTTGGATGATATAAGATAACGGTACACTGCTTCAGCTAGTCAGTGTAGGGGTAGATGAAGAGTGTAAGGACATACTAATACCATATTATACACCTGCTTTATCATACACCTGTCTCATTATATTCATCTGTCACATCATAAACTACTCCATTATACACCTGTTCCATCGTACACCTGTTTCATCATACGCCTGTTTCATCATACACCTGCTTCATCATAGCACCTGTTCCATCATAGACCTGCATCATCATACACCTGCCTCATCATTCACCTGTTCCATCATACACCTGTTTCATCATACACCTGTTTCATCATACACAAAAAACAAAAAAGAAAAAAACACTTCAGGCGCACCAACAGAAATCCGCGAGTCGCTGGTAACTGGTAGACTATATCCGGAATAGCATTTTGTTCCAGGAACTTCCAGATTTCCAACTTTTTGTTCACAACTTAAAAGTTATTCACATATCACTGGATTCTCCATGTTAATTTAGTCTGATCTATGGCAACGATCCACCCATATATCTTGTATTTTGTTTCTGCTTTGGAAATTACATTTTTTTACTAGCGTCTCTGCCTGCAGTATACTGTACTGTACACCCAAACATGGCGCACACTCTTGCTCGCCCCGCCAGTTTATTACGGGTTAATTTACTTTATCGGATAAAGTAAATTAACCAGTAACGAAGAGGGTAAAGTTTATCTTTTTCGTCACTGATCGGCCGTTAGCCACTTTTGTGGTCGGCCACGGCTCTGTTACGCACTGTTAGCATGTATTGTACTATACTGGCTCCAGAATGTAACTATCTGAGCCAGTGTTGCTCAAGTTTGGTTTTGAATGAGCTCACACTCGGTGCCATTACAACACTTAGGCAGATTGTTTCAAGAGTTCACAACCTTAAGCTGTGACCCCTAGTGGGTTGGACAAAGCCTTTATATTAGTCTCCCAAACCATACATCAAGAAATTAGCTTTCACTTGCTTTCTCGGGCTATTCTCGGTTGAATCGACTTACATTTTTATCATTGTTTGTATAAGTGATCATCCATGTTGACGGCCAGCAAACAAACAACCAAACGAACTAGCCTGCACTGTCAATGTACTGTACGTAGTACAGTCAGGGTCAAAAGTTCGTATGAAGCAGTGAGACTGTGTCACGGGGATGAGTCTCCGAACTTACATTCCCTGACTGTCGTCTGGTGCAGGCGTGCTATTTTATCTCATTCGGGGTCGACGCTGCTTCACACGAACTTTTTACCCTGACTGTACAATGTATAATGCACTTCAGTAGCTAAAACAACTATCTGTGCATGCTTTGTGGGAAACAATATGAGACAAGGGACGATAAATTTTGGTATATGAGGGCTGTCACTAGTCACGTAAAATTTCAGAGCTTATCGACCCCACCTGCACAGATAGTTGTTTTAGTTACTACATGCAATATGCATTACTACACTTTACGTTTACTTTATCCTCTTCACCACTGATCGGCCTGTTAGCCGGTAGGCTGGTTGGTCACGTCTCTGTTAGTGCTACGCATTGTGGCAAGCACTGGGCAATATACTGGCTCCAGTGTGTATCTGTACCTACGCCAGTGCAGGTCAAGTCTGGTCTTGAATGAGCTCACTCTTGGTGCCGTTACAACAAACTCGGGTACAGTGTTCCGAGATCATTGATTGCAAGTATACTTGCACTGTCTACATACACGATAAAAACAATGTAAACCTGTATGACGTTTTATTGGAGATCTATCCAATGTACTTTCCAGTAACACCAAATTCACCTCTTCAGTGAATAAAAAAAAATAACAAAGCTCCAACAATTTTAACTATCAGTCAAACATTTCAAATCTTATTTCTTTACATAGATAAACAATATTTTACATTAAAAAAGGCACACGCGGGCCTGTTAAGGTGCCACAAATCATATATTTTTTTTTAGTATTTTGTATACCTAGCAAATAGATCAGACTGTGATTGTGAATGATGGTTGGAATGTAAAAAGTGTTTGTGAAATATGGTTATGGATGTAAATAACAGGAATGTTTTATATAAGTAAGAGGTGTGAGGTCCTTTTAAGTCGAGATTTGACCAGCACTGACATAAGTTCAGGCACGTTGAAGAGCCCATACATAGTCTAGTACTTGTCAACAGTGTATAACAGAGACCTAACAGGCCTGTAGGTAAGCTGACAAGTTGGCATGGTCTGATTGCCTCCTCTCTCTCTGCTCCACGTGTCTCCAGTTTTGATACAAATTTGAGTTAAGTTGGGATATTCCCCTTTTATTTTGTGTTTTTTACATGAAATAAATAGTGAGTCGTGCCTTACGGCCTCTTTCACACAACATTTTCTTGTTATGCTTCATGTGTCACTCGCCTTAGAATCAATGGAAATCAATGGGTGTTCATGTAAAAGGTCTTGTGGGGTTCAGGATGTTTGGTTCACACTCAGGATGGGTTGGGGAAAGGAAACTCACAATGTGCTCTCTATATACATGTTGTATTGGATGTACAATGCAGCTTGGTGCTGGGAAGGCAGCATGGTTACAAGCGTGATGTAGAGAGAGCTGGTTGGTGAGGACGCTCAGAGAAGGACAGCTTGTGGGTTGCCATGCTCGCCAGCGGGAGAGAGGACCGCCAGGCAGGCGGAGGAGCGAGGGCCGCCAGGCAGCGGCGGAGGAGGTGTTGCTGGCTGCAGCTGTACGTAGAAAGAGACAGGTCACCACGAGGTCAGGTCTTAAATAGCGGGGGTAGGCGTGGCTTAGCAGTTGACCCCCGCTCCGTGATGTATGGCAGCGCTGGTTGACCCAGACCACGAGGCATACACTGGGGAATTGGTGGGGTCGGCTACTCAGCGACAAACAGCGTTTGTAGGGGAGAAATCCACTACAGTCTCATTGAACTCCATTGAATTTGGAGTCTTCTGGGAGGAAAATGGAGAAAAATTACCAAGATACTGTGGGGTATGAGTTTTTTTGGTTCAAGACTCAAAAATCACGATGTGATCTCTGTATACATATTACTCAGGATGGGATGGAGAAAGGAAACTCGCAATGTGCTCTCTATATACATGTTGTATTGGATGTACAATGCAGCTTGGTGCTGGGAAGGCAGCATGGTTACAAGCGTGATGTAGAGAGAGCTGGTTGGTGAGGACGCTCAGAGAAGGACAGCTTGTGGGTTGCCATGCTCGCCAGCGGGAGAGAGGACCGCCAGGCAGGCGGAGGAGCGAGGGCCGCCAGGCAGCGGCGGAGGAGGTGTTGCTGGCTGCAGCTGTACGTAGAAAGAGACGGGTCACCACGAGGTCAGGTCTCAAATAGCGGGGGTAGGCGTGGCTTAGCAGTTGACCCCCGCTCCGTGATGTATGGCAGCGCTGGTTGACCCAGACCACGAGGCATACACTGGGGAATTGGTGGGGTCGGCTACTCAGCGACAAACAGCGTTTGTAGGGGAGAAATCCACTACAGTCTCATTGAACTCCATTGAATTTGGAGTCTTCTGGGAGGAAAATGGAGAAAAATTACCAAGATACTGTGGGGTATGAGTTTTTTTGGTTCAAGACTCAAAAATCACGATGTGATCTCTGTATACATATTACTCAGGATGGGATGGAGAAAGGAAACTCGCAATGTGCTCTCTATATACATGTTGTATTGGATGTACAATGCAGCTTAGTGCTGGGAAGGCAGCATGGTTACAAGCGTGATGTAGAGAGAGCTGGTTGGTGAGGGTGCTCAGAGGAGGACAGCTTGTGGGTCGCCATGCTCGCCGGCGGGAGCGAGGGCCGCCAGGCAGCGGCGGAGGAGGTGGTGTAGCTTGCTGCGGCTGTAGCTAGAAGAAGAGAGTTGGTTGGTGAGGATGCTCAGAGGAGGACAGCTCGTGGGTCGCCATGCTCGCCGGCGGGAGCGAGGACCGCCAGGCAGGCGGAGGAGGAGGAGGAGGTGTTACTGGCTGGTTGGTGTAGGTAGAAAGAGAGGTCACCACGAGGTCAGGTCTTTTATAGAGGAGGTGGGCGTGGGTAGATAGTTGATCCCCGCTCCGTGGGCGGCGCTGGTTGACCTAGACCACGAGGCATACACTGTGGAATTAGTGGGGTCAGCTACTCAGCGACAAACAGCGTTTGTAGGGGAGAAATCCTCTACAATACAATAGTAGGAAAAGCTTAAGATATAAAATATTTTTATTTTTTATTCTTATCCTCTTCGCCAATGATCAGCTCGTTAGCCACTTGGGTGGTCAGTCACGTCTGTGTTAAGCACTGCTGGCAAGTACTGGCTCCTGGCTGTTTCTGAACCTGCTCGAGTATTGGTCAAATCTGGTAATGAAAGAGCTCACACTCGGTGCCATCATAACTCTCTCTGGCAGATTGTTCCACTAGTTCACAATTCTCACTCTGAAAAAGTTTGCCCTCAGTTTTCTGGACTTGTGGCTTCTTCAACCTTGAACTGTGACTCCTTGTGGGGTGGGCGTCTGCCAGCTCCAGGTATGTAAAATCTACTGATTAGAGCCCTCTGAAATGTTTATGCACTTCAATTAGGTCACCCCTTGCCTGTCTGTAGTAAAAGCTTGGCAGTTGCAGGCCTTCTAATCTCTCTGGGTAGCTGAGGTGCTGTAGTGCAAGCACCAGTCTAGTGGCCCTCCTTTGAACATTTTCAATCAAGTGACAGTCTCTCGCATATCTTGGGGATAAACTGATGGTGTACCTGTGTGTGGATTAACTACAATACCCAAAGCCTTTTAAAGGTTTGTAACTAATGGATCACTACAGCCTCTAGTGATGAGTATAACCCTAGGGGAAGGGGTGAAGAGTTAGGGGGAGGTGGTAATGATAGACTGTAATGAATGTGTCTTTCGTGATGACAGAGGCAACTGAGAGCCGTATCAAGGTGTAGGTAGTGTGAGGAGGTCTACTGGGACACTTGACACACTTTGAGTCTCAAAATTGGCACGCAATTAAAAAAATTGGTTGCTCTTATATGAGGGACGTTGCAGTTGCACTAGTGGCCTCAACTGAAGGACAATACAGTTTGAGGGTTAATTTACAGACCTGAGACAAACTCATGAAACGGAAAGCCATTCAAGTGAGATAAAGTGGTTGGTGATGAGAATTCTAAAAGGAAATATTGTATGATTCTTCCACGTTTGCATGGACAGTCATAATTTTGGAAGAATCCTTGGGAGCTGAAAATTAATTGAAAATAAAGCATATAGATGGTCCACATTTGGCTTCAATGAATTTCATGAACCAACTAATTTCTGCAAGATCAAACAAGATAAACACTGAATAACTTATTACAGTACAGTATATGTGATGTTGGACCTAAGGCCATTTATGAGTATAGTGACATAAATGTCTTCCTTGCAGGTATGGCGTGGCTGGTGGTGGCAGTAGTGCTATCAGTAATGGTCAACCTTGCGCACAGTGATGCAGGACACTTCTTTGCTGAAACACCTAAACACTTGCCCAGGATTGGTCGCCGTGGAGACCTGCCTCCCCTGGTAAGTACTGTATAATTTTGGTTTTTATATTCTTAGGTTTTGACCATTGACATCTATATCTATTGTTACAGCTAAAGTAATTACTAGCTTATCAGTATTATTAAAGTACACTGTAAACCTTATCCATTGCAGGCAGTGAACTGTAAATTTAGGGTGTTCTTGATTACCTCAGTATTGTGACCCTGCCTTGTCAACTGATCCCACCCTGTGGGTTGGCATTAAGAAGGGCATCCAGCCATAAAATTTGGCTTAAACATGCCTGATGGTAACCAGGTCACCAGAGCTGTGCTCATCCCCTGGTCTCTGCTGCATTTTCTGGGCTGGCACCCTGGGTTTGCAGTGGTGAGTGGTGGGAACATCCTGTTCTGGTTTTGCCAACAACTGCCATTATGTAATTGTGGCTAACCCACGAAAATGTGGAAAATGGCTACAAAACATTAATAATGAAAATTCTAAGACTATAAAATTCTAACACATTCTTTAATATAATTTTTGGGATGTCACCCCAGAGCACCCTACTGACAGAGGACGTACGGAGCTCAGGAAAACCTGCACGAGGCATGACCGACGCATTAGCTCAGTTAGACAGTGATGGAGACGGCTGTATTGGAATAGCAGAGCTACTACGCATCCCGATAGTGAGGGTTGCTATCTTGCTTCAGAACCCTGCACTGATCACTCCTGATGCTACCACTGACACTGAAGGTTAGTAACCTCTGGAGGCATCAGCAAATGATCCCTGGCAAAGTTTGCTTGACTGTGTTCTGACCTCACTCACAGTTGTGTTCTGACCTCACTAGGGGAAAGGTCACGGCAGGGTTAGCTCCTGAGGGATAATTATCAGATATGGCCAGAGCAAGGTGCGGTCTTGGGTATGAGAGTTTGGTGACCAAACTGGAGTGGTCCACTGAAGAATTGGCGAAGGTCAAGTTGGAGAACTTGAAATTAAGGGAAGAGCTGGCGATGTTAAAAGGAGAGGCTGGACGAGTAAAGCCAGTGGCTGACGAAAAATCAAGCGAGTGGAAAATTGTGAGTAGTGGGAAGACAAAGCTTTTGGTGAAGAAGCACACCAAGGATACGACAACAACGACAACAACAGCTAAGTGTACCAACCCGTTCAGTCCCTTGATAGACGAATTGGACGTTAGTACAGTCAGGGACAGGGATGACAAGGAAGGTATAAAAACTTTAATTGTTGGTGACTCACAGGTAAGGTACATGGACAGGGCCTTTTGTGGTAAAAACAAAAATAGGAGGAGGGTGTGTTTGCCAGGAGCTGGGGTGGGGGATATAATTGACAGGATGGACAATATCTTGTCTGGTAATGGGAACAAACCCATTATCTGCCTCAGTGCAGGAGGCAATGATATTGGCCGGTGTAGGAGCGAGGAGCTTCTTGATAAGTTCAAGGCAGCCATAGATCGTATTAGGACTAAGGGAGGGATCCCTATCATATGCGGTGTCCTGCCTAGAAGGAGAGTTGGCAGTGAATGGTTGTCAAGGGCAGTTGGTGTTAACGACCGTCTTGACAGATATTGCAAGTCAATATCAGTCCCATTCATTGACAACTGGGACAACTTCTATGGCAGAAGGGACCTTTATGCTAGGGATGGGGTGCACCTGTCTAGGGATGGAGTAGCAACCCTGGCTGGGGCTCTAGAGGGGGCAGTTCAAAAGATATCGAAGTCTTTAAACTGCTAAGAGAACATAGGGGCACGGGGGTGGAGGAGACTGCAGTGGGAGCGGGTAAACAAGGCGAAAGATTACAGGGAAATAGTGTTAGGAATGATGACATAACTAAATTAGACAGGGAGTTTAAAACTAAACGCGGTAAGGGAAGGACTCAGAACACGACTAACTTAAATGTATATTACGCGAACAGTAGAAGTATGAGAAACAAAATGGATGATATTAGGGCCTTGGTATGTACAGAAGAAATCGATATAATTGCATTCACTGAAACATGGATCAACCTAGACACACGTGAATTACCAGTCGAATACCAAATTGCGGGTTACAAACTGTTCCATACCGATAGGCAGACCAGGAAAGGAGGCGGAGTAGCAATCTATGTTAGGGATAATCTGAAGTGTGAAATAAATAAGGAAATAAAAACTGAGAGGAATACAGAAACAATTTGGATAGAATTAAGCGACGGTCGGGAAAAATTAATCACAGGAGTAATATATAGACCCCCCAATCTTGACAGAGTCAATGAGCGACTTATCTGGGATGAAATGCGCAGGGCTTCCATACACAACAAAGTCTGTATAGTAGGCGACTTTAACCTTGGCCAAATAGATTGGACCGACCTTACGGGAAACTCAGAATCAGAGGATTTTCTCGAGACGATCCAGGACTGTTTCCTAAGTCAACATATAACCGAACCCACACGGGGTAATAATATATTGGATTTAGTTTTGTCAAACAGAGAAAACCTCATTAGCAATGTCGAGGTAGGGAACGAACTTGCAAACAGCGATCACAAAGAAATTCGATTCCAGTTAGATTTTCAGGGCAGACGTAAGGAAAATTCCACTAAAGTACCAGATTTCAGAAGGGCAAACTTTGACAGTTTAAAGAGGCAGCTAAGAGAGGGGGTGTCCCGCTTGGCCGTGAACCTGACAGATGACACCGACCTGATAACGAGATCTGAGATTGCCGAGTTCCACGACAATTTAAATAGTGAGTTACTTAATGCACAAAGGCAGAACATACCATACAAAAAACTCAGATCAAACAACAATGACCCTAAATGGATAAATAATTATTTAAAGAACATCATTGGCCAAAGGAAGGCTATAGGTAGAAGGATAAATCGTGGCGAAATTCACCTCCGGGACTATTATAGGGTATTGGCGAGTAGGGTTAAAACCGAGATAAGGAAAGCAAAGAGGAATAATGAGGTAAGGATAGCAAGGGAGGCAAAGACAAACCCCAAAGGATTCTACCAAATGTACCAAACTAAAACACGAGAAAAGATTGGACCAATACGGTCAGACTCCGGCGAGCTCACTGATAACGACGGAGAAATGAGCAATAATTTGAATAAATATTTTTCAACAGTTTTCACCAGCGAAAATTTAAACATGATACCCGAGGCACCGACTCTATTCAGAGATAGTGAAGAAAACAAATTAAGTGAGATAGTAGTGACTAGTAACGATGTTAGTAAGCAAATAGACAAACTAAAGCCTAATAAGTCACCTGGTCCCGATGAGATATTTGCCAGAGTATTAAAGGAATGTAAGGAAGAGCTTAGTATGCCCTTAGCAAAGTTGTTTAACATGTCCTTAAAAACAGGTGTAGTACCAGAATCCTGGAGGATAGCGAATGTAATACCGATCTTCAAGAAGGGGGATAGATCACTATCCTCTAACTACCGCCCAATCAGTCTAACATCAATAGTAGGCAAATTACTGGAAGCAATCATTTCAAACTCTATTCGAAATCACCTGGAGAAGCACAGATTGATCAATGATTCCCAGCATGGCTTCACAAGCGGACGTTCTTGCCTAACTAATCTATTAACATTCTTTTCATCAGTTTTCGAATCAGTGGACGAGGGGCACAATTATGATGTGGTATATCTCGACTTTAGCAAAGCCTTCGACAGAGTACCCCACGAAAGACTAATTAGAAAGGTAGAAGCTCATGGCATCAAAGGTGACATCCTTAAATGGATTAGGGCGTGGTTACAGGACAGGAAACAGCGAGTGAGCATTAACGGCACTAAGTCCCATTGGAGCAACGTCACAAGTGGAGTTCCCCAAGGCTCAGTACTTGGACCATTATTGTTTATTATATACATAAACGACATAGATATCGGCATAGACAGCAACATAAGTAAATTTGCTGATGATACTAAAATAGGACGTGTTATCAAATCTGACGAGGACTCGGCAAAACTACAGGAGGATCTAAACAAATTTTTCGAATGGTCTGAAAAATGGCAGATGAAATTCAATGTCGACAAATGTAAAGTACTCAGTATAGGGAATGTAAACAGGGAAACCAGATACCAGATGAACAACGATGCCATAGAGAAATCCGACTGCGAGAGAGATTTAGGAGTAATGATAAGTAGGAACCTTAAGCCAAGTAAACAATGTGTTTTTGCTCGTAACAAGGCTAATAAAGTACTTGGGTTCATACAAAGGAGTGTTAGTTACAAGACTAGCGAGGTCATCCTAAAACTGTATCTTGCTCTAGTGAGACCACACCTGGATTACGCAGTCCAGTTCTGGTCACCGTATTACAGAATGGATATAGAATCCTTGGAAAGAATCCAGAGGAGAATGACAAGACTAATCCCGGGTATCAGGAACCTTGAGTATAGAGACAGGTTAAAGCATCTTAATTTGCACTCCCTTGAGAGACGTAGAGCGAGGGGCGACCTGATAGAGGTGTATAAATGGAAGGCAGGGCTAAACAAAGGGGACGTTACAAAGGTACTCAAATTATCCAACCAGGAGCGAACTCGTAACAATGGTTTTAAATTGGACAAATTTAGATTTAGGCGTGAAATAGGTAAACACTGGTTTGGAAACAGAGTAGTGGATGAATGGAACAAGTTACCAAATATCATCATTAACTCGAATACGCTGAATTGCTTCAAACATAGGTTGGATGCTCATATGAGCAATAGGGGTTGGGTGTAAACGGGACTGCCCAGTATGGGCCAATAGGCCCGCTGCAGTTTCCTCCATTCTTATGTTCTTATGTTCTTATGACTGATTCTAAATGCATACATTTATACATTACACATACAGCATGACAAACAGGTAAGCAACTAAAAGAAAAAGAATCGGCATTTATCACTTTAAAATACTGTATGAATATTTTCCAAGTTATGATACTAACACAATACAGTACAGTATCTTATTTAATACTCACATTTACACATTTGTCTGTTCTTTGCCTACTTTTTAGAAAGGTACCAAGATTCACAACAGTGCTTATTTTAAATCTTAAACCCAATTTTACCCTTCAGAAAATGACACAGGAGAGGCATATACAACGGATCACCGGCCAGAGCCCCGCCTCCTACGTTACCTGCACAAGTGAGATTAGTGAACAGTGACAGACAGATGTGGCCAGCAGTGATCAATGTGGTTAGTGGGAAGAAAATTAGAATGAAAGAAGTGAAAGTTAAAGTGGGGAAAAGTTCTATGAATTTCTAATTCCTCAATGACGGTATTAAAAATATCTGGAATAAATATACAGTATCCTGCATACAACATACAGGCCATGAAGACCTCGGTGCCCCAAGTTTACTGTAAAAATAATACATTATATTTTTTTTATCAATGAGAAGTCCAAGATTTTAATCATCAGTACAGTAATTCATAACAGAAATAAAACTATTGTGAGCTGCTGTCAGTAATGGTAATTAAGCATTATTTTTTCTTCAAAATATCATGAAAGTTCAAAGTATACTAATGAATATGAATTATTTTGCAACTTTATGAAATCTATATATATTTTGATGACTTCTTATGCAACATTTTGATAGCATTTTAAGATAAGTTCCTAAAAAGTTTATTTTGTAAAATCACCAATAATATTGGTGTTATATTTATTTATTTATATTCTTAACATCTACTTTATTTATTACCTTGAGACTACAGTATTTAATTTTTCAATATAACTAATATTTAATAATTTATGAGTCTGTATATTTTAAGATGTGTATTTACAAGTGGTCATGCTGTTGGCAGCTTACACTCTCCTTCTCACAAGCATGTCACTGTCATATCCACTTTAGGGACCATGAATTGTTTAAATAGTCAGTCAGAGGTGAGTGGGATTCACATTGTAAATTGTTGTCTTATTCTCTCTAAAACTGTATAATGAGCATTTATTTATTACACATTATTTTATTTAGGTAGATTCTTGAATCCCCAAAATAAAAATAGTGCTCATGAAGAACACCAGCCTTAGTGGCTGACTATCAGCCTTGTGCATCAAATCAAGATAATGATTAAACTTACTTTTATTATTTTTCTTTTTGGTGAAATTCTGACCAATCATGAAGTTAAAAATTTATATGATAGGTTATTTGATAGTTATTACTGACTACTTTTTTCAATCCTAATATGCTTTGTTTCTCAGGCAGTTGAAGTATACTAATACAGTGGTCCCTCGATTAACGAACGGTCCAATTAACAAAATTTCGGTTAACGAATTGGCTCCCATAAGGATTTTCAGTTCCATTAATGAACAACACTTTGATTAACGAAAGCCTTACGAGAAACACACTTTGTTGTGCGCATCAGTTGATCTGCTAGTCCGCCAATACAATAATTGGTTCTATGTTTACATTCGTTTCCAGTGGAGTAAATATCAAGAAAGTTGTGCTCTTGAATATTTTTGCATTTTTTTATTACAATTATTGGTCATTCCAATTTAGTTAACATATTGATAATATAGACAGTACAGGGAACAGTTTTTGTGTGCCAATCAGTTGATCGAATCACCCAACAATGCTTCTCAGCTGTTTACAGTTGAGTGAACATTATTGGTCATTCTGAAATTTAGTTCGCATATTGATAATACAGTATACAGGGCAGAAGTTAATATGAAACATGAAGAAGGCTTTAGAACCAATGCACTCTGTAAAGAATATGGTATGTCATCATCGACTGCCTCTACAATCAGCCGTTTGATATGTAAACAAAGCTGCCGGGAATACAACGCTCCTCAAAGTAAGTTAAAATACAGTATTCTATTATTTTTTATTTTTTATTATACAGTATACAGTACAGTACTGTAATTAGTTTATATTTAATGTTTTGTTAATTCCATTACCAGTATACAGTACTTTGTATGTATACTTTTTCGTGAGTTGGAACCAATCGCCCAATATCCCATTGAAATAATAGATTCAGTTAACGAAATTTTCCGTTTACGAACGACTCCGTGGAACGAATTGCGTTCGTTAATCGAGGGACCACTGAATGTATATTTGAACCTGTAATGTACACAGATCAATCACTGTAAAAAAATTTCACCTGCCAGTGCTGGGATACAAACCCTGGTACTCACAGGTGAAAACTGTTTACATGATGTACAGTACACTATACTGAATTATATTTTGTTGTTACTGAATACAAACTGAAGTGAAATTTTCAGCAATGTTGATTTGTAAGTGAAGGTCTGATGCAGTTGGCATGTCTTAACAATGGTAAAAACTTTGCTACAACATCCATTTATACTGTATATGTATCTGTACTGTTTTAATATTCAGTAATTGAGTCCCACTTAAGCTCTGAATTGATTTGGTGATGTGGTTGTTCTGTGAAGGTGATAAGAATTCATGCATATCCTCATAATGTTTAGTGAAGTTTATGAGAGTTCATGTACACCTGACAATGTTTAAGAAAGGTTATGAATATTGATGTTTGTCTTCAATGTTTAGTTATGGTAAGAAACATTCATATACACGTGACACTGTTTAGTGAAGGTGATGAGCATTCATGTACAGCTAACAATATTCAATGATGGTTATAAATATTTTTTTATGTCTGGCACAATGTTTCATATACTGTAGTTTATGAACATGTATTTAAAACTGACAATGTTTAGTGAAAATTAATCATGTTCATATATGTCTGGCCTAATGTTTAGTGAAGGTTATGAACATTCTTGTATATCTGACATAAATGTGCGGCGTACAAACCTGTTTGTCTTTTTAACGGCATAATTCTTTCCCGTTATTGAACATTAATATGTGTACATCTCGAGTTAAGTTACATAAAACCAATCGCAAAGATTTTTCTAGTTTATTTTTTAAATAAAACAATGAGTCATGTAAAAACCAGCCAATGTAGAAATTCAGAGGAAAATAATTAAATATTGTAAAACTTTGCTTCCTCTCTCATTTACCAACACTACTTGATCCTATTTCCAACACTCAACTAAACACATTTGATAATAATGTTGTTGCCCCAATGCCCCATTAAGGAATTCTTAACAATTTAGGATCTGAAACACAATTATTCAATCAAAATTATGAATGTGATGACTTTTTGTTGTGTACACATACAAGTATTCTCCTGTTGGACATACAGGCACTGACCTCCTCAGTTTTAACTCTCATCTGCTAGTGGGTGACCACCTCATCATTACAGGTTAAGAGATGTCATCACATGGATTATAAAATGACCCATAACTCTCAATCTCTATTTGTATAAAATTGTGAAAAACTCCAGTTCACAGAAGCATGAAATCTACATAAGATAAAACCACACAAAAGATTGTTTGTGTTAGTTACGGTAACTCTTCATAACAAAATAATATTTAAACATACAGAAACTATGGATGACGCTAAACAACACAAACACATGTACAATATCTATTATCAAGCTTCAACAAAAACATTCTAATGCAACAAATATATAAAATATTTTAACACGCACAAACTTTATCTGGAACAGTGATTTAGTAACATTTTGTTTTACTTACGTACAGTAGCTATTAGTATGGCCAGTAACTGATACAAAATTGTTTTTTGAACACTAGACTAATTCTGGAGCAGTAGCTATCCCAATGGGCTCTGTCACTACAGTTGTTAAACTTATTATGGCTTTTACAACAGAATGGAGTGAACCTGTAACTGTAGTTTTATTATCATCATTACAAAAAATATAGTTACCATGGGCCCACAACATGTTTCATATACTGTATTATATAAGCTTCCATTCTTAATTACATTTTATACAATAAGTAATTAATACAACCATTTACTATTGATACAAGTTGTCAAAAGTGAAAAACCATTAAAATATATATTTCTTATCAAAATGAGTTCATTGAAAACTATCAAGTTACTATTGAGGAATAATGTGTTTGATTAATATTTAGCATAAAAAAAAAGAAGAAAAAAGTTTGACATTAGTTGAGAATTATTCCACATAACCTTCAGTACACGATGTTTGACTGCATTCATAAATCAATTTAACAAATATAATTTATAAAAAGTAAAAACAACATTCATATTTACTCTTTGAATAGAAACTGATGCACTATCTTGTTGAACTCTTCTGGGCTCCTCAGGTGAATATTGTGCTTGCCTTCATCCATAATGACCAACCTGTCAAAAGGCATTAAAATGAGTGACATACTGGCAAAGAATATATGAATGTAGAAGAGAAAAGTTGTCTGTAAACATCAACATTTCTCTCTCTCTCTCTCTTTGTCCATCACTCCACCATGACCAGCTTCAGGGCCACCCTTCTATGTGCATTATAACACTAAGCTAGCCTCAGCACTATACACTTGATACCAAGTTCAGGCTCCATACTGTACTGTCGAGCAGAAGCATCAGCCCGTGAAGTGCTCACCTGGTACCCTCTGTGCAAACAGTGTGCCAGTCCAGAATATGCAGCAGAGACCAAAGGATGGGCACAGCTCTGGGTAACAGAGCTGCCATGAAGTATGTCAACAGAAAGTTTTGTGGTTGGATGCCCTTCCTAATGCCAACACAGAAAGCAAGAACAGTTGGCTAAGCAGGGTTGTAACTCCCTGCCTATACTCTGACACATCACACACCATAATAGTACATACCATAAAGCATCTTCATAAACAGGTTATGAAAATTCACTGGGCTTCTCATAGTTTTGAATGACATACTACTGTATAATGGCAAACAGACTCCCTTGTGTACCCATCACAGAGTTGTGATCATGTATTTAACAACATGTATGTAAAACAGTATAAAAAATCAGAAAGTTATTCTTAGCAAAGTGTAATCATATTAGGGCACTAGTCATATAATACATACAGTGATTCCCCGACTTACGAACGTCCGAATTACGAATGCCCAACAATACGAACGGGGTTAAACTTGAAATTTACAGTATTTTATTTTCCTGATGACTTATTTTTTACATTGATTTACTGTATTTTGTCATTCTATTTTTTCTTTTGTCTTAAATTAAGTGATTTTAGATGTATATGAGGACTTAGGCTATGAGCTAGTGAGATTTTAAACATTGTTCTGTAAGTATGGTATGCACAGAGCATATGTTCTAATTTATGTAGAAATCTAACTTAAGAACATCCTCGGGAATGGAACCTGTTCATAACCTGGGGACCCCCTGTATACAGTTATAGACTGTATCAGTTGAGATAGAGGAGGTATGCCTTTAATGGTTTTCTTGAGCTAATTGTACTATGCTGACTCAACATACTGTTGACTTTGGTTTCTATGCCTGCACTGTGTATGTACAATCGTGAGCAAGAGTCCTGTCGCCTCTTCTGCTGCTCCACGAACCCTGAGATTCAGGCTCGTAAACCCGAAGCAGTAGACACCGATGCATTATTGTTTTCATAAATGCTTCGAATTCACGAATCTGAATCTTGGGGTTCGTGGAGCAGCAGAAGAGGCAACAGGACTCTTGTTCACGGCAGTACATACTGAACCAATAAGATTTTATTACAATTTTACTGAATTAATATCAATTCTTGTGAGACAATTTATACTAGCAGCCAAATGCAGTATGACGTCCAGGAGGGTGAGTAAAAATTTTCTAATTGTCCTGTAATAAATAAATGATCAACAAACACTAGAAAAACAAGAAGAAAAAGGAAATGAAGAAGAAATAGAAAAAATGAAAAGAGGCAGGGGAGATTAGTACCGGTACAATAATAATAGATGCCTTCAAACAAGATCATAGTACAGTATACAGGGTGTCTCATGGGGCCTCCACCACAGAGTAATTAATTGTCTCTTTCTGTTTCAGGTGAGAGAATCATGACAAATCAACAAAGATGGCATCGAAAACAAACACTAGAGGAATACAGTAGCCAGTTTAATAATCATATAAAGTACAGAAATACAAATGCTACACACTGATCAGTTGCAAAAGAATTTAACCATCAACACCTGTGCATATGGATGCTGCCAATCAGATTCTCTACCATCTTAATTCATTTGTTATGATTCCCTCACATAACAAAAGTAAAAGAGAGAACACTGATTTTCGTATAGTGCACAACCTATCAAGACACCATGTACTGTACTATGAAGACACATCATACTTACTGTGAGCCCTTTATATTTTCGTGGAGGTAGTGCCCATGACTGAGTGGAGCCAGAGGATCCTTAGCGCCGTGGATAATGAGAGTCGAACAGGTGATCTTGGCCAGGTCACCTTTACAGATGTCACCGCCTTTCTCATGGTATATATGTAAAAGGGTATCTACCCATCCCTCCCACGCTTCCTTGAAATACTCTGTACCATAAATGGCCTCTAAGGGAGCACGCATTCGCTGTGACCATTTGTTGATATCACGGATCCCTGTGTAGAATTGAAACAAATTTAGTATTCAGTACTAGTAACAAATTCTCCTTACATTTTATAAAGTGCAGTACACCATATATTATTAATTACATCTCTATAAGTCTAACAACTTTGTTATCAGTCAATTATTATCATTTCTTTTGTCAATCCTGTTTTCCACTTAAAAAAAGGAAAAAAAGATCAACACAAACCATGACTGACCTAAGAAGTGAAGATTATTATGTAAATTATGCACATCATGAAGTTCTCCTATTGATATTAACTTTGGCACACCTATGGATCAGTGGAATTCAGAATACAGTACTATACTGTACAGTATATTGTTTCTTTGTGTTATTTATCTTTGCTTGGAAGAAATTAAGTACAAAATAAAATAAGAACCAGATGTCATATAGCCAACATAGGTCAAGACAATATTCCTTCCCCAAGCTCTGGAAACTGTGTGTGAATACCTTCCAGTGATTTTGAAGATTTGTACATGATTGCCTCATGTATCACACTGCACAATACAACAGAGATGTAATTTACCAGCAGAACAAATATCTGTAATGCTGATAATTTTTGCCACAGGAGAGTCATGCCAGGTTCTCAAGCCTCATGTACAGTAATACAGTATCTCCGTTATCCAGAATCCCTCAAACCTGGAACTCTCCGATAGCCGGAATTGAAATTTACTCGGAAAATCGTTCCCAAAGCCATAATTTTCCAGAAAATTCTGGCTTTGGGAACAAGTTTCCGAGGGGCACACTTTTTGGAAAATTCAGTGAAAATTTTCGCATACCCAGAAAATTCCAAGGATTGGGAATTCTTTTCCGGCTTGGAGTGTCATATCGTTACCCGGAAATCTTTCATTCATGGAAGTGCTCTGCACCATTGCTCCGGCTAATGATGATATGACTACTTGAACTGAATTTCACAATATTTTTTATTTTTTTTAGATTGGTATGTAAATCACGACTGTAAACAAATATCAAAACCTAATCAGATTTTTTTAAGCCAATAGGTTAATTATTTTTGTTTTATTCATTAGTAATAGGATAATGGTTTCAATATCTAATGTAATGTCAGTAAGCCTGAGATATTGCTTCATGAGAAGAAAAAGAAAAGCTTGAGGATGGTTATGGTTAAATATGATATTTAAAGGAGTAATAACAATAAAAAGTCGATGGTAAAATTTGCAGTGCAGTAAACTCTTACAACGTTCCTCTGAGTGGCGCGACACTGATAGAACCATACACTGCACATGTGCGGGTCAGTTAATTTTTATGTATTTTCCTATCCTGAGTAATTCTTCTCAGACTTGTCAAAAAGAAACAATTCTGTCATAAACATTGAATTTATTGACCAACAAGCCCACAATATACCTATGATCTATCATAAACATTCAACGGATTTGTTGACAACTTATCCAGTCGGCCGTCACATCTGTTATGTAAATGCACCCTAACACATATCCACATTCGAAACATCCGAAATCCTCCATTTAATCTCTATCCAATAGCAATTATCAATCCCAATCTTCCTTCTCTACTAATTATTATCAGATTATTTCTGTTCACCTTCAAAATTAATTTCTCCTAGTATAGTACTTTCTTCACTTTTCTAAATTTCTGTACGGTTTTAATATCTGCAGCTGTTTTCTAAATATTCTACCTACCTGAGCAGTGTCATTTGTAAACAACAGCTGATTTTCCTGCTACTTGCATTCTGTATAACAATTCTTAAGAGTGGTACAGCGATAAAGTGCATAACTCTCACCAATATGTCAGGGATTTGAGCCTCGGCCCGGACACATGTGAGAAGGGTATTATCCAGTGTGACTCTCTCTACCAAACACCACAGGTTTCCCGGTCCCCAGTTTCCTCCTGTACCAACATGGGATAAACCACCCAAATGGCTAGTAAGCTGATAAATGGCGAATATGATAAAAAAAAAAAAAAAAAGTTTTTGTGATATAGCTCGAATGCGACGCTCAGCAAATGCTACCTGGGTATGTTAATTCCTAGTCAATTCGCCAGGCCAATATACAGGCAATTAAAACATCTAATAATTACTTAATAAGTAATATTATGAGGACACGTCGCTACCTGGTATTTACTTAACAAAGCTCTTTAAATTATACCATATGAAATAAGTATGAGTAATCCATCTTACCTTCATATATCTTGACATCCTGGTCACTTACGTAAGCATTTGCTCCCCACACTACTAATTTGTCAACGTGCTGGGGATACGCAGCTGCCAGAACCAAAGCAGAGATGCCACCGTCACTCCAGCCCAGCAAAGAATATTTGTCATATTTCAAGGTCTGAAAATTGCATCTGCACCTACAATCAAATATATATGTAATCTGAAAGACATTTGTATTAGATACATATGCTGTATTTTTGACCACATTGAGACATGCAATGCCTAACTCCTGACCTGATAAATATTTTTTTTCTTGTAAGTGGGATAATTCCAAGTACAGGTTAGTGCATCAATATTTTATGCCCATTTCCACGATTGCACGAGTTAGTCGTCATTACCCAATGGCAGCTCTCCAAGCTGTGAGGCCTCTTGCAGCCTCTCTCATCAGGTTCTTAACTATGATGTCCTTTCTTACAATTTCTCCCCCTTCTCATTCTTGGCATACCCTTGGATTACCTCCCCTCCAATTTTAGTCTTGAGTACCTCTTAACCCATTTGGTTTCCTCCATTCTATCCACATGCCCAAAATATCTCCATAATCTGAATACCCAGCCTGAGAAAGATTAAAGACAACAAAACAAAACAATAAAGTGTAACAGACAGGTAGAGGGACAATGTTGCTACACACAGGTGAGGGAGTGTACTTATGAGGTGCAATGATGGTCATCAGTACAGTTTGTTGGGAAGATTCTTATCAGTTCACATTCAGACATTCTAAATAGAAAATATCAATACAATTTCAAATTTAGATATATGTTGAGAGTATAATTTTCATAGAAATGAACCAAAAAACTATATAACCCAATTATCTACTTACATAAGATAAATCAAGACTGTGAAACACAAATTTCTCAAGTCGTCTATGTTTAACATAGCACACCAATAACACTAATACTGTACAGTGAACAGTAACGAACTTACCTTCATCAAAAGAGCAGCGATCGCAGCATCACGATGTAAAAAATCAAGGGAATATTGTCGTGGAGGCGGCCAGCTCTTGCCATAACCTGGTGGGTCCCAACCCACTAACGTTAAGTTTTTCCCGGCCAAGGACTTCATCTGAGGACCAAAGTCTGACTGTATGGTGCCTGCAAGAAGACTACTGTATTCATTATTGCTCAAAATGAAGTCCTCTAACATATAAATATAGGGACTGTATGTTGTACCTTCATTTACAATACTGTAGCTAAATTTCTATTGATTATGTACTGCATTGTGTATGGTACAGTACCTGTACAATATAGCATTTTCATTTCTTATGTATTTACAAGACATACAGTACAGTAACCAGATTAACAAATAGACTTTTCTTTGTAAACTTGTCTGCCTGAGCAATTGCAGATTTAATTAAGAAATAAATAAAATGTTTCATGATCTATTATAAAATTTCAGAAATAATTCTCAATGCGATTTTTCATACTACTGTATATATCATCAGGATATATATTGTACCAGACAAGTACAGTACTGAAGTTACAGTTCTGTACTTGTCTGGTACAACATATGGCTTTTCAACCTTTTGCAGGTCTGGCTCCAAAATTTTCTATATAAAATATTCTGTACACCTAGGATCTTTCCCATTTATAGCTCTCTTAAAACAAAATAAAATAAAATTGTGCTTTCTGATGGTAGCCAGAAAAGGAAGAGATTTTAGGTTTAATAATACAGGATAAGATTGGAAGCAATACACAATGAATGGGAGGCAGGAAGAAAGTTAAAATCTTAAAGAAAGGAGGACCCCGGGTTACGTACCTCCAGCTTATGAACATCTGCCTATACGTACTAAACTAACTTTAAATTTATACTAGTATTTTATTTACACGATGACTTATTTTTTACTTTTATTTACTGTATTTTGTTGTTCTTTTTTCCTTTCTCTTAAATTAAGTGATTTTAGATGTATATAAGGCCTTAGGCTATGATAAAGTGGAAATACGGTATGAACATAGGGTATGTCATTTGCCCCTGTACATTTTCGACTTTAGAATGTCCTTGGGAAAGGAAATCATATGTAACCCAGGGACTGCCTTACTGTAGCGTGAAAATTATGCATGAGTGTTAATTATGGAATGTGTGTTTGATGATGCGAGTGTTTATTGGGCATTTTTAAACACTGGATGAGTTGAGAAGACAACAACAACAGCAATAATAATAATATACCTAATGCTCCAGGCATGCAGAGAGCAACCTTCTTGCCTCCACCGGCTACTTCATAGTTTAGAGGTAATCCTTCGACCATTGTTTGTCTCTGTGCACTGCAAAAAAAAGATGAATTATAACAACAAAAATGCTTACAGAAATTTTTATATATATACAGTACAGTATATACTATAACGTACATATAAAGCTTATGTGGAAATAAGGTCCATAGGTTAGGTTACGATAGGATCGAATATCATACAAAGGTTGGAATTGCAACTTTCTTACTTTTGTTGGTATTATTTCACTTGTTGCTACTAAACGAATCTCGAGAATTTTATAGTCGCAAACAGTAATTTTGACAATTCTAAGACACTTTTTTTTAATGGTGTTAATTACATATAAACAAGATTATAGGTAGTAAGCAGCTACCAAACAGGGAGGTACTGTCATGGTCACGTTGACTGCTAGTCTGTTTTAAACTAATGATTCTTATTAAACTCCACAACCGCAAAACATGAGAGGATAGCTGATTAGCTATCCCCTAGAAGGAGCGTGTTTTTCCCAGTGATCTCTCCTAGTAAGTCCCGCCTTCAAACACAGTTGTCAATACGTACATTGTTTATTCCACTTCTCCTGGGAAGCTCAATCATGGATTAGTCTGTGTAAATCAACTCAAGTAATTCGCCAGACCTTTGTCAACTAAGGGTCATCCTTGAATCAGTAACAGTTGGTTTGTTGGTAATCTCTGTCATTGCGTGAGTAGCGATCGCTGGCAACTCAGGGTATATATACCATGGGTAAGGGAGAGAGCGTCCCCTGATTTCTGCTCTCCCGTTTGTCTCCAGGTATGTTCTGTGTCCCCTAGCCATTCAATTTGATTCAGTCAATTGTAGTGAATATCAGTGTTCATGCTTCAACAGTTGAATTGTCATTCACCCAGTGTAAGAGTAATATAATGTAAATGTCATCTGTCGTTTCCAGACGAGATTTGTTGTGACTGTGTTGTTCATGCTTCCATCCTCTGACATCTGCTCTCTCGTTTGTCTCCAGATCCAATTGTGGCTCTTGGATCACTCAACAACCGCCCCGGATTCAGTAGATACCCAGCAGGAATCAATATATGAAACGATGGTACCGATGCGGCCTGATTAATGTGCTCCACTGCCTCGCGGAGCCAGACCCCAGACTCGCCATGTGTCTGGCTACCACCGATCACTGCAACGGTCGTGAGCCCCAGTGTTCTACTCTGGGACGCTCCCTGGAAGTTAAATGTCCAGAGAGTGTGTTGTAATATGTATGTTGGGGATAATTAATTGGAAATAATTAACCCATGTTGGGTAGTGGACCCATGTATTTGCTGGTTTCAGTATTAACGTGTATGTTGTGAGTGCATCTCATATGCACTACCAACTGTCAGTAAGTGATGTAAAGTACCTTGTAATGTGTGAGAAGTAAAGTTGTCCACTTAGGACTAGGAGTAAAGTCTTGTAACTGTAATAAGATGTACCACTAGAAGATGTGGGTGAAGTAGAAGTACCCACTTCAACCCCCAACAAGTTAGGGGATTCTGTTGGGAATTGGGGTTTTAGGTGGGGGAGAGAAACAAGCATTTTCCAACAAAAATTTTGGCCAAGAGAATACAAAACACACACAAAAAAAAAAACACTAGAAAAACATATAAACCTAACCTTTTTTTGGGATGACCCAATCTAACCTGACCTGACCTAACCTAACTTGGGTAAATTCAGTGCCGGATTTAGACCTGTGGAGGCCCAGGCAGTTATATTGAGGAAATTAGAACATTGAGAAATTTTTAATTAACTGTATATTTATTGATAGTGTACAATTCCCAACACATACACACAAAAGTGATAGATAAACATGAATTTTAATGAATGAAAATAAAAATACTCCAAATAAATAAAATATTGTAATATGAGGAGGCCCCCAGATTGTGGAGACCCCTGGGCAGCTGCCTACTTTGCCCACTCCTGAATCCGGCCCTGGATAAATTTATAGTAGTTCACACAACTGTTAGAAAGTCAAAACTATTATCTTCTAGTGGCGAAATCGCTCGCAGCACTTAGTAAGCGTTTACCAAAAATCTATGGTTGTCCACTTGTAAAAAATTACAGGAATATCATTACTATGTAGTCTACCCAGCACCACCACCAGAGTTTGACCTTGAGGCATTGGTTCATATATACCCACCTTTACAATAAAATGAAACTTGTCATACTACATTACGTCCTCACATAGACATAGCTACATATATAGAACACAAAGACTTACATATTTGAGCCATGGAACCATCTTATTCCTCTACATCCTTGTTGAAAAGTGTTAATCAGTCTGGAGGGACGTGAAGCCATTATCTACAGTACACTGTTGAGGTGGAGCGACTAGCGTGTCACAGCCCCTCACGAAATGTATTTTAAGCACATAACACACAGTGATTTACTTGCATATATATATGTGTATATATATATATATATATATATATATATATATATATATATATATATATATATATATATATATATACAGTATATATATATATATATATATATATATATATATATATATATATATATATATATATATATATATATTGATAAAATAACAGGGGAAAATGGAAACAACGGAGCATCTTAGCTTTCGTCTTTATTTAAGTCATCTTCAGAGGCAACTGGATTACATGGACAGAGAGAGGCTTAAATATACAGGGTGACCTTAAAAACATGAGGTCAGGTCATAATGATGTCATCCACTAATCCCCACACCAACACACACGTAGAGGAGCTTAAGAGAAGGGTGGTGACGTGACTAGCCAGGTCAGGTCATGGTGACCCACAGGCTGGTCCTCTGAGCACCCTCACCAACCAGCTCTCTCTACATCACGCTTGTAACCACGCTGCCTTCCCAGCACCAAGCTGCAATACAACATGTATACAGAGAGCACATTGTGAGTTTCCTTTCTCCATCCCATCCTGAGTGTGAACCAAACATCTCGTACCCCACAATGTCATAAAAGTAAAGTGTCTGAGAAATGTATGAACTATTGGCTGCAAAGATAAAATAAATATAATTTTGTTAATTCTTAAGTTATATTAAAGAAATTAACTTTAGTTATAAAAAAATAATAACAGAGAAATTCACATAATGGAACTAGTCAATTTTAACAAAATGAATTTTAAATTACAGATTAGTATTAGTATGAGTATTAGTGACCCCTGGTTTAACGACCGCCTCGGTTAAGGTTCTTACGAGCCGACCTCAACATGTTTTCCTTGCACTACCGGGCAACCAGCTTTAGTATTAGTTCGCCAATACATTAATCGGTTCTAGGGCTTAAATTTTTTACTATTTTAGTAATATCAAGAAGTTTATACTATTCAATAATTTTAAAAGTTTACTATTCAATTTTTTAGTCATTTTAACAATTATTGAACATAATTGAAGGTAAAGGAACTAGTTTGTGGCACACCATCCAGCCTGTCAACACACCAGACAGGCCTTAGTCTCTCTCTGTTTCCACTGGAGGTAACATCTTGCTTGAGACTCTCTTCAACTAAACGCTTTTTTTCTGTGTTTCCAAGCAAATTATTGGTCATTTTGAAATTTATTTTGCATATTGACATTATATAATGCAGTGCAGTGTTGATTTAAAGAAAATAATCTTGAATTACACCAAGAGAACTAAAATTTTATTGGTGAAATGGTGCCATGGGGTGACTTCTCTTCTTCCTTCTCCTCCACCTCCCACTCCAAATGCACATCATCATCATCATCATCATCATCCAGGAGCCTTCTACATACACACCTCAAAGTAAGTGAACTTTACCATTTTTGTTGAATTTAGGAAATTTTCGGTGAGCTGGAACCAATTACCCAAAAACCCATTGAAACAATGGTTTCGGTTAACGAACTTTTCGGTTAACGAACGACCTTCTGAAACAGATTGAGTTCGTTAACCGAGGGGTCACTGTAAATGGATTTCAGGAATATTAGGAACCCTAGTATAATGGTTTGGTTAGGTTAGGATATACATAAGAAGAACATGAGAAAGTGGGATACTGCAGGAGGCCGACTGGCCCATACAGGGCAGATCCCTTTCACACCCATCCCGGCACTTCCATGTGCCTATCCAACTTCGTCTTGAAGCTCCCTAGCGTCCCCGATCCTACTATAGCACTCGGTAGCCTATTCCACATATCCACAACTCTATTACCAAACCAGTGCTTGCCTATATCCTTTCTGAATCGGAATTTATCTAATTTAAAGCCATTTGTTCTAGTTATTTCGTTATTACTCCGCTTCAGAACATCTTCCATTTTACCCTTGTTAATCCCACTTACCCACTTGTACACCTCTATCATATCTCCCCTAACTCTACGCCTCTCTAATGAATGTAAGCCTAAGCTTTTCAGTCTTTCTTCATATGGAAGGTTTCTAATATTATGGATCATTTTTGTCATTCTTCTTTGTACTCTCTCCAAAGAATCTATGTCCATTCTATAATAAGGACACCAGAACTGAACCGCATAATCCATGTGTGGCCTCACTAATGCTCGGTAAAGTTTCAAGATAACGTCAGCAGTTCTGTTACTCACAGACCTAGATATGAACCCAAGAATCCTGTTTGCCTTGTTGTGAACGCTAATACATTGTTTTCTAGGTTTCAAGTCGTTGCTAACAAATACACCTAGATCTTTTTCACAAACTGAGTTTTCTATTTCCGTGTTACCTAGTTTATACTTAACGTTTGTATTTGTCTTCCCTATCTGTAGTACCTTGCATTTATCAGTTTTAAAATTCATTTGCCAGTCTACTGACCACTCATGTAAGGTTTCTTGATCTCTTTGAAGGTGTTCAAAGTCACTGTCTGAATTTATCACTCTCCCCATTTTGGTATCATCTGCAAATTTACTAATCCTACTAGTTATGCCTAAATCAAGATCATTAATGAATATAACAAACAGCAGAGGGTCTAATACAGATCCCTGGGGGACTCCGCTTTTGACCGCACCCCAGTCTGACTTTAATCCATTTATGCTGATTCTTTGTTTCCTACCAGTTAACCATGACCTAATCCATTTTGATAATGATCCACCTATTCCATGTGCTTCTACCTTCCTTATCAATCTCTCATGAGGGACTCTATCGAATGCTTTACTGAAATCTAAATAAATTATATCATATGACTTATCATTATCTACCACTTCATATACTTCTGAGAAAAAGCTAAGCAAATTTGTGAGACAAGAACGTCCCTGGGTGAACCCGTGCTGAGAAGAATGAATTAAGTTGAATGTTTCAAGGTGGCTTCTGATTTTTGTAGCAATAATTGACTCTAGCAACTTGCCTATGATTGACGTGAGACTAATGGGACGGTAATTTGATGCAATTGATTTATCACCCTTTTTGAAAATCGGAACTACATTTGCAAGTTTCCAAGCTTCTGGCACTAGGCCCGATTCTAATGACTTATTAAATAAAACTGCTAATGGATTACTCAACTCATCTCTACATTCTTTTAATATTCTAGCATATACCTCGTCTGGACCAGGCGATTTATGAGGCTTCAGTTTGTTAATTACTTTAAGCACATCGTTACTAGTAATATTGATATTCATCAACATGTTTTCTATACTGTCGTTATATACCTTATGAACTTCTGGAAACTGTGCGAGGTTTTCATTTGTGAATACGGAGCGAAAATGACTATTTAACGTACTACACATTTCTAACTCTTCATCAGTCATTTCTCCTGTCGTAGTTTTAAGGGGACCTATTGTATCTCTAACCTGGGACCTATTGTATCTCTAACCTGTTAGGTTAGGTATATTCTGTTAGGTTAAATTAGGTTTGGATAGGTTAGATTAAGATTGGATACGTTATTTACTTTTTTACTTTTATCCTCTTCACCACTGATCGGCTCGTTAGCCGCTTGGGCGAAAAAGTTTGCCCTCACAGTTTTCTGGACTTGCGGCTTCTTCAATCTTGAGCTGTGATCCCTTGTGGGGCGAGCATCCGTCACAATAAATTAAATTAAATATGGTTGGCAAACGTTAGATTAGATTAGGATAAGTTAAGATTTGGTTAGGTTGTGTTAGGTTCCACTCCTAATTCACAAGTAATGTTTTTCTATTGTTATAAATATTTTTAGGAAAAGAAAAACACTCAATATGCACATTTCATTAGCTAGACAACATACATAATTTATGGGTCTTATAAGAAGGTCGTTCAGATATCTAGACAGTCCGTCCCTTGTAACGATCTTCGAGAGTGAAGTGCTTCCCCATCTAGAGTACTGTTATACTGCCAGATCTGGGGTCACTAAATCTAAGGAGATAACTTAACTCTAATCTTAATTTCTAAGGGTCGCTGCCACCAGACCCCCTCTGAACAGCATGTAGCTCGTTAGGTAGCGGGCAGAGTGGACTAGGCATTGGGTTAGGTTTTCCATTGATCAGATTGATAAGGGTAAAGAAGGGTGAAACCATAACATGTCTTCATTGATTTATTTCTTATAAAACACACTGGTAAAAAACACATACAACCACACTGTGGACCATAATTCCAAGGCCTGTCCTAGGGTATAGCACTGGTGCCTCTAACAACTGTTGTTGTGGTTGGTTACACTCTGACCCGAGATGGGTTTGGGGTCCTCGGCCCACGAGGTAGAGTAGAGCCGATTAATCATGACGAATCAGCGCCATCACTCCTATATTGACCACTGCTGGGTATCCACCGGCTCCGAGCGACCGGTGGGTTTCAATTAAGCCCACCCTCGATCTGGAGACAAACGGGAATCAGCGTCAGGGGACTGAGAAACATGACAACACCAACCAACTCTCTTGTCTAGACGACAGACGTATTTACGTTATATTACTTCTACACTGGGTGAATGACAATTCAACTGTTAAATCATGAACACTGGTGAACACTGATAATCACTACAATTGACTGAATTAACTGAATGGCTAGGAAACATGGAACATACCTGGAGACAAACGGGAATCAGCGTCAGGGGACGCTGATTCCTCGCCGTCTCGAGCTTATATACCCCTGAGTTGCCAGTGATCGCTACTCACGCAATGACAATAATCACAAACAAACTAACTGTTACTCATTCAAAGATGACCCTCAGTTGACAAAGGTCTGGCGAATTACTTGGGTTGATTTAAACAGACTAATTCAAGGTTGCGTTGGCCAGTAGAGAGTGCAATAAACGTAGTGACAACTGTGTTCGAAGGCGGGGCTTACTGAGAGTGATCCTGAGGGTAAAACGCTCCTGAGATTCTACAAGCGCGGTGGATTTGAATATTATGTAGCGTAATATGAATTAAAACGGGTTTTTAGGAATGACAATGAGGTGCGCAGTACACTGTCACCCCGTCTGGTCCCTGAGATATGCTAAGGACTGTGAGTTGGTTGAAAATGTTCAAAGGAGGGCCACCAGACTGGTACCTGCACTTCGGCACCTCAGCTACCCTGAGAGATTGGAGCGCCTGAATTTGCCTAGCTTATACTACAGACAGGCAAGGGGTGACCTAGTTGAGGTGTATAAGCATCTCAGGGGGCACTACTCAGTCGAGTGCCCTTACACGGAGCTGGCGGACGCTCGCCCCACAAGGGGTCACAGCTCAAGATTGAAGAAGCCGCAAATCCAGAAAACTGTGAGGGCAAACCTTTTCTGAGTGAGGGTTGTAAACTCTTGGAACAATCTACCAGAAAGTGTTGTGACAGCACCGAGTGTGAGCTCTTTCAAGACAAGACTTGACCAACACTGGAGCAGGTTCAGGTACATTCAGGAGTCGGTGCATGCCCAGTACTTGCCAACAGTGAGTGACAGAGACGTGACCAATTGCCTGGGCGGCTAGTGAGTCGATCTTTTGGTGAAGAGGACAAATGAAAAGGAAAAGTAATCAGAAACGTGACCGATAGCCCAAGCGGCTAACGAGCCAATCAGTGGTGAAGATGATAAAAGTAAAAGAAGTAAAAAAGTTAATTATATTTTTAAAATAACAGTTCTAAATGGAAGCAGAATGTTAACCTATTGTAATGACTAATTTTACACGCATGCATGGGCATCTGCAGGGGTGTGCAAGGTTTTTTAAGTGAACTGTTTGTTCCTTAATGTTTCCACAAGTTAATTGTGTTTAGCTGGTACTTTTGAAAATTCCTGTGTGTGAGAATTACGATGTCATTGGCAAGAGTGATAACTGGTGCCCGGGCTGGCTGACTCAGGCAAGACCATCATGATGTCCACACCACAGAGGATCCGTGTATAGCTGGTGTTAGGTCATGATGAGGCCTCAACCACTTGTTAACAAAATTTACTATTTATATTTTACAGTTATTTAATTAAGCAATTTTCAGAAAGATTTTGCTTATTGAACACATAACTTTCTTTTCTTTAAATTTTTGATAACGGGTATGATATTTGTATAACTACACAATTTGTCTAGTACAATACAACATATAATTGTAAACACTATAATATTCATTTATATTATTATTGATATACGAAAATAAAAGCAAAACAAATATGGTGGAAAGCTCTGAGGTTGGTACAGTTGGGGATATATATATTTTTTTTATTTACACCAACTGTCATGGAAATTATTCACAGTTACCTGTATAAGGATGGTTCAAAAATCTGCTACAGTGAGTTCATGTATACCAAGAATGTCACTTACAAAACAAAGTTGTGGTGGAAATGTGAGAAAAGAGCCAGTGGTTGCTGAATATAGGAGCAAAATAACAGCTAAATGATCTACATCATTAATAATTTTGCTGATGAGTCACAGTCCTGGTTTGAAATGTGGACCCAGCGTCAACATTCCCAGAATAAAACCGCATCTTATTCCGGTCTAACAATTTCAGATCACCCCTCGGTAATTTGAATCTCATTTCAAAGTACCAGGGGAATGTTCTAACTAGGTTCAACATACCCAGGGGTTAATAAAAACTTTGGTTCAAACTATCCTCTTTACCTCCACATGTACTAAAAGGAAATTATGTTTTGCATGTTAGAAAAAACATGTTATCACTCAGGCACACACATACATACAGATATGGGCCTATGTACACATTCTGTCTAAAACTACACTGTCTTGATATATTAAGCATATTAATAGATTTTTTTATAACACCTAGGATGTCAAGAATTGATCATTACCATTATAAAATTTGTTTTAAATACAATTAATTACATTTTCAAAACTCAATACTTCCATAATCACACAAAACAAACAAGTATTCAATAAAATTTGGTGCATTTTTATATCTATATAGCCAACTTAACTGTAAGAGATATGGGGTAATTTAAAACTGGAAAGGGAATTTTCAACCTAGGTTCAAATAACCGCAGGATAATCTGTAACTTAAACACCAGTGCAACCTTATCCTTGACAGATCTTCTGAAATAGTGTGATTTGTTTCTTGCTATTTGAGAAGTCCTATTGATCTTGACACTGTAGTAGAGTGGTCAATTAGCACACCAAGACATGTCAAGACATATCTTCAATTAACAATGTCAACTGAACGTGTCTGGATTGTGCATGCGCAACGTACATGCCAGAAGGTGTTAGATAGAAAGAAAGCCTTCATTGAAGACACGATTGATCAATTTAGAGCTAATAAGTGCCGCCTGCAGGATTTATTTAACCATTGAAATTACGCTGCTAATGTTCTGAGCAAGTCACCATTTTGACGAACAGATAGCATTGGCCATCCCTAGTTTATCAGGATTAAGGATATAAAATTAATTATCATTAGATTTTAATGCTTAAATGTCAACCCTTTGATAATTTTAGTGGTAAATAATTTGGTGATAACACTGATAAGTGATATTGTTGATCATCAAATAGTATTCGATTGTACTTGGTCATACTTCTTTAATAAATTGATATGTCTGGTATTGTCTTGCTTTCTTGCATCCCCCTGGAAAAAATCCTGTGGATGACCATATGTGAATAGACAATGAAAGATGAACAAGAATTATTTGTTTAGGGCATACAAAACTAAGTGTAGAATACAGTAAGAGTTTGAAAAAAGAATTGAAAAGGATGAAGTTGAAAGAGTATGTTTATGTGTTAAGTTATTTAGTTATAATAAGTTATGATGCACCTGTTTCAGGGTCATGTTCTTGTTTTCACAGATGGTATTAGATGATGATAAATGACTCGTTTTACCTTAGCATGTTTGGTCTTTTGACATTACCTGTAGTACCGCACAAGTGCCAAAAACAATTAAGCTGGTTTATGTGTAAAATAAGGTTTCAAAAAAGTTTCACTCATTACTTTGAACCTGTTTTTTGTTGTTTTTAATACTTAATTTTTAAACCCCTGGACTTGGACAGTTTAGACATATACTGTATACTTAACTGGTAGCAGGAGTTCAATTAGTAGTTTGCCTTGTGCTAAATGTTCTCAGTTATTAACAAGAATTCATTCTCTTTCAGTACAGTATACAATACGTGACATAAAGAGTAGACTAGTTTGTAATTAATGCCGAGGAACTTTAGCTCCTCACCATGGAACAACTCTGCGAGTTTTGGGCATGTATACTTGATTGATGAAGACATCCATGCAGAGAGAAAGAGAAACTTACCTATACTGTGCTTATCATGTTGATGTGAGTTATGTAATATCAAACTGTATTATAACAAGGGTTTACAGTATTTTCCATTGAATTAGACTACATGTATTGTGTATTTCTGAATGAGTTTTATTTGTAATCTCCTGTTGTACTTTTTAAAATTACTGTACCATACAGTACTGTACTGTATTTAAAAAGTACACTCACTCAAAAAAGTATCAATATGATTTTGTGTTAGACAATACTGTATAACAAAATGGACAAAGGATTTTGACAACAGGAGTCACAGTGTTCGTAAAGAGTGCATGTACAGGTATTGATGAGGCAATTATATGAAGCATAAGATTGTATAATAATTTATTTTGAAATAAATAATATTGTTACGAAGCTTCTCCTTCGCTTACCCAGCTTCCACCACTGGTTACCAGCGGCTTGAGTCATATGTACAGAAGCAGTAGATCTCTCACAAGAGTTGTCGAATTACCACTGGCTGTCCCGCCGGTCTCCGGTAACTTCCCTGACGATCGGAATCAGTGTAGACAAACAATAGGCAGATAGCTTTCCACCAGGTCACAGAAACACACTTGTGCACTGTAGTCTTCTTTTATAAACACCAATTCTCCACAACACTGCTCGCAGAGTAATGTCTTCACAGCTGTACTTCACACATCAAATATATATTCAGCACACCACAGTACAAGTGTACAATTCGTTAGTCTTCTCACTTTATATTGTTCACAACAGTTCCACAATACTTGCACAAAAATTGTCTTCAGTTGTTCTGCTAGGTTTAGTGTTTACACTGGGAACATAGGCGAGCGGCTAACTGCCCCTAAGCAGGCTGCGCCTGCTTATACAAGCCTCGTCAGACGCTTCTCGAACATCCTAGAATCACCCAGAGACGCCTGGGAGATTCTAGAACGTTCTACCGTGATCAAGGCTTATAATAATAAGTATATTGGAACAAAAATGATGCAATACATTCTAGAATATTCTTACATAATTACAGTAATACATCAATATATACACAAAAATTTCACTACATTTACCAAAATAACTGCTGCATGGGACAGAAAACAATCAAAACACCTAGTTTACGAAATTATGCCTCGGCATAAAAATACAGTACAGTAATAACTCTGCTAGCCGGAATCCCACTTAACTGGAATTGAAATTTTCTCGGACAATCGTTCCCAAAGCCGTAATTTTCTGGTAAATTCCAGCTTTGGGAACGATTTTCCAGGGGGCACTTTTTCTGGAAAATTTTACCATTACCCAGAAAATTCCGTTGATGTGGTATTTTTTTTTCCAGGTTCAAGAGATGAAAATCAGGTGCATTATCCAAAAATTAAAAAAAAATATTCCGGTACCCAGAATATTCTGGGGATGATGGATAATTTTCCGGGTTCGAGAGATGATGTAATGCGCAATTTCTGGAACTTGCAAGAACAGTTTTTCATTACCCATAAAATGCCAGGGAGGAGGGATTTTTTCCAGTTTTGAGAGTCGTCTCGTTACCCAGAAATCTCTCATTCTTGGAAGTGCTCTGCACCAATTGTTCCGGCTAATGGAGATATCACCGTAGTTTGATCTAAGTAAAGGTCCCAATTGAGAGATTTGTTTCTAAGTTGCATCTGCTCCATGATAATTATTACCAAGTTTCCTTCAGGTATCAGATAAAGGTAAAGCATTAAAAAAACAAATACGTACTGTAATTTCATTCTCGTTTATTTAAATTCTTTTCTTACACGTACCATTATTAATTAACGAATATAATAATTCAATGCTACAATTACATATCAAATTAACCTGAATTTACGGTACATTATTTTCTTTCCTGCTTAAATCATTAAGCATCAATGTTGACCTTTTTTGAGTAATTTTCTGCATTCTGAAGACTAAAAGTAAGACTTGAACCTAAAGCACTGTACATACATGATTAAAACTGTCATGAACTTTGTGACATTTTGATGATAAAACTAAAATCTCACCTCAAGTAATACCCAGCACAACCAGTGTAGTTTATAACAAGTTCATAAATGTTAATATAGTCCTCAACATTGTAACACTTAAGAATTATTCTGGTATTAGCTTGGGGAGTATAAGAGGTAGTACATATGTGTGTAGTAACAGAAAGAATCATTTTAGTCTTAAGTGAGAGAAAATTTGGAAAGCTTTATGGAATGACATGGTTATGTAGATCAGATGTTCACTTACAAAGAATGCTAAGTGAACAAGGAAGTGAATATATTTACTAATCTGGATATGGGAGAGAACAATGTGTGTGTGTGTGATATTTATAGGTAGACTAGTGGGCTAGTTGATCACCTTGAGAATGTTTTTTTACAAAACATTGAAGAAAGAAGAATTTATATTTTTATTTTAGCCTTGAATAAATTATTTTTGTTTATTAATAATGTGATTGTGGTTAGATGAGTGCTGGATCTGTAAATGCAGGGTGTAAAAATAAGTGTAGGATATACTGAGTGAAATGAGTGTGGATCATCTTCACTCTGAGAATCTGAATTGAGAAAATCCTAAAGAGAGAATTTATTACTTTGAGAAAAAAAGGTGCAATTAGTACTGTAACTGATAATTTAGAAATTTTTAAAAATAAAACATGAAAAGCATTTACAATTTTTTGGTGTAGAAGGAGAATTGTTAAAGCTGTCAGCATTATGAGAAGAGAAAAGAATTAAACAGGTTAGAAATTGCAGGGTATTACAGGCCTAAAGTTAAATCCACTAAATACAATGCTGAGTTATACTATGATATTATTTTAGGGAAGTATTTGCTTCAGTAACCACTATCATTCCATTATACTTTGCATCTCCTGGCCCATCATTAGCTCTCTGTCTGTTGGTTACAATTATGAACATCTATTGGAGTTTTCCTTTACTTAAGGTGTAATGGCAGAAACTGTTAATGAGAGCTATGATAGGGATTCTGTATGTGTTATTGATGATAAAGCCAACAAATGAATGTAATGAATAATTAAGAAATATGAAAGGGAAGTGTAAGGTAAGTGTTGTAATTAACTCATTGAGGGCTTACTACAGTATATCACTTAGACAGTTTACTTTCATATGCATTGCAAAATATAAGGGTGACATCTTCACATCGATTGGTTCTTACAGATCTTTAGCGTAAGTACGTATATTTTAATTTACAATATATTTTTCAATTTACTTACTTTATAGTGCATTTCTAGGAATGACAAGGGAAATAACTTTCACTCAAAGAATTTAAACATCAGATAAAAATTTTCTTGATTACTTTATTCATGTTTAACTAAAAGATCTTAAAAGTTTGTAGAGTTTACTTCACTAACTAAGATTTTTTTCCACTCCATTACCAGTTACACTCCAAAAGGCCAATGTTGTATGAAACACTGTGGTATAACCTTCCTCATGAGGCCTATCACTATTTGGATAACAATAACAAAAAAATATTGATTTTATAGAAGAAAGTTCACAACCTTCACTACAACAAGGTAGCATCATCTAAACTACATTCAAATGATGCACAATAATGGAAGGGTGTTATGCAATGTGGAAATAATGACAAAGTATAAAACTGATTAAAAGCAAGGTGCTCGTAGGGATACATAAGTTCTATGTAGAAGGTCTTGTGTTAATAGAACTTAACTAAAACACAGCACACTGGTGAATCACTTAGGAATGTGGGAATAAAACAAAAAAAGGATTTTTAACATAGACAGTACAACATAGATTAAAGGCAAAATATACTGTACGTACTCGTTGAAAAGAGAAATCGTGTGATATGCAGCTGAAAGTGACTGGAATAGAGACTGATAGTATAGAATGGCACAAAAATTACTGGAAGATTATTATAAGTACATAATGAAAAATAAAAGAGCAAGCATTTCAGTCGATGATGTTCGTTTTTAAAATATATCTTAATTTATAATAGTAATCAACGGATAAATGCGAGATTCAGATTAAGATTATTCAGTCTACAAGGTTTTCAGGAACACAACCCTATCATAGAAGTAGACTATTGGAATTTGTGCTCTTGTGAACTGTTCTACCTACACCTATAATACTCCTTTGCTAATAGTTTTTTGGCGGACTATACCAGGTGACAGAATAACGTTACAAATAGTACAGTACTATTAATATACAGTACAGGAAAGCAGAATTAAGAACTAAGCATGTAAAGGAAGAAAGAAGTACAGTATAGACTAATAAATCATGAGTGTGAGGAAAGAAGCAAAGATGTTTTAGTAAATGGAGATCAAATCAGAGAGAGAGCAGTTGGTGAATAGCCAATTTGTTGCTTTTGTACTGTTGGCAGATAAAACCTATAAACACTCAAACAGACTAAAGGAAAACAGATCTAGATTTTAGAAGAGGTTTATGAATTAATACAATTACTGTATAACCATGGATATGGGGGGGAGTGAAATGGAAATGAAATACAGTACAAAAGTTTTAAAATTTAAGCTGTTAAAATGAATCATGTGAGTGACAGATGTGGTAAGAGCTAAGAGTTGAAAAAATAAATAAAATATAGAAAGTGGAATCAATAAGAGTGGAGAAATAATTGGTTTGCAGAGAGTAAAGGAACCACAAGGATCCTGTTTAATTCGGCAACTATCAACATCTTCGAAGAGAAATGATGACTACCGGTACAGAAAGAAAAACATTTCCAGTGTGTGAGGTGAATATTTACATACAGAGCAAGGCTATAAAAGCAATTTCAAAGGTAAGAGCAAAATAAATAAAAGACAAAGGAAAAACAATAGATATGACATATGCCCCGTGAGATGTGTAAACTGACAGCAAAGACAATGTAAAGAGAGGTGTAAGAAGCTAAGGTGTTTGGTTCATAGACAACAATACAGTGTAAAAACATTTGTTAAGTGATGTTTGGTTCATAGATTACGATGCAGTGTAAAGAGATGTGCATAATGGTATTTAGCTCATAGACAACTAACCCCTGTAGTATCATTTAACTTACAGGAGAAAAATGTGGACTTTAACAAAAAATATATTAATTCCTACACCAACATAAACAACACAGCTATGATATTCATGAAACAAATTTAATCTTATATCAAAGCAAGCACAGGTGTGTCAACATTTTCTAAAAAGGCCATGTTTTACCAAAGGTATATCAAGTAATATATCTAATTATCTACATTCATTAGTTTATTGACTCATTGATCACATTAAAGTTACTCAGGTGTCATCCAATTTGAACATTATTTCAGTTTAAAAGCAAGGAACTGAATATTGAAGGATGAAGAGAACAATTGGTATTTACAAGGCAAAATGCAATAGTTAAGTGATGTATTGGGTGATTATTTGATGGGTTGGATGAATAAGTTTTTTTCAAATTTCTAAAATAAATGTGTATGATGATCAACTTAAAACCTCCTCCTTGTGACCATACATAATGTTCCTTTTAGAGAAGTCTCAATCATAGCACTGTGTAAGTTAAATAATGAAGATAGTAATATACATATGCATTCTGTTCTTTGTACTAGAACATTATAAATTAAGAACAAATATGTATACATTAAATATCACATATATAAGACTAGCATCAGTATTGTGACATGATTATTAGTAAGCAATACTTATTTTCAACATGTTTCACTCAAAGAAAATAAATACAGTATAACAAAATCTTCTAACATGCAGTAAACCCTCCAATTAATCCAAACATTAACAAATTCTGTGATTATTGGGATTTTTTGGGCTAACACTTCATTACAACGCACTGTGGTGGACATTACTAGCTCTGATATCCCACCAACTGTGCTCCTTACCACTGTGTCATGTTAAACTCACAGTTAGAAATTTATTGTTCTGATGTTAATTTATTGAGTAGAATATGTTACTTTAGCTTAAGTCATGTTTATAAATATCATATTCATAATTAATAAGCCGAGTATTTATGTCTTTGGTAGAGTTATAAACAATTCGTATAAGGTAATTCAATAGCTCTAGCTACTGTAATACACAAACAAAAGGTTACTTATAATTAAGTGGTAAACAAAGTTTTTGTGACCAAATAACATCCTTCCCCCTGCAAGCTTTGGTAAATGGAGAGTTTACCGAAGGTCTACAGTTACTAACCCAGCAATGTAACTTCTTTCTTTGAATGATCTTTTTCTTTCAGGAATGCAAAAAAGTATTGCTAATAATGAATATTTACATCCCCAGTGACTGAGACAGATCATAGTTCCTTAGATAAGAAGTAGTAAAAAATTCTCAGGTCTCAAGTAAACATTTATAGAAAGACAACAGACCAGACATATTGCACATACTGTAATGGTAAAAGATAAAACCTTAGCCACTGAACTGTGTGTCACTTGGCCACAAGAACCTACAATGAATGTAAACCATTGATAAAATTCCCCTTTCTGGAAGGTAAATGTATCATCTGGAGGGTACTTCTGACACCCAGTGATGCCCATACCTAATGGGAATATCAGGACTTCCGCTTAGTACAAATTATAGTATACAGTATATACAATATAAGTACTGTACAGGCATCCCCCGGGTTACGGAAGGGTTCCATTCCTGAAAATCTTTCCGTAAAGCAAAATTCTGTAACGCAAAACCACTTTTCTCATATGCTTCCAGCATAAAGTTGAGATGCATTCCTAAGGAAATTTCTTAAGGCCCAAAAATGTGACACAAGCACGTATGTGTATGAAATTAGACAGTTTTAGCCACATATGATGAGTCATTCATGATGAAACATGATAAAAAATGAACAGAATACTCTAATTTTACTTACCAGAAACAATATTGAGTGCTGCAGGTGGTGGTGAAGTTGTGGGATCAGAATTACTGGGAGTTACCTCCTTACAACATCAAGTTTAATGTCCAATGTAATTCCTTTATGGAATCTTTTATCACCACTGCTTTCATTTGAACTTGATAGGCTTTTTCCACTCATCTTGAATAAGGGTACAAAGTAACAGATACATAACTGAAAACAACCTGGGGAAAGAATTTAAACTGAGCAGCTCCATTGTTATGGTGACTGATGATAACTGGGGAGGTGAGCGGCCTTCCAACCGCCTTGTGGCCACCACAAATGCATTCACACACTACTTTTAAATTTTTTTGGTTAAATTTTTGACTAAAAATAGCATTTTTTTCTTTAAAATTCCATAGAGGTTATTTTCTTTTCTGTAACCCGAAATTAAGGTCTAAATTTGTAAGTTCCGTAAGGGCGAACTTCTGTAACCCGGGGGATGCCTGTATTTTCTTTAGATTAAATAACACAATATTTTCTGCACATATCTTCACTTACCATTGTAAAGTAGAAGAAAAAGCATTACATTAATAAGTTCTTACTAAACACCTGACCTGCCGATTTTTTATAATAAACTTTAAATATTTACTGAAAAAAGTGCCTCTGGCATCAACATTAACCTTAATTATCTAAACTTTAACTCATAGTAAATTATCCAAATAACCATAACATCACTGATAATCTCACTGAACACATTCTTCATGACCTTCTTGAGCACAGGTATTACACCTATGCACCCATTTTCTAGCCTGACTAATTATGACCAGTCCTGTACAGTATTAGTAATAATGCCCTCCAAGTGACTAAACATTATCCTGGGTGACCACAGCTGCCAGTAACAACACAGATAATCACACAAAAACCCTCTGTGGGAAATATTCCATTACAGTAATTATATTCAAATACTGTACTGTATTTTGACACAAATATTGTAGGTGAAAATATACATAGCTGACTTACCTTTAGGCAGCCTCATGAATTTCATGTCTTAACTTTTACATTGTGTAACATCTGTTAAAAGTGGCCACCTTTGCTTAGGTCATACGATTTCACTCACTTTTTTCTTCCTTGATGATCTGCCGAGAGAAAACGCTAATTAAGCATTATATAAAAATGAAGAAAAACAAATCTTTCATAAACTACAATGTGCCAAATAACATGCACAATACATCTAAAAAGAATCTCTACATTTAATGGATACAAATGCATTATATAATTTATAGAGAAGTGAGTGACTGACAAATTCTAAGGCACTCCCAGAGAAGATAGACTGTACTGTATATTTTAATTATAAAACAAATGCACCTTGAAATGTTCCTAAAATAAAATATAACCTGAACACTACAAATAACTGGCTCTGCAGTCAAGTGAATAGAAAATTAAAATTTGTCCCTCTATCCAGCACTATTATTCTATGACAAACAAACTGTTGAGTAAAACTATGTGAGGCAACATCTGTTATTTTCAGAGGAGTGACAAAACTTATTTTAGTTATGTTATGTACATATTAGCTTACTAGCCATTTGGGCAGTTGATCTGTTCTTTGATATGAACTTTTATTATCCAGTGTTAGTACAGAAGGAAACCTGTGATGTTTGGTTGAGGGTCACTTGTAGTGTATTTGTATTTCAAGTGTCAACCCCGTGTATGGGGACTTCTCCGTGCACAAAATCATCAGGCTTTTGTCTATTAAAATATAATAAGTGGTGTCCCCGAAGTGAAGGTGTTAGACAGACCATCTAAAATATGATATTGATCCAGTTACCAAGTAATTAACATATAAAGTATTGGTAGGTTGTATTCATATTATTTTATGTTTTAAATTACTTGTATCACCTACAATAACCAGGAACTATGACATTAGTGTTTAATAGAAATTACTGTACTGTGTACCATTAAAACTAGCCTCCTGACACTTGGTCCACCGTGCATGACAAAGATAATTTGTTTTAAGCTCTTCTACTTACTGTTGTGTATTTAGGTATTTTAGTCATTATATTAAATATGTGGCCATTATCATCACTTTTTATGGCCATTTTCCATACTTAGATGGAATAGCCGAGATTACCTAATGGCATGATGGTCCATTTGTCATCAGGAAAACATGAAGCAAGTTTTACAGCTGGATGCAATTCCTTTTACCAAACCACCTCTACAGCATAGGAACTGGGCATTTTAAGTAGGACATCCAAACACCCTCTTAAGCTGGCAAGGATACTCCCTGAAGTAACCAAAGTTTACCCAATCTACTATTAATCATAATTTATTTGCTCATAAGAGACCCTGAGTAATATAGACTAGAAAAAACCATCACTGCATATTTCTTTCACCAATAATTAAAGAAAGAGAAATGACTATAACCTCAATCTGACACTTATTTATTTTTCCTGGTGTAACATCATCTTCATCTGCAGTAAGGTTTTATTTTTAAATTTTTCTTTTTCTTTTAAAGTGTCTTACTTATTACGGCAAGGTAAGCAAATATGTTAAATTCCTTGAACTGGATGTAGACAGATGATAGAATACTTGGGGGACACTATCACTGGTAAGTACAGACACTCAAGCCAAGAACTTGACTCTACACCCATGGCAAGAATTATGTTCTCTTAGTCCTAAAATACAGAGTCAAATACAAGATTCCAAACCAAGAGCACCACTAATGAGCCCAGATATGTACACCTTGTGAGCACTGGATGTATAAGAGCAGCTGATACAGTGCTGTAGTTTTAGACATGCAACCCTTACACCACATTTGTCAAGAATATGATTAACATTAGACATCTGAGTGTTCATTATCCCTGTTACCAATTAAAATGGGGTGTTTGAGCCACCTACACACACTGGCTGTTATTAAAATTAATATAATTGACATACTGTAGTCCCCCAATGCTGCTCTGGAGTGCCTCTCAATATGTGAAATTCTACAGAAGTTAATAAATATCATAAAAGATATTTACGGTATAACTTTGAGTCCTCGAGACCAATGATTCTTTTACTAAACTGATGAAAGCCAAGGAAAGGGCAGTGTTCTACCCTCCTTCAACTGTCCCCAAAACTTGTGTATACAGTATCATGCAAAGTCAATCACTATAGCCACAAGCCATATCATAGCAGTAGCACTAAAAATAATGATAAATCAGCTGAAAAAAACAAAAAAAAACATGCAACTTTACAATATGTGGCTATATTACATAATATTACTGCATAAAATGGAAAACAACAATAAAGGTTAAAATAAAGTGCTACATGCATAACAGGGGCTCTTTGTTCCACAATGTTCTAATTGAATCACTTCTCAAGTTAGAATTACATCATAAAAATGACCAATAACAGATCATCCTAAGCACCAATTGTTAAGTGACTGATTTACTAATATTCTATCCTCTGCTTGAGTGCTGCCTCTCAGTTTATTGACTGTATAAATCACCCTTAACTAATAACTGTGACTTAAAGTGTCTTAGTCCCCAAGGCTGCAACAAGGCCGGACAAGATCATGATTTCTGACATGACTCTTCGAAGTGATTGTGGCGAGAGAGAATTATTAAACTGATATATTAGTGTCATAGCCCTACCACCTTGCTAATTCAAATTACATGTATTATCTCAAAAATTTTGGATATACACAGACACTTGACACATACACACATACTGTTATTTTCTATATCTTTCTCTGGTGGTGAAGTGGTGGGAAGGACTACTCTGTGTGTGTGTGTAAAGACAATGTTTATGGTTACAAGTTGTATTTAAAATCGACATACTGCAGTGTTCAAGCAGTGCACAATAATACCCCTGTAATACATTTGAAACCGTGTAAAATGCATTTCTCATAAGTTCCTGGTGAATAACCTTAATATAAATGAGTATCACTTGATAACTGATAACAACAACAACTATGGCAATCATCTCCTTCAAAACTTTGTACTCGTATGATGAAAAAAAAGTGTTTTACAATATGCATTGGACATGGATCAGTGTATAGTAAAGTATCTCACAAATAAATGAATTCCACTTTAACTACACAGTCTTGATATAATGTTTCCTCTCTCTCTTTCGACCTGTGGGCAAGCTAATTTAACTTTGTGTTCCTTGAGATATATCATGCAGCTCTGACCTTAACAAACACCAACCATAATTACAGGACACAGGCGAGACCTTGGGTTTGTCTTCCGATTAGGACTACTTTAGATTTTCTTAAAAATATATAAACAATAGAAAAAAATATTACAACAGATTCATGTTTTTCAAATACTATACTGAATATTATTGGTCATAAAACTGTGATAAAATTTACAAGTCAACCCCTTTTAATATTCAAGCACTAGCAGATGTCAAGACTCTACTCTTGTCTATATTCATGTGTCAGTTCAGTGCATTTAAGTTATCTATACTTTAATAACAAAAGTAGAAATATCCAAGAGCCTGAATAAATTTAACTGAAATTGTTTCTTACAGTGTGGTATCAGGGGATAAAAGGTATTACATTATTGTTTTGGGTTTTGTGTCCAGGTACAAAAGAATTAGTGCTTTGGGGAGATATATGACCTTCCCCAAAAATACCTGCTTTGGGGAAATAATCTCCCCCCAAATACCTGTACAGTAATATCTCCATTAGCCCAAATCCCCCAAACCTCTACCGATAGCTGGAATTTAAATTTTCCAATGGGCATATTTTCCGGAAAAATTCAAGTATGGGGGAGTTTTTTCCGGGTTGGAGAGATGAAAATGAGGTGCATTCTCCGGAAATTACGAGAAAAATTTATGGGAGATATTTTCCCGAGTTCGAGAGATGACGTAATGAGCAATTTTAGGAACTTCCGAGAAAATTTTTCTGGTACCCGGAAAATTCTGGGACGAGGGATTTTTTTTCCAGCTTCGAGAGTTGTTTCGTTACCCGGAAATCTCTCATTCCCAGAAGTGCTCTGCACCAATTGTTCCGGCTAACGGGGATATCACTGTACACCTGTTTTGGGGATATAATCTCCTCACAACATTTGAATTTTTGCATATGTTTAAGTTCAGTTGTTCAAAGTTGAAATTAAATTAATATTTAGCCAAACACACACAATATTAGCTAACATCGTTACACAAATACAGTAAACATAATGACCTAAACACAGTACTGTACCATGCCAACTCCTTAACCACTAATTAACCTTCAAATGTCCTGAAACCAGTGTACAGTACGTACCACTAAACTCAGGAATTTACTTGTAATGCACTAAAGGGGAAGGAAATTAGTTGTTAAAAATAACATATACAGATTAACAAAAAAGACATAAATCATAAGTGTTAATAGTGTAAAGTATATTTAGCAAGACACTACAATTAAAGGTAGTTAGTTGTTAGAAATATCAAACATGTGATTAACATAAAAAAATAAATATCTGGAATTATCTTTAGTTAAAACAAACGGTTTGACTACAACTACTGTAGTACTAAAACGGGAATGGTTTGTGACCAAAGAACATGAATCACTGAACACATGTTTGTGACCAATACAAACAGACACATTTTGTACCTCTTGAGAAGAATAAACTAACAACTTCTTTCCTTATTGGAAGAAATAATATTGTTAGATATTCTTGAATAGACAATTTGTTAACAATATATAAATTATTAAATGATTAATTCCTTGAACACAAACAGAACCCACTATGAAATTCAACCTTTAATAAGTTAGGAAATAAAGCTTTGTAAACTCTATGGCTGCTGGAGAGGAGAAAACAGGACCTCAGACACAGTAATTGTTAAAGATAGTAGTTACAGTTTGGGCATTATCATATACGTAGTACAGAAAATTTCCATTTGTATGATGTTTATGGCGCTAGAATGTAACTCACACATAGGAAACCCATGACAGAGGCTTTCCCTAAGACTTTTTAACCTTTCAAGCATTTTCCTGGTCCATGAAGGACGACTGGAAATGAGCACACACACACACATTTTCTTCCATTGTTAGTTTAATGAATTTATAACATTGTCAAAAGATATACAGGAGGCCCCCCAGATTCGTGGGAATTAGGTTCTCAAAATGGCCACGAATCACCAAATCCGTGAATAACATTTGTGGACCGGGGAGGTGGGGGGGGGTGGTTGTTTGTTACATATTTATATGTGTAACAAAGGAATGTATAATCCCTTTATGTGTTTGCCCTAGTATGTCCTTCCCCAAAATCACTTCATGCACAACATTGCTTCCTGAATGTCCTAACCCTTCATTTCCAACACAAACATCCATCATCTCATCCCTCTCCCTCTTTCTTGGTCTTCCTCTCTCTTTCCTACCATTCACTTTTGATTTAGACACACGCTTTACCAACCTTTTACTTCCACTGTCACACTACTGTATGTCCATTAACAAGACCATCGTGAGATGCCAGTCATGGTACAAGCAGACAATTATGATACAAGATTCTAGTCATGATGCAAGGTATCAGTCATGATACAGTACAGTACCAGATATGAGTCAAGGTAGCAGACAGCAACAATAGCATAAGAGCATTAGTTATACTGTTAAAGCCTTGAAATAAATAAGAAATTTTTTTATTTTCAGGGACCCCAGAAAATCATGTGCAAGTCCCCCGTGCAAAGTTCACCAGAATCCACCCCAAGGCATTTTCAGAATTCAAGATGGCTACTATGTATTAAATTTTAATGGGAAAACACCCAAACCATCATAACTGCTGAACTACAGTCCTTAGAACAATGACTTTGGTGATCAGTTACATGTTTTTTATTTTATTTTTTACGGGAATTTGCCCACCCGGGCACAGGTCAACGACCCACAACAGGGCCTGGGGGGCGAAACAATAAGAACAGAAAGAAATTGATTATAGAGAAGAAAAAGGTTATACAGTACGGTGTTAATCTACACCATGAAGATGCCAGAAAACCAGCTTTTTAAAGTGAGACAGATTGTATAAGTATGGAAACACAGAAGAAGGCAGAGCATTCCACAGTTTGGCTGTGTGAGGAAAGAAGGAGGCACTATAACGGGTTATTCTCTTGTGACCGATATCCACAGAGAAACGGTGGGCACCGCGGGCAAGACGAGTGTTACGAGCCCACGGCCTTGCCGGCGGTACACAGGATGCCAAATCCACCGAACATTGCCCGTTAAAGTACCTGTAAAAGAGTGTGTGCTCATTACAATGGAACCATAAACATTTTGTTGTGAGCTGCATTTATTACCAGAAATCCAAAATGGCTGCCAACAAGGCCACTAATTTGTTCTGAAAACATTTGCAGTGAAAAAAAAATTGCATGAAATTGTCTGAGCATGGAAAAAAGTGGCAGTGTAGATGTAGTTGTTTGTGTGAATTTAATTATATAAGTGGTGGCTCACAGAGGTACCCTGCTGAAATAATCTGCACAGGGGGGTCCTCATTATTTTTACAAATGCTTCACATTATTCATATGCCATACTTGGTTATACAGATACTACAACCTCAATTTAGTGGACTAATAGGAAAGAAGGAATGTCCAATTATGCCGAGTCCATAAAATCCGGACATTTACTCCACTCTTTACGTATGATACATTAATGTAGACAATGTCATATAATCACCATACAGTACAGTATTTGATAAAAACTTATATAATGAACATCATCAAAGAGTACAGGAGTCCCTGGATGTTTGTGAGTTTTGTATTTGCATCTTTGTGGGAGGCTATAAAATATCTAATATTAATGGTGCACGGTAATTTGAAAATTCTGCTGGCAGATGATGTGCCCGTTCATGCTGTTATCTACTGAGGGCACGGGAACTATGTTTTCATCAGAATATTGACTGTCTTTGTTTGACATTTGTTTATTAAACCTTTAAAAACTTGTTCATGAAAAATACTGTAACGTAAATACTGGTAGGACTGTACTAGTACTAGTACTTCTACTTCTTACTGTACCTGTACTCTACAGTACATATTCAATATGACTAGAATGTGTTTCATTTATTGCTGTACAATATTTATATGATTAGTAAGTATTTCTGTGCTTTCAATTTCAAATTAACCACCAAATGTAAAGTTGACCATATTTGGAATGGAACCAATCCCTTATATCATTGATTTATACAGGACAAAACGTTTCTTTAATAGTATAATCGTTACATGTATGGACTTTTAGCAATGGGTCCAACATGAATAATGAGGACCCACTGTACAGTAATACTGACAGCACCAAACAGGTATAAAGATAAATATGTAAACATTGAAGAGATGTTGTTCTTGGAAATATTAATTTTGCAATTCATACGACATGGAGGATTTTCCATACTAAGTAAATGCCTTCACAAAAAAAGAAGAAAAACCACAAGATAATATCAGAAACATTTTATAATAAGAACTTTAAGTTACTGTTATAGGAAGGTTAATGTTCACCCTAAGTGGATGAATTTAAACTAATGTTTTACTTCCATGACATTCACTAGAATAATGTCTTTTACTAATATAAAGCCAAGAGAAAAATAGAGATCTTGCCTGAATAACCGCCAGGTTCAGCCACCATAAAGCTGTGCCGATTTACAATCAAGTACTGCAAGCAAGCTACCCAAACCAAACATGTCTTACACCTTATGAGAGCTGTTGATAGATGAAAGCTGAGAACCTGCAGTGTACACACCCCCCTTTTGAGGGGTGAGGCCATACAGTACCGTTGATGATATAACAATGGTTGCTCCGACAACAAACTGTGTGGATGGGGCAGCGTCTCCCAAGACCAGCCACGACACTAGAGTAGACATCACAATGGACAGCGAAGTGGCAAACCCCTTCAGAATGTTATCGGCATACTTCATTGCCACTGACACTACCAGTCCACCAAACGCCTGAAATAATTTTCCATGTTAGATAAACATTCAAAGAATAGATTTAGTTAAGGTTACTTCAGTAGAATTAAAAGACTCATTATACAAATATTACCCAAGACAGGTCTGGTACAGTGTATTATACAAGGAACACCTATCCTCTACCATCTTCAAATAAGTTTATCTTGCTCTTCATTTATCATAATCCTTTTAGGTGAAAAACTGCATTTTCTGAATTTTAAATCCTATACTGTATATGTAAAATTATTGACTGGTGGTTATAATTTTTTTTAATGCTATTTGATAAAACACTTTTCAGTACATGAAATGAAATATGCCATGCCTAGTCAATGTGTGCCCCTCCCCCATCAAATTCCTTAGCTCCACTGATGATCATTACAATTCATTCTGAATGTTCTTTTTGTTAACTCACTTGTATAAGAACTACCATCCAAGTGGCAACGGAGTAACCCTGGAAGAACCCCCCGTCCTTAATAGCTGTACTATCACTGCTCACTGCTATCACAGCAAATGCAATAGAAAACATTCCTGAAAAGAGAATGTCAGTGTGAACAGTTTGAATTCCTTGTAGTTATATCATATTTTTTCTTTTTGCAGTGTACTACTGTACCTGAAAAATATTTTCAGCTCTATAATCAAGCTGATAAAAACTGCAAAAAATACTGATCCTGGTTATGTGATTGGAGGAATTCTTATGTTACAATTAGTAGCCGATTACAAACTGCCAAATAGAATTAGACAAAAAATTTTAAGCCTGTCAACTCAGTGGTACCATAGGCTTTTATGCATGAGATTCCCATACAGGAGATTCCCATATCTTGGGGCAGTAGCATCAGTTTCGGCTATATTCTGATGGAAAAAAAAAAAAAAAAAAAAAAAACATACAACCCCAATTTTTTCTCTTAGAACAGTCACCTTGGGTCCTTCAGGTGAGGGAAAGGCTCACAACTTTGCCCTGTGTGGTGAAAAACTCCTCTGAATGAAATCCAGGACTAGGCACAGCAACACCTATGACTGAAGCACACAATTTTTTTTTGCCAATTCTGTTTTCCCTTGGTAATTGTCTCCTGGGAGACCCAGAAATATTTCTGACTTGAAAGATGAGAAATGCTGAAGAATATGACAACGTTTGCAGAAGAAAAGAAGAAAGCTTTCCACAATCTTCAAGATGTGTCAGAACAAACACTGATTACAGGAGGAACTGAACATGTCATCTCATCATGCTGCCAAAAATTCAAGAATTTTCAAGCATTAGTGTGGCCTGGGAACTCACTGGACCTTAACCTGATAGAGAAGGCATGGAATCAGGTGAAACACATGCTGTCAACACAAACATAGCATCAGTACCTCACCAGCAGAAGATTAAGCAGATATGGAAAATGAAGATCGGTTGTGATCATTACAAACACTTGCTGAATCCATGCCAAATCAACTTCAACTGGTGTACCTGTACAGTACAGTTTATGATTTGAGGCGGGATAAATATAATGAAGAGCAGGAGATACTGTACTAGATAGGGTGAAGTGGAGGTTGGTTGAATGTATAAGGGGGAATAAGTGTAAAAATTATATACACAAGAAATATCTCCGTTAGCTGGAATTCCTCTTTGGCAGAATCCCTCTTAACCTGAATTCTCCAATAGCCGGAATTGAAATTTGTTCAGAATTTTTTCAGGAAAATTTCTTTCAATTCCAGGGTTGGGAAAGATTTTCCGAGGTTGAAAATCAGGCGCAATTCTGAAAAAATAAAAAAACAAATTTTTTTGTAAACCCTCCAATTTTTTCTCAGGTCTGGGAACAAATTCCGAGAATGAAAATCAGGCATATTCTCTGAAAATTCCAAGAAAAATTCTGAAAACTCTCCAATTTTTCCCCCCAGGTCAGGGAGCAAATTCCGAGAATGAAATTACAGTACTGTATATGGAACTCTGTAAACTCTATCCAAATACTTTTCCCGGGTGTAAAAGCAAATTCCAAGGATGAAATACTGTAACGCACAATTTCTGGAAAATTCTGAGAAAATTTCCCAGTACAGTACTTGGACAAATTCCGGGGATGGGGGATTTTTTCCAAGTTTGAGAGAGTCGTGTTATTACCCAGAAATCTCTCAGTCCTGGAAGTGCTCTGCAACAATTGTTCCGGCTAATGGGATATCACTGTATACAGTACCTGTAAATATACGAGTCATAATGATGTCAATAAGAAAAACTATATACAGTATGTGACAAGGTTTACTATTAAGATACAGCTACAGTACCACGAAGAAAGTATAGGAACTCAGTACAGTACATCAGCTTACAAAATGACAGAAGAGAATTATGAAAAATCCCCTGTAGAATATGTCATATACCTATTTTAGTATGCTGGCATCCACACACACTGACAACAAAGCTGTTCTTACCCAGCTGAATATTTCTGATGATCAATGATGTTTGTGTACCTCTCTTAACGAGTCGTTCAAAGTACACGCCCGAGAATCCGCTAGAAATACACGATACAAAAACTGCTAAAATTCCTAAAAGTCTCGATACTTCTGTGTTGGGGTGTTCATTGCGTATGTCAGGCGGTGGAAAACCTGCACCTTCCTCTGTGCCTCCGAGTATCACTGAATCACCACCCTCAAGCACCTCCACCTCTGGGGCAACTGGCAGAACCTTACTGTTGCTGCCACTACCATTACTGCTCCCCTCCACCTGAAAAACAAAGAGAGAGCGAGAGAGATAATTAATGATATCTAAAAATGGTATTTACTGTACTATATAAAGCTATATTGTATATATATATATATATATATATATATATATATATATATATATATATATATATATATATATATATATATATATTTTTATTTAATGCCACAAAAACATGCATTAAATTTTTGGCCTGCTGTAGCAAATGGGTTAATATAGTGATTTTGGGGCATTTTGGGCGTGAAGATTACACTTGAATGACTCCTGGAAAGTAACCCTAGTGACACCTTATGCTAAATGTCTTCAATATACTGTACTGTACAATTGTTCATTTAACAATTGCATTTTCTTCAGGAATGTAACTTAATCTTATATTGAAGGATACTTGGACAGTGTGCTGAGGTGTGTGAGAGTTAATCACTAGCAAAAAAACAAAGACAAAGGGAAAACCATACTAAAATTAAATAGAAAAATGGGATACAGTTTGTACAGATAATGTGAATCATAAAGGGATAAAGTGGAGTGAGAGAGAGCGAGGGAAGACATGGTGTTAAGTTATTCATTCTTCATTCCACCTTATGCAAAGACTTACCACACTACAGTACTCAGCCGGCATACTGTACACACGTATGATGGCAACACTATAAGTTAACCGTGACAACATAATACATAGCTAGTGTAAATACCTGCACAAGAGAAACCCCCAACATGAGCAGACAGAGGGCTAGCCAGTGGATGGGTGTAAGACGCTTGCCGAGCATTACCCATGAGAAAATAGCTGTCGTCAGGATCTTTAACTGGTACGTGACCTGTACATCAGACCAAAATTGTAGTGAATATTTTTACCACTGAGAAACTATCACATTTTCAGTATACAATATAAATAAAAACACAAAAAAAGTTCAGTAAAGTAATATAGCTATGAAGAACCAACTAACCTGATACGTGGCAGCATCCAGGTTGGAGAGTGCAATAAAAAGCAAGTTGTTTTGGACGACATATAAAAAAGCTGGAATGGCCAGTTTCAATGTCTCCCAAATATTGATAAATACGTCTTCATAAAGCCGATTCAAAGTTGCTTTCATTACCTTACCTGTAAAAAAAAAAATTATATGATAGATGTTCGTGCAGTACAGGTATTTCAAATCATTTCTAAATATTACACAATGCCAATATTAAAAGAAAAGTAAAGGGAGGAAATTCAAATTGCATAAAAAACTAATGATTGGTTACCTGTCATCTACAACAACGAATACACACAAACTACCTCAATAACAGTGACATATTATAACAGTACAGTACATTATTATGTACATGTTACATGTACAGTATACGTGTATGCAACAGGAAAATATATTTCTAAGCTACTAAAATTCCCTTCCCAGACAAATGCTTAGCAAACTGAACAAAGGGCTATAATCTCCCAAACCCTGATGTAATGCTCTTCAATTTAGAAAATTCTTTACAAATAATGTAGTGAATTCATGGAATTCACTTCCACAAGAAGCTTCTAATACAGAAATGGTGAATATCTCTAAAAACAGATTAGATGAAGTGTGGAAAGATCATTCTTTACAATATTGTGTGAAGTCTTGTAGAATGATGTCCTCTGAACATCTCCAAGATTACATCATGAACTAGTCCGCCAAGCCAAATCCAACATAATCCTGAACACCGTATAGGCCTACAGACCTCAATGGTGTAGACGACCATCAGAAGAGCATACTCCTATTTTTGAAGTTTTTATATATACAGGTACTGCAATTGCATGCATTTATCTACACACATTGCCCAGCAACATGGAAAATGATTTATCAAGAACAATGGAGGGATCCTACACAGGGCACTGGCCACCTCTAGTGATCAACAGAGTACTGGACAAAGAAAAAGCAAAGCAGACAAGTCTTGTCACACTCCCATGTCTTAAAACAACCTGTGACCTCTAATCTCTCATTTGTATGGAAGTGACTGAGTAGTGAATTACCACTACACACTAGGGGCTTAATGGGAAACCCCCCAAAACCCTGGTGTATATAGTCATGACTCGCTTTGAATTAGAGTCGTTATAAAAGAAACAAACAGCATTATCAAGACCAAGCAAATGACACTACAGTTTTATGAATATATTTTTGCCAAATAGAAATAACTTACCAGACTCTATGTGTAAAAATCCCAGGGAAAGTCCCAGCTTAAGAACCTCGGATGAGAAGACAGCAGTGGTGATGATGTATGGCTGATGGGCAAAATTAATTGATGTGCGGCTGTAACGCAGAAGCAGGACCATCGTTGAAGTTTGCACAGACAGCACCACCAGACTGAGAGTTTTGTAGGACAGGAGATGTGTCTTGAGCCATCCTCTGTTAGCAAAAGCATGGTGACCAGCAACACCCGAGGAGGTCAACCTCTCATCCACCTCACCCATCACACCTCACCTGTATAAAGTTACTCATTGTACATAAGAAGAATAAGAAGAATTAATGCAAAAGATTCATTTCTCGCTGCCCAAGACATCAAAGACATCTTTGTTTATGTCTTTTCAACCAATAGTTCCATAACCATAGGCTCAGGTACACTCTGGTATCCTAATTACAGTGCTGTACAGTGTATTTGAGTTACTCTTTTGAGAGGTGAGTACAACAGTCAATACCATGGAAATAAATTTTTGAGAAATACTGTATTTCTTTTGTAATTTATATTATAATAAATAGACATACAGTACTATACTGTAAATCTATTGAATCACAATGGCCGAGTAATTTTTGACATGTCCTGGTACTGTACAGTTGGTCCTCGTATTACGCGGTTAATGTAACCCGGAGGGTACCGCGGAAAGTGAGAAACGCGTAAAGTGAATAACATAACATATGGGATTAATTGAAATGGAGTCCGGGCCGATCCCCAAACTCCACTTTTTGACGACACAACTATGTTGTAGTAAAAATATTATCTTAACTTTATGATGGCATGCACACACAATTAATAATTAAGAGAAATATCAATAATATTAGGTTTTTTAACACTTACATTAGTAGAAAAGATGGCTGGGCACACGGGGATGGGCGGTTGGTTCCGAGGCAGAGGGCAGATTATTGGCCCTCACCTGTATCACTTGTATCAATTGTATCACTATCCACCACAGAGGCTTGCAGGGCCTCTTTGTCAAACCCCCCAAAGTTCATATAAATCCATATCCTCACTATAATTATCACTATCACTGACTTGGGCCGGCTGTAGTGGGTGGCGGGTGAAGAACTCGGTAATGTTTTGATGACTGGGCGACCTTGTGCGCACCATTTTCGCGCCTCTTACACAACATGGCGGATGGCGGGAGGTTTGGATCCAAAAATGGCGCGGCTTGCCAGCCGCTCTCCGCGTAATGGGGTTCACGACCGCGGAATGTGAAAATGTCAGGTTCTGGCAAGGCACCGCGTTAACGGTGAAACGCGGAATGCGGGACCGCGTAATAGGAGGACCAACTGTATACAGGAAACCATTGGTATAACGGACACTGCATATAATGGAACCTGGTAATAACGGACCCCATGCATGAATACTAACTAGAAATACTGTAACATTGTTCCAGGTACGTAATAAAAACAAACAGTAAATTACTTTTAATGTTTACAAAGACTGGATTCAAAATTTATTAGTTTAAGAGTAGACGAAAACACTTGACGCTACGGGAGAGTTTTTGACGATATTTTTTTTTTTTTGCCTACAAAGCACATAGACATGAAATTACTACCATATGATCAGTTTTGCATTGTATTTTACCCCATAATTTCCCTCACCTTTCATGCCCTGCCCACTACAGGTGATTTACAGTATGATCATAGATATTTAAACGGAAATCTTGGTAAATTTTTACAAGCTGCCCATAATGGTTTTGGACATGACACTTATGCTTTTTCAATGGTTTTTGATGTGTTTTCAACGATTCTGATCTTCATTTCTATCGCAAATGACTTGTTTCAGAGTTTGACAATCTTGGGGGACCTGTGGGAAATCGGGGTTTTTGGGTGAGGAGAGAGCAAACATGCATGATATGCTATATAAATGACCAAAGTTGGCTCATTTTTTCCGTTTTTAACAAGTAGTGAAAAGCCCAAATTTGAAAATCCAAGCCAAGTTTTTGCAAAAGATTATTATCAAATTCGAATGACTCACACCAAAACCCATCGGAAAAACCTATGTTTCATCTCACAATAATTTTCTGTGCTTACCTAACCTGACCTGACCTAACAGTCATTGTTCAGAGTATATACATTACCTAGCCAAGGGGGTTAGTGGGAGGCTCCACCCCCAGGGCCCCCAACAGAGCTTATAATTGAAGCAAGCAGCCTAACCAACTACCCTAACCAACTATCCTAACCAAACCAAACCAAACTAACCTACCCTAACCTAACCAAATTTTACCTTATTGAGTGTGAGCAGGTCGGGACTCCCAAACAAATTCAGGGTATTTTCTCGAAAATGAATTATTCGCGACAAAAACGTTACTAAGAAAAGTTGTTAGAAATGATGAGATATACCTAGAACTGGGCCCAAAAATATTGTGGGGAAATTATGGGCAAGTTGTAAAAAAAAATACCTTAATCTTTTAAACAAAATACTTAAAATTAAAGGAAAAATATCATATTTTTATTACTATCATCCAAACAACACCTGTGAAAAATATGAACAAATTCCATAGTCCTTCTATTGACAACACAGCCTTAGACCTTGGCACCTACAGGGCTGCTACACCTGCACTACACACCTATAGAGCTGCTACACCTGCACTACACACCTACAGGGCTGCTACACCTGCACTACACACCTACAGGGCTGCTACACCTTCACTACACACCTATAGGGCTGCTACACCTGCACTACACACCTATAGGGCTGCTACACCTTCACTACACACCTATAGAGCTGCTACACCTGCACTACACACCTATAGAGCTGCTACACCTGCACTACACACCTATAGAGCTGCTACACCTGCACTACACACCTACAGGGCTGCTACACCTGCACTACACACCTACAGGGCTGCTACACCTTCACTACACACCTATAGGGCTGCTACACCTGCACTACACACCTACAGGGCTGCTACACCTGCACTACACACCTACAGGGCTGCTACACCTGCACTACACACCTATAGGGCTGCTACACCTGCACTACACACCTACAGGGCTGCTACACCTTCACTACACACCTATAGGGCTGCTACACCTGCACTACACACCTACAGGGCTGCTACACCTGCACTACACACCTATAGAGCTGCTACACCTGCACTACACACCTACAGGGCTGCTACACCTGCACTACACACCTATAGAGCTGCTACACCTGCACTACACACCTACAGGGCTGCTACACCTGCACTACACACCTACAGGGCTGCTACACCTTCACTACACACCTACAGGGCTGCTACACCTGCACTACACACCTATAGAGCTGCTACACCTGCACTACACACCTATAGGGCTGCTACACCTGCACTACACACCTACAGGGCTGCTACACCTGCACTACACACCTATAGAGCTGCTACACCTTCACTACACACCTACACTACACACTTACCATGTTTAATAACTGTAACTGATTAAAATAAAATATCCACGTTGTTATAATTAACTTCATATTACATAAAAGCACCGATTTCTTTATTTAGGGAAAACCTCTGTATAAAACCTTACTAGCAATTGACTGATGGGTAGATTAACTCACCATACACTTAAATAGGTTAGTAAATTACTGAAGACTGACCTTATGGACGAGAATACATGAGACGGCCACTACAGCTACACAGCCTACCCCTCCAACACCCTGGACTGAACTGAGAAAACTAAATATCCTTATATTAACCTTATATATCATGTCTTATGGATACATCTAAGGATTAATTTCATAATTTTGAGTCTAAATATTCTTATTTTATTTTTTTTTTATTGAAATTATTAAGGTAAAGCGAGTTATTCAATACATTAGGTGGAATTGTTATTTGGGTTATGTATTACTTTTAACTTTTATGATCCCAGAATAGAAATATAAGAATTGATATGATGTTATAATATGTTATATACACAACTAGATATTTGTTGCAGAGACACGATACTGTACTTAAAATTAAATGTTTTTACCTGTTGGTTTAAAGAGTTTTTGTCTTTCAGTACGACTCTCCCCTCTTCCACCCCACCAGGAGAGACCCCCCCAGTGCAATGGGACTTAATTATTTTTCTCTACTTAATAATACTTACAGTGATTATGACTGTAACTATTCACAAATAAAATATCTTCAAAAAGTCTTCTTGGAAAGGGAGACATTAGTTTCTTGTCAGTGACTTTTTTTAGTTTAGTAAATTTATTGACAAATCCTCGGGACCAAGAAATATAGAGGGAGGAACTACCCCGCATATCAGTGTAAATGCCTTGGAGTATGTCGCACAAATGTATATGGCGGAAATGTCGCTTACTTTATTTTTATCTTTACCTTATTCTCTTCGTCACTGATCGGCTCGTAAGGCGCTTGGGCGGTCAGTCAAGTCTCTGATACGCACTGTTGGCAGATAATGGGCATGCACTGGTTCCTGAATGTATCGAAACCTGCTCCAGTGTTGGTCAAGTCTGGCCTTGAATGAGCTCGCACTCGGTGACATCACAACGCTCTCTGGCAGATTGTTTCAAGAGTTCACAATTCTCACTCCGAAAAAATTTACCCTCACAGTTTTCTAGACTTGTGGAAAATTCAACCTTGAGGTGTGACCCCTTATGGGGAGGTAGTCTACCAGCTCCTGGTATGTACAGTCGGGATCAAAAGTTCGCTCCCTCCCAAAATGAAGCAGTGTCGACCTCAAATGAGATGAACCAGCACAACCGCAGCCAGGGTAAGTAAGTTCGGAGACTCATTCCCACCACTCAGTTTCATCACGGGGAGAGAACTTTTGTCCGCGACTGTACATTCGACCGAGTAGTGCCCCCCGAGATGTTTATACACTTCGATTAGGTCGCCTCTCGCCCGTCTGTAGTATAAGCTAGGTAGATGCAAGCTCTCCAATCTCTCTGGGTAACTGAGGTTCTGTAGAGCAGGCACCAGTCTGGTGGCCCTCCTTTGGACATTTTCAATCAATTGACAGTCTCTAGCATACCTCAGGGACCAGACGGGGTTACAACACTCCAGACGAGGAAGAACCTCACTCTTGAAGATCGTGACGAGGGACGGACCATCCAGATATCTAAACGACCTTCTTATAAGACCCACTAGTTTCGTTGCCCGAGTCACCTTCTTCTTAGGGCCCGAGAACTTAGGTTCATTGTCGACATACACACCCAGGTCCTTTTCACATTCGGTCTCAATTAATGCAATCTCTTCGTCCTGTTGGGACATGTGATAAGCCTCCTTACTGTTGGTGCGACCCAGGTGCATCATTTTGCACTTCGTGACATTGAATCTTAACAGCCATATCCTCGACCATTCTTGAAGCTCATAGAGATCTTTCTGCATTGTCTGCAAATATTTGTAAGGAGGAGTGTATATCTTCCGGCATGTCATTAATGAAACAGACAAACCGCAACTGGCACACTGCTCTGCCCTGTGGTGCCCCGCCGGTCACAGGCACATATGACGATTTCGTACCATTAATCACCAAACACTGTTTGCGATCATGCAGAATGTCTCCAATCCACGCTAGGACACTTCCCAAAACCCGTACCCTTCCAGTTTAATTATCAGCCTTTCATGGGTACACAATCGAAAGCCTTGGCAAAATCTAAGTATATATTGTCGATATTTCCGCTTTGTTCTAGAATGTCAATCCAAACATCTAGAACCTTAAGTAATTGTGTTAAGCAGGATCTTCCGGCATAAAACCGTGTTGGCATTCCTTTACAAGGTTGTTTCGTAGCAGATGCTTCATCATGGAATCTCTTACGATACTCTCTAGTACTTTGAACACTATGCTGGTCAGACTCACTGATCTATAATTATTCGTGGAGTGACGATCGCCCTTATTGAATATAGGACTCACATAAGCCATTTTCCATTCATCGGGGACCTTTTGCTCCTCCAGGCATTTGCAGAACAGGCTCTTAAAGAACTCCTCAAGCTGAAATTCTAGCCCCTGTGCTTGCTCGCCTCTTTCGCCTTTGCCTCATAACTCAAACTTTTCCTTCTTCTTGGAAGCATGCCTCGGTTCAGCTCATCCCGAAGAAGGGCGACCACTCCATTCCCTCTAACTATAGCCCATTGCCGTAACTTCATCCCTCCCTAAGATTTTCGAAACTATTTTAAACTCTCATTTTCTCCGTCACTTTGAACGCTTTTCTCTTTTTCAGATCACCAGTATGGTTTTCGCCAGGTGAGATCTACAGGTAATCTGACCTCCTACTGCACCCATCTTTGGTCATCCTTTCTTACGGATTACGGGGAAACTTTCGTCGTTGCCTCGACATCTCCAAAGCATTTGACAGGGTATGGCACAAGTCTTTGCCTTCTAAACTTCCCTTTTATGGTTTCTCTCCCCAACTTTGTTCTCTAATTTCTAGCTTCCTTGAGAACCGATCCATGGCAGTTGATGTCGAGGGATCGATCTCTCGCTCTTTATCAATAGTGGTGACCCACAGGGCTCTGTTCTTTCACCTACTCTCTTCCTTCTTTTTATCAATGATTTATTTCACATTGCGACTAATTTTATCCATTCTTACGCTGATGATTCTACTCTTCACTTTTCTTCACATTTTTCCCTTCCTCCTAATTCTCAAACTAGATCTGTTTCTAAGGCCGATATCATTTCATCTATCAATGCGGATCTGTGTAGCATCTCCGAATGGGGAGTTAGAAACTTGGTTAAATTCAATAGTAATAAAACTCAGTATTTATCAATTACATTCTCCAAATTGGATGATCTCCCACCAATCACATTTCAGGACGTAATCATTCTGCCAAGTTCTGAAATAGATATGTTGGGCCTCACCATTTCCTCTAATATATCGTAGAAGCCACACATCCACAACACTGCTAAAGGCGCCTCCCGAAAGCTGGAAATGCTGTACAGTTGTCGAAGTTACTTGACTCCTGAGCAGTTGCTTCCTAACTTGGAGTACTGCTCTCATATCTGGGGTGGCTATTCTTCTGTCCAACTGTTATATAGGGTGGAATCAACGGCATTTCGTCTTATTGACTCTCCTCCTTTAGTTGATAATCTTTCTTCCCTTTCTCTTCGCTGCAATGTTGCTTCACTCTCTCTCTTTTATAGGTTCTTTAGCTGGCAATAATCTGTGGATTTGGCATCCTGTGTACCGCCGGCAAGGCCGTAGGCTTGTAATACTCGCCTACACCGCATTGCCCACCGTTTCTCTGTGGATGTCGGTCACACTAGAATAGCCCGTTATAGTACCTCCTTCTTTCCTCACACAGCCAAACTGTGGAATGCTCTGCCTTCTTCTGTGTTTTCATACTCATACAGTCTGTCTCACTTCAAAAAGCTGGTGTTCCGGCATCTTCGTGGTGTAGATTAATACAATATTTTTCTTTTCTATTTTTAATTTCTTTTACTCTTATTTTTTCGCTCCCTACGCCCCGTTGTGGGTCGATGACCTGTGCCTGGGTGGGTTATTTCCCGTAAAAAAAAGTACGTATATATATATATATATATATATATATATACTGTATATAAAACAGTTTTCTTAACACTCCGACTGAGTCTCCTGTTTGTTTATATTTATAAGAAAACTGTGGTAAGTTTAAACTTCAACGTGTGAAATGAGAAGAAATGGCTCCAAAAACACCCATGGCTGTGTTAGGTGTCGAAAAGATGAGAGGAATTGCAATTTTGGGCAAAAATTATTTTGGTTTTTCAATTGATTCTGATATTCGTTTCTTGCGGAAATGACCTAACCTAACCTACTACTGCCACATACCTATCGGGAGGGGGGGGGGGGGGGGGGGGCTGATTCCTAACTAATAATGGTACAAAATCCAAAATATCTATTGGGATAAAAACAAATACTATCTGTAATATGTAAGTGTGTTTGGAAATTAAGTTATATAATCACATTCAATGCTGGGTTAATATTCGTTTTAGCACATGACTGGAAAGGTGCAAATAAGCTAGTGTGTCGTATAAGAAGGGCGTTCACAGAGCTAGTGGCCAGTCCCTCATAACATTTCTGAAAACGAAAATAAAAGAAAAAGAGGTATTTCCCGTTTGGAGTACCATATGGTCACTGAGATATGCCAGTGACTGTCAATAGATTAAAAATGTCCAAAGGAGGGCCAGTATCAGACTGGTGCCTGCACTACAACACCTCAGGTACACAGAGAGATTGAAATGCCTGCTGTTGCCTAGCTTATACTATAGTTGAGCAAGGGGTGACTTAATAGAAGTCTATAGAAATATATATATAAAGGAATAATAATTATAAAAACTCATCACAATTTTATGATTTATTAATATATGCAACGCTGAAAACTCTTGAATGCCAAGTAGGTTACAAAATTAATACGAAAATAACGTTAAACGATTTTACATATTAGTTTGCAGTGTGCCTTATAGACAGAATCATGCGATCGAGTTAGACTGAAGTAGACAACATACCTCGTGTACTTCACTCGATGAGTAACATTTGCTTTTAACTATAGAAAAGGCTCTTTATAATACAGTGATTATTCCCATATAAGTTTATAATGAATTGGTTGATTAATAAGGTGTAATTTTACAGAAGAATACAATTATGAGTCATAACAACAGGTGAGTTAGCAACGGCAGAACACATTCTGAATGTTGGCAAAGGAAGGTTTTGGCAGACAGGGATGCGGTGACTTTGCGGTCGCGGACAGTAACAGCTTAGTGTCACTCTTGCTGGTCACACCCACCACACTTCTAGCACACTGGTTCTTATATCAAGTGGTCCTCAAGTAACCCATTCCTCACATGCCAGTAACATCATCAGTGATATAAGTAAGGAAGGATCATAACCTATCTCCAGCGTGGTGATGCAGTAGGATTATTACCGTGGATCTTCTCTCACGTTCGTCACCCCTGAGTTGTTCGCTATTCTGTAAAACACAAGACCAGTTGAAACATTTCGTCCTACTTGGGAAGATCAAAAAGAGTTAACGTTTTTTTTTGTATTCCAACTTTAAGAAGATCAAGTAGCCATTCCACGAACCAAATATGAGTAAAAGACTAAAATCTAAAACTACAAATGACTGGCATCACTACCCACCTACCCGTGTTAAATCTTGATGTTGTTGAAACAGACGTATTATGTAGTTTTATTGGGGCATTGGATGAACCTCAGTTACTTCTGAAAATGAAAAAAAAATACAAGGCGGCTGTTAATACGTGATGTCGACTTCTGTTAAAGAGACTTGCAGTCGTCCACTGGTCTGTGGTGACTGGCAGCTAGCTAGGCTAGGCCAGAGTCTTCAACGTTGATGTGCGAGGCTTGCTTTATGACATTTGTGGGCCGTATGGTTTTATACAGATATTATATGTTGAATATCGTAAACTATTGCCAGTGAAGTGATCAATAGTCATAAAGAAATAATAAGAATAAAACACTAACACTTCATATATTGTACTATCGTGGACAAAAGTTCGCTACTTCCCAAACTGAAGCAGTATCGACCCGCACAGCACACCCGCACCAGATAACAATCAGAGTGAGTCAGTTCGGGGACTCATTCCCGTGTCTCAAGTTTCACTAGAGGGAGCGAACTTTTGTTCACAATAGTACGGCATGTCCGCAAACAAGTTTGTTTTGCTTGGGTTGTGACCAAACAATTACGGTTGATGTTTACTGTATAACTTGTATTTACATATTTAGAAATATTTAAAACAAAGTCAACCACATATACTGTAGAATAAATGCTTAATCAAGCCAAGGGATTCTACGACCGGACTAAGAAATGAATAAGCGAGCAGTTAAGGTTAGATAGGAAGTGTGTGGGAATCAAACCTTTGGTTCATTTTTTTTAATAGTTTTGTATGCTGAATAACATTCTCAGTGAATTCTGTAAGTGTCCTTGAATTTCTTAATCTTCATCAAGAGGGAAACGAATGTATCCTGTGTACATAAAGTGGAAATAAAGTTGACCAATATAGATATCGGCAACTCATCACTCAAGATGCTTGTGGTTTCCATGTAAATATATCATATGATATATCATTAACGTAAATTTATTTACCTGTTACGGGTGCAGTTTGTAGAGGGTAACAACCAACGCATCCGACACAGTTCCCTTCGGGGCCAACATAATTTCCTATGACACACTGGGTGGAGTGTTCGTGGTTACAAGTTAGCAGATTCTGGTCCCACACAGTTCCAGGGGCACAGGGCATCTCTTGGGGTCCGTATGGTGCACACTGGATGAATTTGTGGCAGTCAGTGGGATGCTGGAAATACTGTTGACCACTTGAACAGTCTACACAGGGGAAATGTGGACGGGTAGTTGTGGATGGGGTCGTTGTTGTGGTTGTAGTTGTGTTTGCAATAGGGGTACAGCCAACACAACCGACACAGTTCCCATCTGAGTCAACATAATTACCTGTGACACACTGGGTGGAGTGTTGGTGGTTACAAGTTAGCAGATTCTGGTCCCACACAGTTCCAGGGGCACAGGGCATCTCTTGGGGTCCGTATGGTGCACACTGGATGAATTTGTGGCAGTCAGTGGGATGCTGGAAATACTGTTGACCACTTGAACAGTCTACACAGGGGAAATTTGGACGGGTAGTTGTGGATGGGGTGGTTGTAGTTGTTGTTGTAGAAGAGGTACATCCAACGCATCCGACACAGTTCCCTTTGGGGCCAACATAATTACCTGTGACACACTGGGTGGAGTGTTGGTGGTTACAAGTTAGCAGATTCTGGTCCCACACAGTTCCAGGGGCACAGGGCATCTCTTGGGGTCCGTATGGTGCACACTGGATGAATTTATGGCAGTCAGTGGGATGCTGGAAATACTGTTGACCACTTGAACAGTCTACACAGGGGAAATGTGGACGGGTAGTTGTGGATGGGGTTGTTGTTGTGGTTGTAGTTGTGTTTGTAATAGGGGTACAGCCAACACAACCGACACAGTTCCCATCTGAGTCAACATAATTACCTGTGACACACTGGGTGGAGTGTTGGTGGTTACAAGTTAGCAGATTCTGGTCCCACACAGTTCCAGGGGCACAGGGCATCTCTTGGGGTCCGTATGGTGCACACTGGATGAATTTGTGGCAGTCAGTGGGATGCTGGAAATACTGTTGACCACTTGAACAGTCTACACAGGGGAAATTTGGACGGGTAGTTGTGGATGGGGTGGTTGTAGTTGTTGTTGTAGAAGAGGTACATCCAACGCATCCGACACAGTTCCCTTCGGGGCCAACATAATTACCTGTGACACACTGCGTGGAGTGTTGGTGGTTACAAGTTAGCAGATTCTGGTCCCACACAGTTCCAGGGGCACAGGGCATCTCTTGGGGTCCGTATGGTGCACACTGGATGAATTTGTGGCAGTCAGTGGGATGCTGGAAATACTGTTGACCACTTGAACAGTCTACACAGGGGAAATGTGGACGGGTAGTTGTGGATGGGGTGGTTGTAGTTGTTGTTGTAGAAGAGGTACATCCAACGCATCCGACACAGTTCCCTTCGGGGCCAACATAATTACCTGTGACACACTGGGTGGAGTGTTCGTGGTTACAAGTTAGCAGATTCTGGTCCCACACAGTTCCAGGGGCACAGGGCATCTCTTGAGGTCCGTATGGTGCACACTGAATGAATTTGTGGCAGTCAGTGGGATGCTGGAAATACTGTTGACCACTTGAACAGTCTACACAGGGGAAATTTGGACGGGTAGTTGTTGTAGGGGTTGTTGTTGTGGTTGTAGTTGTGTTTGTAATAGGGGTACAGCCAACACATCCTACACAGTTCCCATCTGAGTCAACATAATTACCTGTGACACACTGGGTGGAGTGTTCGTGGTTACAAGTTAGCAGATTCTGGTCCCACACAGTTCCAGGGGCACAGGGCATCTCTTGAGGTCCGTATGGTGCACACTGAATGAATTTGTGGCAGTCAGTGGGATGCTGGAAATACTGTTGACCACTTGAACAGTCTACACAGGGGAAATTTGGACGGGTAGTTGTTGTAGGGGTTGTTGTTGTGGTTGTAGTTGTGTTTGTAATAGGGGTACAGCCAACACATCCTACACAGTTCCCATCTGAGTCAACATAATTACCTGTGACACACTGGGTGGAGTGTTGGTGGTTACAAGTTAGCAGATTCTGGTCCCACACAGTTCCAGGGGCACAGGGCATCTCTTGGGGTCCGTATGGTGCACACTGGATGAATTTGTGGCAGTCAGTGGGATGCTGGAAATACTGTTGACCACTTGAACAGTCTACACAGGGGAAATTTGGACGGGTAGTTGTGGATGGGGTGGTTGTAGTTGTTGTTGTAGAAGAGGTACATCCAACGCATCCGACACAGTTCCCTTCGGGGCCAACATAATTACCTGTGACACACTGGGTGGAGTGTTCGTGGTTACAAGTTAGCAGATTCTGGTCCCACACAGTTCCAGGGGCACAGGGCATCTCTTGAGGTCCGTATGGTGCACACTGGATGAATTTGTGGCAGTCAGTGGGATGCTGGAAATAATGTTGACCACTTGAACAGTCTACACAGGGGAAATTTGGACGGGTAGTTGTGGATGGGGTGGTTGTAGTTGTTGTTGTAGAAGAGGTACATCCAACGCATCCGACACAGTTCCCTTCCGGGCCAACATAATTACCTGTGACACACTGGGTGGAGTGTTCGTGGTTACAAGTTAGCAGATTCTGGTCCCACACAGTTCCAGGGGCACAGGGCATCTCTTGAGGTCCGTATGGTGCACACTGGATGAATTTGTGGCAGTCAGTGGGATGCTGGAAATACTGTTGACCACTTGAACAGTCTACACAGGGGAAATTTGGACGGGTAGTTGTGGATGGGGTGGTTGTAGTTGTTGTTGTAGAAGAGGTACATCCAACGCATCCGACACAGTTCCCTTCGGGGCCAACATAATTACCTGTGACACACTGGGTGGAGTGTTCGTGGTTACAAGTTAGCAGATTCTGGTCCCACACAGTTCCAGGGGCACAGGGCATCTCTTGGGGTCCGTATGGTGCACATTGGATGAATTTATGGCAGTCAGTGGGATGCTGGAAATACTGTTGACCACTTGAACAGTCTACACAGGGGAAATGTGGACGGGTAGTTGTGGATGGGGTTGTTGTTGTGGTTGTAGTTGTGTTTGTAATAGGGGTACAGCCAACACATCCTACACAGTTCCCATCTGAGTCAACATAATTACCTGTGACACACTGGGTGGAGTGTTGGTGGTTACAAGTTAGCAGATTCTGGTCCCACGCAGTTCCAGGGGCACAGGGCATCTCTTGGGGTCCGTATGGTGCACACTGGATGAATTTGTGGCAGTCAGTGGGATGCTGGAAATACTGTTGACCACTTGAACAGTCTACACAGGGGAAATTTGGACGGGTAGTTGTGGATGGGGTGGTTGTAGTTGTTGTTGTAGAAGAGGTACATCCAACGCATCCGACACAGTTCCCTTCGGGGCCAACATAATTACCTGTGACACACTGGGTGGAGTGTTCGTGGTTACAAGTTAGCAGATTCTGGTCCCACACAGTTCCAGGGGCACAGGGCATCTCTTGAGGTCCGTATGGTGCACACTGGATGAATTTGTGGCAGTCAGTGGGATGCTGGAAATACTGTTGACCACTTGAACAGTCTACACAGGGGAAATTTGGACGGGTAGTTGTGGATGGGGTGGTTGTAGTTGTTGTTGTAGAAGAGGTACATCCAACGCATCCGACACAGTTCCCTTCGGGGCCAACATAATTACCTGTGACACACTGGGTGGAGTGTTCGTGGTTACAAGTTAGCAGATTCTGGTCCCACACAGTTCCAGGGGCACAGGGCATCTCTTGGGGTCCGTATGGTGCACACTGGATGAATTTGTGGCAGTCAGTGGGATGCTGGAAATACTGTTGACCACTTGAACAGTCTACACAGGGGAAATTTGGACGGGTAGTTGTGGATGGGGTGGTTGTAGTTGTTGTTGTAGAAGAGGTACATCCAACGCATCCGACACAGTTCCCTTCGGGGCCAACATAATTACCTGTGACACACTGGGTGGAGTGTTCGTGGTTACAAGTTAGCAGATTCTGGTCCCACACAGTTCCAGGGGCACAGGGCATCTCTTGAGGTCCGTATGGTGCACACTGGATGAATTTGTGGCAGTCAGTGGGATGCTGGAAATACTGTTGACCACTTGAACAGTCTACACAGGGGAAATTTGGACGGGTAGTTGTGGATGGGGTGGTTGTAGTTGTTGTTGTAGAAGAGGTACATCCAACGCATCCGACACAGTTCCCTTCGGGGCCAACATAATTACCTGTGACACACTGGGTGGAGTGTTCGTGGTTACAAGTTAGCAGATTCTGGTCCCACACAGTTCCAGGGGCACAGGGCATCTCTTGAGGTCCGTATGGTGCACACTGGATGAATTTGTGGCAGTCAGTGGGATGCTGGAAATACTGTTGACCACTTGAACAGTCTACACAGGGGAAATTTGGACGGGTAGTTGTGGATGGGGTGGTTGTAGTTGTTGTTGTAGAAGAGGTACATCCAACGCATCCGACACAGTTCCCTTCGGGGCCAACATAATTACCTGTGACACACTGGGTGGAGTGTTCGTGGTTACAAGTTAGCAGATTCTGGTCCCACACAGTTCCAGGGGCACAGGGCATCTCTTGGGGTCCGTATGGTGCACACTGGATGAATTTGTGGCAGTCAGTGGGATGCTGGAAATACTGTTGACCACTTGAACAGTCTACACAGGGGAAATTTGGACGGGTAGTTGTGGATGGGGTGGTTGTAGTTGTTGTTGTAGAAGAGGTACATCCAACGCATCCGACACAGTTCCCTTCGGGGCCAACATAATTACCTGTGACACACTGGGTGGAGTGTTCGTGGTTACAAGTTAGCAGATTCTGGTCCCACACAGTTCCAGGGGCACAGGGCATCTCTTGAGGTCCGTATGGTGCACACTGGATGAATTTGTGGCAGTCAGTGGGATGCTGGAAATACTGTTGACCACTTGAACAGTCTACACAGGGGAAATTTGGACGGGTAGTTGTGGATGGGGTGGTTGTAGTTGTTGTTGTAGAAGAGGTACACCCAACGCATCCGACACAGTTCCCTTCCGGGCCAACATAATTACCTGTGACACACTGGGTGGAGTGTTCGTGGTTACAAGTTAGCAGATTCTGGTCCCACACAGTTCCAGGGGCACAGGGCATCTCTTGAGGTCCGTATGGTGCACACTGGATGAATTTGTGGCAGTCAGTGGGATGCTGGAAATACTGTTGACCACTTGAACAGTCTACACAGGGGAAATTTGGACGGGTAGTTGTGGATGGGGTGGTTGTAGTTGTTGTTGTAGAAGAGGTACATCCAACGCATCCGACACAGTTCCCTTCGGGGCCAACATAATTACCTGTGACACACTGGGTGGAGTGTTCGTGGTTACAAGTTAGCAGATTCTGGTCCCACACAGTTCCAGGGGCACAGGGCATCTCTTGGGGTCCGTATGGTGCACATTGGATGAATTTATGGCAGTCAGTGGGATGCTGGAAATACTGTTGACCACTTGAACAGTCTACACAGGGGAAATGTGGACGGGTAGTTGTGGATGGGGTTGTTGTTGTGGTTGTAGTTGTGTTTGTAATAGGGGTACAGCCAACACATCCTACACAGTTCCCATCTGAGTCAACATAATTACCTGTGACACACTGGGTGGAGTGTTGGTGGTTACAAGTTAGCAGATTCTGGTCCCACGCAGTTCCAGGGGCACAGGGCATCTCTTGGGGTCCGTATGGTGCACACTGGATGAATTTGTGGCAGTCAGTGGGATGCTGGAAATACTGTTGACCACTTGAACAGTCTACACAGGGGAAATTTGGACGGGTAGTTGTGGATGGGGTGGTTGTAGTTGTTGTTGTAGAAGAGGTACATCCAACGCATCCGACACAGTTCCCTTCGGGGCCAACATAATTACCTGTGACACACTGGGTGGAGTGTTCGTGGTTACAAGTTAGCAGATTCTGGTCCCACACAGTTCCAGGGGCACAGGGCATCTCTTGAGGTCCGTATGGTGCACACTGGATGAATTTGTGGCAGTCAGTGGGATGCTGGAAATACTGTTGACCACTTGAACAGTCTACACAGGGGAAATTTGGACGGGTAGTTGTGGATGGGGTGGTTGTAGTTGTTGTTGTAGAAGAGGTACATCCAACGCATCCGACACAGTTCCCTTCGGGGCCAACATAATTACCTGTGACACACTGGGTGGAGTGTTCGTGGTTACAAGTTAGCAGATTCTGGTCCCACACAGTTCCAGGGGCACAGGGCATCTCTTGGGGTCCGTATGGTGCACACTGGATGAATTTGTGGCAGTCAGTGGGATGCTGGAAATACTGTTGACCACTTGAACAGTCTACACAGGGGAAATTTGGACGGGTAGTTGTGGATGGGGTGGTTGTAGTTGTTGTTGTAGAAGAGGTACATCCAACGCATCCGACACAGTTCCCTTCGGGGCCAACATAATTACCTGTGACACACTGGGTGGAGTGTTCGTGGTTACAAGTTAGCAGATTCTGGTCCCACACAGTTCCAGGGGCACAGGGCATCTCTTGAGGTCCGTATGGTGCACACTGGATGAATTTGTGGCAGTCAGTGGGATGCTGGAAATACTGTTGACCACTTGAACAGTCTACACAGGGGAAATTTGGACGGGTAGTTGTGGATGGGGTGGTTGTAGTTGTTGTTGTAGAAGAGGTACATCCAACGCATCCGACACAGTTCCCTTCGGGGCCAACATAATTACCTGTGACACACTGGGTGGAGTGTTCGTGGTTACAAGTTAGCAGATTCTGGTCCCACACAGTTCCAGGGGCACAGGGCATCTCTTGGGGTCCGTATGGTGCACATTGGATGAATTTGTGGCAGTCAGTGGGATGCTGGAAATACTGTTGACCACTTGAACAGTCTACACAGGGGAAATTTGGACGGGTAGTTGTTGTAGGGGTTGTTGTTGTGGTTGTAGTTGTGTTTGTAGTAGGGGTACAGCCAACACATCCTACACAGTTCCCATCTGAGTCAACATAATTACCTGTGACACACTGGGTGGAGTGTTGGTGGTTACACGTTAGCAGATTCTGGTCCCACACAGTTCCAGGGGCACAGGGCATCTCTTGGGGTCCGTATGGTGCACACTGGATGAATTTGTGGCAGTCAGTGGGATGCTGGAAATACTGTTGACCACTTGAACAGTCTACACAGGGGAAATTTGGACGGGTAGTTGTGGATGGGGTGGTTGTAGTTGTTGTTGTAGAAGAGGTACATCCAACGCATCCGACACAGTTCCCTTCGGGGCCAACATAATTACCTGTGACACACTGGGTGGAGTGTTCGTGGTTACAAGTTAGCAGATTCTGGTCCCAAACAGTTCCAGGGGCACAGGGCATCTCTTCGGGTCCGTATGGTGCACATTGGATGAATTTGTGGCAGTCAGTGGGATGCTGGAAATACTGTTGACCACTTGAACAGTCTACACAGGGGAAATGTGGACGGGTAGTTGTGGATGGGGTCGTTGTTGTGGTTGTAGTTGTGTTTGCAATAGGGGTACAGCCAACACAACCGACACAGTTCCCATCTGAGTCAACATAATTACCTGTGACACACTGGGTGGAGTGTTGGTGGTTACAAGTTAGCAGATTCTGGTCCCACACAGTTCCAGGGGCACAGGGCATCTCTTGGGGTCCGTATGGTGCACACTGGATGAATTTGTGGCAGTCAGTGGGATGCTGGAAATACTGTTGACCACTTGAACAGTCTACACAGGGGAAATTTGGACGGGTAGTTGTGGATGGGGTGGTTGTAGTTGTTGTTGTAGAAGAGGTACATCCAACGCATCCGACACAGTTCCCTTCGGGGCCAACATAATTACCTGTGACACACTGGGTGGAGTGTTCGTGGTTACAAGTTAGCAGATTCTGGTCCCACACAGTTCCAGGGGCACAGGGCATCTCTTGGGGTCCGTATGGTGCACATTGGATGAATTTGTGGCAGTCAGTGGGATGCTGGAAATACTGTTGACCACTTGAACAGTCTACACAGGGGAAATGTGGACGGGTAGTTGTGGATGGGGTCGTTGTTGTGGTTGTAGTTGTGTTTGCAATAGGGGTACAGCCAACACAACCGACACAGTTCCCATCTGAGTCAACATAATTACCAGTCACACACTGGGTGGAGTGTTCGTGGTTACAAGTTAGCAGATTCTGCTCCCACACAGTTCCAGGGGCACAGGGCATCTCTTGAGGTCCGTATGGTGCACACTGGATGAATTTGTGGCAGTCAGTGGGATGCTGGAAATACTGTTGACCACTTGAACAGTCTACACAGGGGAAATTTGGACGGGTAGTTGTGGATGGGGTCGTTGTTGTGGTTGTAGTTGTGTTTGCAATAGGGGTACAGCCAACACAACCGACACAGTTCCCATCTGAGTCAACATAATTACCTGTGACACACTGGGTGGAGTGTTGGTGGTTACAAGTTAGCAGATTCTGGTCCCACACAGTTCCAGGGGCACAGGGCATCTCTTGGGGTCCGTATGGTGCACACTGGATGAATTTGTGGCAGTCAGTGGGATGCTGGAAATACTGTTGACCACTTGAACAGTCTACACAGGGGAAATTTGGACGGGTAGTTGTGGATGGGGTGGTTGTAGTTGTTGTTGTAGAAGAGGTACATCCAACGCATCCGACACAGTTCCCTTCGGGGCCAACATAATTACCTATGACACACTGGATGGAGTGTTCGTGGTTACAAGTTAGCAGATTCTGGTCCCACACAGTTCCAGGGGCACAGGGCATCTCTTGAGGTCCGTATGGTGCACACTGGATGAATTTGTGGCAGTCAGTGGGATGCTGGAAATACTGTTGACCACTTGAACAGTCTACACAGGGGAAATTTGGACGGGTAGTTGTGGATGGGGTGGTTGTAGTTGTTGTTGTAGAAGAGGTACATCCAACGCATCCGACACAGTTCCCTTCGGGGCCAACATAATTACCTGTGACACACTGGGTGGAGTGTTGGTGGTTACAAGTTAGCAGATTCTGGTCCCACACAGTTCCAGGGGCACAGGGCATCTCTTGGGGTCCGTATGGTGCACACTGGATGAATTTGTGGCAGTCAGTGGGATGCTGGAAATACTGTTGACCACTTGAACAGTCTACACAGGGGAAATTTGGACGGGTAGTTGTTGTAGGGGTTGTTGTTGTGGTTGTAGTTGTGTTTGTAATAGGGGTACAGCCAACACATCCTACACAGTTCCCATCTGAGTCAACATAATTACCTGTGACACACTGGGTGGAGTGTTGGTGGTTACAAGTTAGCAGATTCTGGTCCCACACAGTTCCAGGGGCACAGGGCATCTCTTGGGGTCCGTATGGTGCACACTGGATGAATTTGTGGCAGTCAGTGGGATGCTGGAAATACTGTTGACCACTTGAACAGTCTACACAGGGGAAATTTGGACGGGTAGTTGTGGATGGGGTGGTTGTAGTTGTTGTTGTAGAAGAGGTACATCCAACGCATCCGACACAGTTCCCTTCGGGGCCAACATAATTACCTGTGACACACTGGGTGGAGTGTTGGTGGTTACAAGTTAGCAGATTCTGGTCCCACACAGTTCCAGGGGCACAGGGCATCTCTTGAGGTCCGTATGGTGCACACTGGATGAATTTGTGGCAGTCAGTGGGATGCTGGAAATACTGTTGACCACTTGAACAGTCTACACAGGGGAAATGTGGACGTGTAGTTGTGGATGGGGTGGTTGTAGTTGTTGTTGTAGAAGAGGTACATCCAACGCATCCGACACAGTTCCCTTCGGGGCCAACATAATTACCTGTGACACACTGGGTGGAGTGTTGGTGGTTACAAGTTAGCAGATTCTGGTCCCACACAGTTCCAGGGGCACAGGGCATCTCTTGGGGTCCGTATGGTGCACACTGGATGAATTTGTGGCAGTCAGTGGGATGCTGGAAATACTGTTGACCACTTGAACAGTCTACACAGGGGAAATTTGGACGGGTAGTTGTGGATGGGGTGGTTGTAGTTGTTGTTGTAGAAGAGGTACATCCAACGCATCCGACACAGTTCCCTTCGGGGCCAACATAATTACCTGTGACACACTGGGTGGAGTGTTCGTGGTTACAAGTTAGCAGATTCTGGTCCCACACAGTTCCAGGGGCACAGGGCATCTCTTGGGGTCCGTATGGTGCACACTGGATGAATTTGTGGCAGTCAGTGGGATGCTGGAAATACTGTTGACCACTTGAACAGTCTACACAGGGGAAATGTGGACGGGTAGTTGTGGATGGGGTCGTTGTTGTGGTTGTAGTTGTGTTTGTAATAGGGGTACAGCCAACACAACCGACACAGTTCCCATCTGAGTCAACATAATTACCTGTGACACACTGGGTGGAGTGTTGGTGGTTACAAGTTAGCAGATTCTGGTCCCACACAGTTCCAGGGGCACAGGGCATCTCTTGGGGTCCGTATGGTGCACACTGGATGAATTTGTGGCAGTCAGTGGGATGCTGGAAATACTGTTGACCACTTGAACAGTCTACACAGGGGAAATTTGGACGGGTAGTTGTGGATGGGGTGGTTGTAGTTGTTGTTGTAGAAGAGGTACATCCAACGCATCCGACACAGTTCCCTTCGGGGCCAACATAATTACCTGTGACACACTGGGTGGAGTGTTCGTGGTTACAAGTTAGCAGATTCTGGTCCCACACAGTTCCAGGGGCACAGGGCATCTCTTGGGGTCCGTATGGTGCACATTGGATGAATTTGTGGCAGTCAGTGGGATGCTGGAAATACTGTTGACCACTTGAACAGTCTACACAGGGGAAATGTGGACGGGTAGTTGTGGATGGGGTCGTTGTTGTGGTTGTAGTTGTGTTTGCAATAGGGGTACAGCCAACACAACCGACACAGTTCCCATCTGAGTCAACATAATTACCTGTGACACACTGGGTGGAGTGTTGGTGGTTACAAGTTAGCAGATTCTGGTCCCACACAGTTCCAGGGGCACAGGGCATCTCTTGGGGTCCGTATGGTGCACACTGGATGAATTTGTGGCAGTCAGTGGGATGCTGGAAATACTGTTGACCACTTGAACAGTCTACACAGGGGAAATTTGGACGGGTAGTTGTGGATGGGGTGGTTGTAGTTGTTGTTGTAGAAGAGGTACATCCAACGCATCCGACACAGTTCCCTTCGGGGCCAACATAATTACCTATGACACACTGGGTGGAGTGTTCGTGGTTACAAGTTAGCAGATTCTGGTCCCACACAGTTCCAGGGGCACAGGGCATCTCTTGAGGTCCGTATGGTGCACATTGGATGAATTTGTGGCAGTCAGTGGGATGCTGGAAATACTGTTGACCACTTGAACAGTCTACACAGGGGAAATTTGGACGGGTAGTTGTGGATGGGGTGGTTGTAGTTGTTGTTGTAGAAGAGGTACATCCAATGCATCCGACACAGTTCCCTTCGGGGCCAACATAATTACCTGTGACACACTGGGTGGAGTGTTCGTGGTTACAAGTTAGCAGATTCTGGTCCCACACTGTTCCAGGGGCACATGGCATTTCTTGGGGTCCGTATGGTGCACACTGAATGAATTTGTGGCAGTCAGTGGGATGCTGGAAATATTGTTGACCACTTGAACAGTCTACACAGGGGAAATTTGGACGGGTAGTTGTGGATGGGGTGGTTGTAGTTGTTGTTGTAGAAGAGGTACATCCAACGCATCCGACACAGTTACCTTCGGGGCCAACATAATTACCTGTGACACACTGGGTGGAGTGTTCGTGGTTACAAGTTAGCAGATTCTGGTCCCACACAGTTCCAGGGGCACAGGGCATCTCTTGAGGTCCGTATGGTGCACATTGGATGAATTTGTGGCAGTCAGTGGGATGCTGGAAATACTGTTGACCACTTGAACAGTCTACACAGGGGAAATTTGGACGGGTAGTTGTGGATGGGGTGGTTGTAGTTGTTGTTGTAGAAGAGGTACATCCAACGCATCCGACACAGTTCCCTTCGGGGCCAACATAATTACCTGTGACACACTGGGTGGAGTGTTCGTGGTTACAAGTTAGCAGATTCTGGTCCCACACAGTTCCAGGGGCACAGGGCATCTCTTGGGGTCCGTATGGTGCACATTGGATGAATTTGTGGCAGTCAGTGGGATGCTGGAAATACTGTTGACCACTTGAACAGTCTACACAGGGAAAATGTGGACGGGTAGTTGTGGATGGGGTCGTTGTTGTGGTTGTAGTTGTGTTTGCAATAGGGGTACAGCCAACACAACCGACACAGTTCCCATCTGAGTCAACATAATTACCTGTGACACACTGGGTGGAGTGTTGGTGGTTACAAGTTAGCAGATTCTGGTCCCACACAGTTCCAGGGGCACAGGGCATCTCTTGGGGTCCGTATGGTGCACACTGGATGAATTTGTGGCAGTCAGTGGGATGCTGGAAATACTGTTGACCACTTGAACAGTCTACACAGGGGAAATTTGGACGGGTAGTTGTGGATGGGGTGGTTGTAGTTGTTGTTGTAGAAGAGGTACATCCAACGCATCCGACACAGTTCCCTTCGGGGCCAACATAATTACCTATGACACACTGGGTGGAGTGTTCGTGGTTACAAGTTAGCAGATTCTGGTCCCACACAGTTCCAGGGGCACAGGGCATCTCTTGAGGTCCGTATGGTGCACATTGGATGAATTTGTGGCAGTCAGTGGGATGCTGGAAATACTGTTGACCACTTGAACAGTCTACACAGGGGAAATTTGGACGGGTAGTTGTGGATGGGGTGGTTGTAGTTGTTGTTGTAGAAGAGGTACATCCAATGCATCCGACACAGTTCCCTTCGGGGCCAACATAATTACCTGTGACACACTGGGTGGAGTGTTCGTGGTTACAAGTTAGCAGATTCTGGTCCCACACTGTTCCAGGGGCACAGGGCATTTCTTGGGGTCCGTATGGTGCACACTGAATGAATTTGTGGCAGTCAGTGGGATGCTGGAAATATTGTTGACCACTTGAACAGTCTACACAGGGGAAATTTGGACGGGTAGTTGTGGATGGGGTGGTTGTAGTTGTTGTTGTAGAAGAGGTACATCCAACGCATCCGACACAGTTACCTTCGGGGCCAACATAATTACCTGTGACACACTGGGTGGAGTGTTCGTGGTTACAAGTTAGCAGATTCTGGTCCCACACAGTTCCAGGGGCACAGGGCATCTCTTGGGGTCCGTATGGTGCACACTGGATGAATTTGTGGCAGTCAGTGGGATGCTGGAAATACTGTTGACCACTTGAACAGTCTACACAGGGGAAATGTGGACGGGTAGTTGTGGATGGGGTCGTTGTTGTGGTTGTAGTTGTGTTTGCAATAGGGGTACAGCCAACACAACCGACACATTTCCCATCTGAGTCAACATAATTACCTGTGACACACTGGGTAGAGTTTTCGTGGTTACAAGTTAGCAGATTCTGGTCCCACACAGTTCCAGGGGCACAGGGCATCTCTTGAGGTCCGTATGCTGCACACTGGATGAATTTGCGGCAGTCAGTGGGATGCTGGAAATACTGTTGACAACCTGAACAGTCGACACAGAGAAATTCGGGCTTCGGAGGTAGTGATGCAGCATCTGTTGAGGGATGGAAGTAGGAGAGCATGATGCAAACGCTTTGTATGAATTACTTGTTAGAAAGGTGTGTACATGATCTGTCATAAGAAATTGTGTGTTATATGTTTATATCACTCATTTGTCATGATTTGTGTAGAAGGCCGAGAAGAATTCTGTAATGCGGGGTTGGGTGAGAAGAGGTTAAATTTGCATTAATCCTAAAATTTCATTATTGTCGGTCTACCTTCTAGTTGGGGCTCACTGTAGTTAGTGATTGTGTCTACCTTTTCACACTGAAGTTACTTTTTCTTTGAAAGTTTTATTTGAATTTTTCGGCCAGTTGTATTAAGTTAACTTTGGTGACTTTTTCATCATTTAGAGTCCTTTTGTTCCGTCATTCTCCCTGTGAATACAATGTAATGCCATTTCCCTTCAAAGTACAACTCCATCTAGTGCCCAAATTTGAATTACCTTGTCGAGGTGTGGGGGCTTGAGCGATTCACTCTCATATTATGTGGGGTGGGTATAGAGTTCCCATCTTTTAACCTCAGATGAGGAGGTTGAAAGTGGATAGTCGCCAATCACGCAGGTTCACTTCTAAACGGGTGATGGGCCGGTTCTTTACCAGAGTGAGGTATGAGTGACCTCTACTCCACATAGTTCATTCCTAAATTTTTCTACCACCTTTAATGTCTTCTGATGAGAAAAGTTTTGGGGCATCCATTCACATTTATTTCATCTCTTGTCCTTGAACAACCATGGGCAGACTCAATATCCGATTTTCTAGCGCTCCTGTTGGATCATATTATGCTACCGAGAGCTAGCAACTACTGCCCGAGTAACACAGTGCCTTGGGAATGAAGTACAACTATGGAAAGTTTTATTTAAAACTGAACACGCATGAAATCATAACCGGATCATGGAATATGAGGGTCGTTAGTATGCAGATGTTTTTAGGGAAATGAGATGTTAGTAGTGGGACATTCTGGGAGTAAATGAAGTAAGATGGACTTATAATGGGTTCTCCAGTGTTCAAGCGGTTTTTCCATATATGGTGGGAGTATTTATGTTTATTTGTTTCGTGTATTTTCATGTTGTACTTGTTATTAATTGTAAATATATATACCTGTCATTAAATATTAACCAATACATAAGGAAAATATATAAGTGATGGTAGATATTGTGTTAATATGTTCGGGCATTTTGGTCAGTTTTCAAGGCCCCGCAAATCTTTAAGGAGCTAGTTGCTCACGCCATTCTTTCTGGCTGTACCTTGCACGCAACACAAGGTAGAGTTGCACACAGAAATTCGTGGGTCTCCCGAGGTGGAGGGTTTGGAGTCCGCCCACCCTTAGTGGACTGCAAGTCAGTGTCTAGACGCCCCGGGACCTAGCACACAAACTAGCACCGCTTGACAAAGAAGGTGGCTCGACAAGACCTCAAGTGTCTGACCTTTGCATTTTTATTGTTTCTTATATTGTCTGAGAATCTATTAATGTGTAAAGCAGATAAAGCGCTGATTATACTATAACACCTTCAAACACTATGACTACTATGGCTATTACAATGGGTCGGGGAAGAAAGACGGATGTCCTGGCCTCTCCAGAGATCACTGACATGAAGGCACGGACACACACACAACTCCACGTGCGTCAGTGTGTGTCTGGGAGGTGGGTGAGTGTTGAGCTGTGTCGACACAATCAGTTGTATGATTACATATATTTTTTAATACTATTACCGCATCACCAGACTCATCCCCCCAACAGTAATACTGGTAGTTTACTTAAGTCTTCATATACAGCTAAAGCTGTTGTAAATCAATTATTAAACTACACAGCTGCTGCTTTGGTGTTGGGGTTGTGTAGACAGTCACTCGCAGTCCAGTAAGGTTGGGGCGGGCTTCTTACCCTCCACCTTGGGTGAATCACGAAATTCTGTTGGGCTCAACTGTACAAGCACCATTAAATCTGTACAATACACTAATTTTCTCGTTCATTATCTTCGAAATTCCGCACAGCGAGCATTCATTAAATGAGGTCGATTCATTTACGATCCTTCACAGAAAACTAAGGTAAGGAAACAATCCACAGAACAATCCACATAACTGTAAACACCTTAATTCATACAAACATATTTAAACAAGATCACACACAAAATACGCCAATTAGACCTTAGAGAACTGCACAAGGCTTCCAGTATTATAAATTAATTTTATCGGAATTAGTTAATTTTGCCGCCACACCACCCCGTCAAGTACTATACTGCGGTGTCCTTCAGGACTCATTTTTTTTTTAAACTCGGGTTGAAACACGACGACCCTCTTCAACGGAAGAGTGTGTTTAAAACTCCGGGCGTACTGTACACCGCTGTAGGTCCTGACACAAACCAATCATCGTTCTCTCCGTTCTCATTTACTTAACAAGGTGACACACTGGGTACTGTTCGACTGAAAACTTCCCCAAATTAGTTTCTCTCAACAAAATCTCAAACCTTATGAAAGTGTGAGTCCCATGAGCATGAAGACCCCTTAAGGACAGTCTAAATACAGAGCAATGTATACTTGGGTACACAGTTTGGTCGGTAGTGATATATCCAAATAATGCCAACATCGTAGAAACAAAAACACGAATATAATGTTCAAAATATTATACAAACCACGTTGGAATGGTCTATTTACATTCGTGTCTGGGACTACATGACTAAATGATTTCTGTGGTAAGCCTTGAGCTCAAACAATCTTTAACTATTATGGAGGTTTTAATTTATTTTTATTTTAGACTAATTTTTTCCCAATCTCATTACGGGTGTATGTTCTATGCACTAATTCCTAGTTTGCATTGAGGTCACAACTCCTATAATCCTTTGCGCGACTCACCATCTTTTAGGTGTAGACGCGTTGTATTATGGAAGTATGTGACGTCAATGCAAATTAGGAATTGTAGTAGGTCTTGGCATAATTTTTCAGGTCCCTGCCTTCGTCTCCATCTCGGCTACTTGAGCTTGAGTCTCGGATTTTTACTTTAGGTTTTTCAAGACCATAATTGTTTATCGTTAAGTCTGCTTGTCAACTGGTTAAATTTGGGTTCAGTTACATTTAATTACTCACAGCAATATAATTTGAAAAAAATAAAAATAAAATCATTTAGTAGTTGGTATACATATAACCATACTTATTGGTGAGTATTTCCATGTTTTGAAATAGTGTTAACCCTTTATCAACCATAGATTTTAACCTCTCACATGTACTAGTCTTGTGTGAACCAGAACCCTATATTTTATTGAAAAATTAAATTATCCAAAAAACTTGGGTTATGCAAAGGCAAATAATATGTGCTAAAATTATTAATAGTCTGTAAGGGCCTCGGTCCTGACTACATGACTGGTGGCCGGCACTGTGTAAGGGCCTCGGTCCTGACTACATGACTGGTGGCCGGCACTGTGTAAGGGCCTCGGTCCTGACTACATGACTGGTGGCCGGCACTGTGTAAGGGCCTCGGTCCTGACTACAAGACTGGTGGCCGGCACTGTGTAAGGGCCTCGGTCCTGACTACATGACTGGTGGCCGGCACTGTGTAAGGGCCTCGGTCCTGACTACATGACTGGTGGCCGGCACTCTGTTCGATCACATTCACTTGTAAAGTTAGGAACCCATTTACAACTTGGTGGGCCAGGGAGTGCCCCGGGATCGAACCAGCGACCTTTACAGAAAGACAGGAATTAAGCGTTGTATCCAGTTGGCCAGAAATAAGCAAACCAATGTGGATCTTCTGCTCTGTACTGCTGTTACCAAGTACAGATAAAAAACACACTAAATAAACATTGACGAAATAGTCGAGCAAGGACATAGTGGGGGGGGGGGGGGGGGAGTTACCTGCAGGAGGTACAGCCGCCAGCTGAAGAGCGAGGAGCACCGCCACAATGATGCCACTGCCCACCATCTTCACTGTCTGTCAGGACCAACAGGAAAGTTTGTGTTGGCACTTGGGGCCCTTTCCTGATGTGAGGGACAACACCCTGTGTGTTCCTTTTATACAAATGTCTTGAACACAAAAAACGATAACAAGAAAGCCTTATCTGGGGTTACCCAAAGTGTCATAAACGCCACCTGGATTATGGATAATCTTTACTCACTGACACTAGATTTGAGACGAACCATTTTTTCCTAAGTGCGTGCACACACGTGTGTGTGTGTGGTGATCCTTCCTCAGCGGATGTATCCGGTTCTTTTAACATTCACAATGATAACTGATAACATATTGGTTTTGTTTTTCTTCTTATTATATATTATACTGTAGTTAACATTATTACTATTATTATTATTAAGTCAGTCATGTTGGTAATGATACTAACAGTAATAATAAATAATAGATTGTTATGAACATTGTTATATATATATATATATATATTAATATGTATATATATATATATATATATATATATATATATATATATATATATATATATATATATATATAAATATATAAAATGTCGGAAATACATTTCATAATTTTGGGATGTACTCCTGACACGTACTACATAAGGATAAACGACTCCATGGCCATAGTGACAATACTCTCCGAGTTTCAGAATTTTACCTCAAAGTTAGGAAGGGGAGGACTGCAATAAGTCTATGGACGTAAAGCACAGACAATCAATACCTAATTAAAATAAGTGGTAGTAGTCAAGAAGAGGGCTGGAATTTTGAACATTTACTGCAAAATCCATATCAAATTGCTTATGATTGTAATTAAATTATATTAGCAACAACTGGATATATCGTTTATAATCCATAGGTTTGATCACATTCCAACCCCACTTGCCATGTGTTATATCGATGAAACTATGGAGTATTGATACTGTGGTCAGGAAGTCATTTACCCTTATGTATGCCTCAGGAATACACCCCCTGAATTATGAAACGTTTTAACAGATATTCGAGAACATTGTGTAATGGATTGTGGGTTTGGTGTATTGAGTTATATCCTGTGGTACTGTCTGGTTGTCCCAAGGCGTTCTGGTAGAAGTATAGTATCAAGTAGTTTCCTGGTTGACCCAACAAGTAGAAGATATAGACGTGTAAGAGACGTGTATCAAACCTGTTTTCTTTCTCTGTTACTTCATTCAGCTTAAGTGTGGTAGGTTAAGAAAAGATCACACACTCTATTATGGTAGCTTGTACAGTCGGGGTCAAAAATTCGCTCCCACTCCAAATGAAGCCTCATCGACCCCAAATGAGATGAATCAGTCAGGGTAAGTCAGTTCGGAGACTCATTCCCTTGACTCGGTATCACCACGGGGGAGTAGACTTTTTGTCCCGTACAGGAGTCTACGAGAGACGTATTACCGAAATAGAGTAAGAAGAGAGAGTCTTTAATGTCTCCAACAAGTGTGTGTGTTTGCTGATACAGAGGTGGCGTGGTGGTGGTGCAATAAGACACGTCAGGATGTACTGTACAGCTCGACATTACTGTGTGCTGAAAGGGTTTGGTATTAAGTGAAGGTTTATAGTGTGGGACGATATATAACAACGATATAAATAAAATTGGTACTTCATATGGTGTCATTGTATGGGGGCGAGTTAGTATGGGTCGAGTTTGTATGGGGGCGAATTTATTTGTGGCGAGTTTTTCAGACCACTAGAAAAGTATGTTTAGGTCTTTCTGTAAGTTTTTGGAGTCCTCGTCAGATTTAATTACACGCCCTATTTTAGTGTCGTCTACGCCTATATCTATGTCGTTTTTTATATAATATATAGTAATGGTCTAAGTACTGAGCCTTGGGGGTACTCCACTGGTGACGTTACCCCAATCGGATTACAGTGCCATTAATGCTGACTGTCTCCTTTGCCACCTGTCCTGTAACCATGCCTTAAACCAATAATAATCGTGTCCTTTCATCAACTTATTTAAAACAGTTAAAAATAATGATAATAGATTTGCTAGACATGATCGCCCTCTGGTTAAGCTACGGAGGGAGTCATTAATCAATTCGGTGTTTCTCGAGGTGATTTCAAATGGAGTTCTTAAATATTGCTTTCAGTAATTTTCCTACAAATGATATTAGACTGATTGGAGGGTAGTTAGAGGATAGTGATCTATCTTTCTTTCAAAATCGGTATCACATTCGTTCTCCTTCAGGTTTCTGGTACTTCACCCGATTCTAGTGACAAACATGTTTACTAGGGGTACACCAAGTTCTTCCATGCATGTTTTTGATACCTTGGCATCGGGACCTGGTGACTAATTAGGTTTTAGTTTGCCTATTTGTTTACTATCATCGTTACTAGTCACTACTATCTCGCTTAATCTATTGTCTTCAGTCTCTCTGTAGATAGTCGCTGCCTCGGGTATCATGTTTAAGTTGTATAATGGGGGGGAAATATCTCTTTAGAATATAGCTCATTTTTATTGATTTACTTCTAAGTTTTCCCGTAGCTTTAATTTCTCAACATATTTTAATTCATTACTGGTCATTAAAACAACCTGAATAGCTGTCAAAATGTCAGCCCTAAAACTGTTGAAAATTGTATCATTTAATCAACATAGAGAAGAAGTGAAACAGAAGGAGAGACACAACATCTCTTAATGATCCTTTATTTCCAACATAACATTTGGTATTTACCGCCAAGATGTTACATTACAATCAGTGAACCTTTGTAATCAATTATTCATAGATGATTTCTAAATAAAGTAGTTAACAATCATGTATACCTGTACTACTCATGTATACCTGCACTACTCATGTATACCTGCACTACTCATGTATACCTGCACTACTCATGTATACTGTATATGGTCTGTATACATGTTGAATCAATGTAAGTTATTATGATTTTATTGAGGCTGGTGAAGGAGGGTGTGGCAGACGGAGTGGCTGGTGGAGGAAGGTGTGGCAGACGGGGTGGCTGGTGGGAGGAAGGTGTGGTAGACGGGGTGGCTGGTGGGAGGAAGGTGTGGCAGACGGGGTGGCTGGTGGAGGAAGGTGTGGCAGACGAGGTGGCTGGTGGGAGGAAGGTGTGGCAGACGGGGTGGCTGGTGGAGGAAGGTGTGGCAGACGGGCGTGGCTGGTGGAGGAAGGTGTGGCAGACGGAGTGGCTGGTGGAGGAAGGTGTGGCAGACGGGGTGGCTGGTGGAGGAAGGTGTGGTAGACTGGGTGGCTGGTGGAGGAAGGTGTGGCAGACGGGGTGGCTGGTGGAGGAAGGTGTGGTAGACTGGGTGGCTGGTGGAGGAAGGTGTGGCAGACGGGGTGGCTGGTGGAGGAAGAAGGTGTTGGCAGACAGTAACAGCTATGTAGGTGGTCACTCCTGCTTCTCGTCCACCACACCTCTCCCACACTCATTTAAGGTAAATCACTCCCCACACACCAGTAACTCACTCCCCTCACCAGTAACTCACTCCACTCACCAGTAACTCACTCCACTCACCAGTAACTCACTCCCCACACCAGTAACTCACTCGACACACCAGTAACTCACTCGACACTCCAGTAACTTACTCCCCTCACCAGTAACTCACTCCCCTCACCAGTAACTCACTCGACACTCCAGTAACTCACTCCCCTCACCAGTAACTCACTCCCCTCACTAGTAACTCACTCCCCACACGCCATTCATCTCATTAACTGGCTTGGGTTGCTGTCGACACTCACTAACGCTTGGGTCGAACAGCTTGCCGTCTGGACACCTGCAAATTAATCAACATCTTTAGGGTATAATTGGCAATATAATTCTTAGATTATGTCAACAGTTGTCTTGGTTTTGACTGAAGAGAACTAACGATGTATGAAATTCTTTACTTCATCGTTTTTTTTTTTTAATTTAATAATCGCCTCGACTTTCATACTTACCGAAGACGAATACCAAAACCAAAGGCGCAGTAGATGTAATGAGTTTCCTCGCTAGTTGGGTATTTGCCATTTGATGCATAGGTGCAATCTCCTTCTGTAACTGAGAAATAATCTTATAAATCTTTCTTTCTCTCTCTCTCTCTCATGTGTAAAACTGGCGCCAATGAAGGTACATTTATATGTTTTACTGATGTGTAGTGCATTATCATCACCCAGCAGAGGATTGGATCAGTTAAAATATTGTAAACACGAAAACATCTACCGTATATTTACATGGTTTAGAAGTTGTCCTGGGAAGATCAGTTGTTACAGCGGCCGTGTTTGGTTCTGTGGTAGCAGTATCTCCGTCACAGCCACAACTAAGTCGACAGGTACGAGCCACGAGCCTCTGCCAAGAACAATCGCCGTTTGTTGGTTTACAGATGCAGCCTTCGTTGGCAGCCCAAAACTTACAGTCAGGACTCTGGTCGGAACACTCACTAGAGTCTCCTGGAGTGTTACAGCCAACGCATCCGACACAGTTCCCATCTGAGTTAACATAATTACCTGTGACACACTGGGTGGAGTGTTGGTGGTTACAAGTTAGCAGATTCTGGTCCCACACAGTTCCAGGGGCACAGGGCATCTCTTGGGGTCCGTATGGTGCACACTGGATGAATTTGTGGCAGTCAGTGGGATGCTGGAAATACTGTTGACCACTTGAACAGTCGACACAGGGGAAATTTGGACGGGTAGATGTTAAAGCACCATCTGTTGAGGGAGCAAAGTATGAGAGAACTGATAAAATATATGGTATTATATGATTTAATGCAGATATTATACTCCAACACACAGTACTCCAGCACGCAGTGCTCCTGTAAGAGCGCGCAACACAAGCTGCCACCCTGCGAGGGCTTGGCACTCTTACAACAACTTACGTTGATACTCTGACCTGGTAGCGTGACGCGAGAGGAAGGCCCATGGGTACATGTTAGTATAGCATCGAGTATTAGGGAAATAACAACGGTGAATACTATAGGTGAATCATAGACCCACATACAAATACAATGTGTATTAAACACAAAAATAGTTACAGAAAAGACGTTGTATGCACCCAAAATAGGAACTCCTGGTACCCTGCCCTCAGGCTCAATTTACTTGCACCACTACCGGGTGTACACACACCACAACATGCATAATTCTCACAGCACCTTAGCACCATTAAAACCAGTGGCACCTGCCAGTACAACACTCAATACCCCAGGGGCAACACTCCAGCGGCCGCCATGGGAGTCTCATAACCAAGTGACACCTTCCAACAAACTCCTATAATTCCGGTGGACTAACACCATCACACCAACAGCCCCACCGAGTTATGTACTGTACTCATCCACCAATGATGGGGCTGGCAGTTGTTTGTGGGGCTTGACGATCCGGGTTCACCATGGGGGCATAGCGTTAGGGGAATACTGGCCAGCTATGGGGCCCATAGGTGGTAGGAGCTTCTGACGGTCGGGGTTCACTGGGATACCCGATTCTACTGGATCTCAGACATCTCCCCAGACTAGTGGATGCGTCATCCACACTACAGACACGGCCTAGGCTACAATAGGGACCTATTGGTGGGAAGTGTGGCGGCTTACTCACGGTTTATAGCAAACCTCAACGTTTCAAAGGGAAATTAAGGAAATAAAATACTTCACTCAAAGCACATTAACTACGTTACTTTAACACTTGCACAATCAAACTATTAATTAGGTCAAATCACTTAAAAATGGCGAATTACATCACGGAGAAGGTGGAATGACCTACCTGTTGGCGGGAAGTGTGGCGGCTTACTGATTTGAAAACCAACCGCCGCCTTCCATGCACGCTAAAGTCACGGATTCCACTTACTCAACCATTTCACTGAATTACGTTACTGTAACACTCTGACGTTTGAAACTGAGACTACGAACTCAGTTTCATTCCTTACTATTATCTTCACAAACATTGCTCTGATGAGCTATCAAAAGCAAGAATTAAATTGATTACAAAAGGTTGGATGGCAACAGGTCCCAACATGCAGCACCTTGCTACAAGCCCGAGGAGCAAATTTAAAAAGGTTCCCTTCAGAATATTAACTAATACCTCAGTTAACCTCCCTACCACAATTTCACTATGCTTATCAGAGTCTCTGCCAATCATAGGTGAAAAAAAACGGTTTACTGGGTCTCGGTAGCAGAAAGAGTTAACAACTTCGGTCAACAAACATACGACATCTCGATGACGCCATCAAAGAAACGGAGAGAAAGGAGAACATTTCCATTGGGAGACTCAGAAGGTTTTGTGGACGTGTAAGCGTAATATGGATCATTAGTTTAACAGGTTAGCCGTCATTACGATCATGACACTCCAACACCCACGGTACTCCAACACACACAGTACTCCAACACACACAGTACAACAACACACACGGTACTCCAACACACACGGTACTCCAACACACACAGTACAACAACACACACGGTACTCCAACACACACAGTACAACAACACACACGGTACTCTAACACATAGTCACAAAATAATGTGGAAATTATATTTTACTTATATTACTTTACATAATAACAAATGGCATCACTGGATAACACTGGAAGAATCTGCACTGTTATTTTTAAGGAAATAGTCTAAGGCGGTGGTTGAACAGAGTGGGTAGGCTGTATGTATGTTATTCCTCTCTTGTGATATTCTGAATTAATTGATTTTAGTGACTTAGAGCAGGTCAGGAAAAATGCCAACTTCTGTAGTGAGGGACAAACAACAGTGCAGCTTGGCCCAAGAGGAGTTACTGATTAAGATACTCAGGAAATTTTCACTAGTTGAAAAGTGAGGCGTGAATGATTACCTGCAGAAGACGCTGACGCCACCAGGAGGGCGATGGTGACCACCACAATGTTACCACTACTCATTGTCTTCATCCTCGTCTCTCGCATTAACACTGAGCTCAATGTGTCTTTCACTTGCCCTCTCTCAACGCTGAGGGAGCATAGTATAGTACTAACCTTATATACAGAGTGGGAACAAAGACGTATTATGTGACTCCCCTATCATAAAATGTCGTCCAATAATGTTGCCGCCTTCTTTTTACCCCTTGTAACTGTGGTGTGATCCTAGATAAGGTAAACCCCAATATTATTGTACTCTATTGAATGTCACTTTTATCACTTGAAGATTAGCCACCCATGTTATTTCACCCGATGATTTAACACGCTGACGTTACCGGGGGGGGGGGGGGGTCAAGGTAAATTAGATCGGTTAATCTTAAATTAAATAAGTTTGGGGTCTTAGTGTTCAAGGGATCCAATATTTGTACAGGGTGAAGCACAACGACAGACTCTAATGCTTACATCGCCACAGCCAAGAGCAAAAACAATCTTAGTAACAAGACATATACATACATACATACATACATACATTCATATATACATACATGCATACATCATACATACATACAAATTCACATTGCTTCAGTGTATAGAACAGTTGCGGACATATGAAAGAGACACTGCCACAGGTCCTGCCCACAAGCGCTGGGTCCTTCTGCCCGGAGAGTTACAGCGGAGGGAGGGAGGGGGGGGGGGGGGCGATGATGGTAGATGAGCGAAAGAAACAAGAATTGGTCAAGCAAAAACACGGCATTTCATAAGAGACATGAACTTCAATCTGAAACAAAGGCTGCGTACACAAGTGGTTAAGGTGAGCCAGAAAACACTTATCTTGACCAAGTGACGCATCGTGAGGCCTGGGGAGTAACGGATCAGCCAGGTGTGCTGGGTGAAGGTGTCGATGCAAACTACCAAACACACACTACACAACGCTGTATTCATCTCGAGGTCACAATCACTTTGACGCTTGACTTTTTGAAACCTAAGACAAGAGGCTTCTGGGTCACCTTTAGACAGTTCCTTTATAAAATCTGTTGACGGTGTGAATGTTTTAATAATAACACGTGAACCAGTAAATTGTGATGTTTTTCCCGATCAAGCACCTGTGAATGAGTCTGTTGCTGCAACTTTATGTTAAGCTGATACTAATCTCGACGCCATAAACCTTCTTATTCAGTGTTCTACGAGACAGAGGACACTCATAAGCCTTCTCTGCATCAAACTCACCAAATCCTCTGTTGCCTCACATTATCGAGACAAACATAAGTGAACAATGTGTAGTAAACCTCATAACAGGTGAGGTGAACCAGGTATTCTCAGACCGTCTCCAGGAGTTGATCTGCCTCTCATGTGTGCTGTCTTGTTCACTTGTAAAGATTGGTGTTCGTGTTCTTAAGTACTTGAGAAACCTAATCTAGCCTAACCTAACGTAACATAACATTAACCTAACTTAACCTAACCATGGTTATGAGAACGTAAGTAAACACACATGTATATGAATTTTTAGGAAGAAATTTATGTGCGTATGTATTAGCGTATGTATTTCTTCACGTAATGTTGCGTGTAGGCGTAAGTAAGGATGCATTTTTTTGCTAATGCTTGATAGTCGGCATTATACTGATGAGTTTCATCCCTGGTGCCCCTGGAACTGTGTGGGACCAAAACCTGCTAACTTGTAACCACCAACACTCCACCCAGTGTTGACTTAGATGGGAACTGTGTCGGATGCGTTGGCTGTAACACTCCAGGAGACTCTAGTGAGTGAGTCCTGACTGTAAGTTTTGGGCTGCCAACGAAGGCTGCATCTGTAAACCAACAAACGGCGATTGTTCTTGGCAGAGGCTCGTGGCTCGTACCTGTCGACTTAGTTGTGGCTGTGACGGAGATACTGCTACCACAGAACCAAACACGGCCGTTGTAACAACTGATCTTCCCAGGACAACTTCTAAACCATGTAAATATACGGTAGATGTTTTCGTGTTTACAATATTTTAACTGATCCAATCCTCTGCTGGGTGATGATAATGCACTACACATCTGTTATACGGATATACTTGACATACTACTACCGGTAAAGCTTATAGATGTGTGGGGAGTGAGTTACTGGTGTGGGGAGTCAGTTCCTGGTGTGGGGAGTGAGTTACTGATGTGTGGGGGGTGAGTTACTGGTGTGTGGGGATGAGTTACCTCCTATAAGTGTGGCAGATGTGTGGTGGACGAGATGTAGGCGTGACCACCTGTCTGCCAACACCACCTTCTTCTACCTGCCACCCCGTCTGCCCACACTTTCCAACAGCCACCCCGTCTGCCACACCTTCCTCCACCAGCCACCCCTTCTGCCAACACCTTCTTCCTCCACCAGCCACCCCGTCTGCCACACCTTCCTCCACCAGCCACCCCGTCTGCCACACCTTCCTCCACCAGCCACCCCTTCTGCCACACCTTCCTCCACCAGCCACCCCGTCTGCCACACCTTCCTCCACCAGCCACCCCTTCTGCCAACACCTTCTTCCTCCACCAGCCACCCCGTCTGCCACACCTTCCTCCACCAGCCACCCCGTCTGCCACACCTTCCTCCACCAGCCACCCCTTCTGCCACACCTTCCTCCACCAGCCACCCCGTCTGCCACACCTTCCTCCACCAGCCACCCCGTCTGCCACACCTTCCTCCACCAGCCACCCCGTCTGCCACACCTTCCTCCACCAGCCACCCCGTCTGCCACACCTTCCTCCACCAGCCACCCCGTCTGCCACATCCTCCTTTACCAGCCTCAATAAAATCATAATAATAGCTTACATTGATTCAACATGAGTAGTGCAGGTATACATGAGTAGTGCAGGTATACATGAGTAGTACAGGTATACATGATTGTTAACTACTTTATTTAGAAATCATCTATGAATAATTGATTACAAAGATTCACTGATTGTAATGTAGCGTCTTGGCAATAAAGGTTCATTAAGAGGTGTTGTGTCTCTCCTTCTGTTTCACTTCTTCTCTCTGTTGATTAAATGATACAATTTTCAACAGTTATAGGACTGACATTTTGACAGCTATTCAGGTTGTTTTAATGACCAGTAATGAATTAAAATATGTTGAGAAATTAAAGCTACGGGAAAACTTAGAAGTAAATCAATAAAAATGAGCTATATTCTAAAGAGATATTTCCCCCCCCCATTATACAACTTAAACATGATACCCGAGGCAGCGACTATCTACAGAGAGACTGAAGACAATAGATTAAGCGAGATAGTAGTGGCTAGTAACGATGATGGTAAAGAAATAGACAAACTAAAACCTAATAATAAATGGCCAATCTCATTTACCAGAATATTAGAGGAATATAAGGAAGGACTTAGTATGCCTGAGCAAATTTGTTTAACATCTCATTAAAAACGAGTGTATTGTCAGAATCTCTAGGATAGTTAATATGATACCAATTTTCAAAAGGGGAGATAGATTATTATCCTCTAACTACCCTCCAATCAGGCTAACATCAATTGTAGGAAAATTACAGGAAGAAATAGTTACAAAATCCTTTCTAAATCACTTCAAATCACCTCGAGAAACATCCTAGTGATTAATGACTCCCAGCATGGCTTTATCAAGGATCATCCTGTCTAATAAATCAGTTATTCTTTTCAACTGTTCTTGTATAAGTTGATGACCGACACGATTATCTGCTCAAGGCTTGCTTACAGGCCAGGAAAGAGACAGTCAGCATGAATGGCTCTATTTTCAGAATGGGGTAACGTCACTAGTGGAGTACCCCAAGGCTCAGTACTTAGACCATTACTATTTATTATATACATAACCGACATATATATAGGCGTAGACGACTTAATGGAAATAGTCATCTGATGGCTTTGTTGACAATCATAGGAATTATTGAATTACTCTATAGACTTGCAGTATCTATATATATTGTAAATTGTATACCTAAACACTCAACCGAGAATCAGATGCATTTACAGTTTTGAAATTAGAGATGCAATTTGGTTGGTAGGGGCTGGTGGACTGAAATATTACACAACCACTCACTAGGCTACTTGCACCTCTCCACCAAATTTTAGCTCTCTACAAAACTGTGGAAATTCATTTGGAAAAAACAAGCATAAACTATGTAATTGTATGTATTTTTACGGTCTACATGATAGTTTATGGCCAGGAAGTTATCGTTATTATTATCCACTCTGTATCTGTGTTTTTCTGGCTAAATAAACTGTTTCAATGCAATTCAATTTAGTGTAATTCTTAACTCATGTGACGATTTTACTAACCCAAATATCTATCTCTCTATCTATCTATTCTTTTCTCGTATAGTACGTGTTAAGATATCTCTGACATTTGTGATTATACACAGTTCACAGCATGACAGGGGCGGATCCAGTAATATCAAAAGGTGGGGGTTCCAAGAAGTTGTGGGTGAGGGAGATAATTACTTTTTACTTTACACAAATGCCTGAGTACAATACTGCTTTATTGAAAAATTATTGCAATTATCTGATGAAAACAGGGGTTCTGGACCCCCATGAATCCCCCCTGGATCTCGCCTGTAAACCTGTCAGGCTAATCCTCTGTTTATGACGGCTCAGGAAGCCCAGGCACTACAGATATGAATATTCAGTCAACATATATCCTAGTCATTACTAAAAAATCTCTGATAATACTCAATACCTCATGCAATAAAAGACTTAAGTTAAATTAGCGTAATCTGAGAGAGATCTTGTCCTAGTTACAAAATGCCGTGATCGGCGGAGTGACATATATTGCTTTAGATAAATAGATATACTGTACCCCCTGTATAGGTATTTGGGTTAGTAAAATCGTCACATGAGTTAACAATTACACTAAATACGGATAATTGCCGATTAACGATAGACTTCCTGGCCACAAACGATTATGTTAACCGTAAAATGTATATAATTAAATAGTGTATGTCCATTTTTTCCATATGCATTTCCACAGTTTGGAAGAGCTCTAATTTGGTAGGAAGTGCGCATAGCCTAGTGAGTGGTTGTGCCAGTATCTCCCCTGGTTCGGTCCACCAGCGCCTTCCAACCAAATTGCATCTCTAATTTCATAACTGTAAATGCATCTGATTCTCTGTTGGGTGTTTGGGTATACAATTTCCAATATACAGTTTAATATAGACAATACAATTCGTCCAATGACAGTCAATAAAGCCATCAGATGATTATTTCCATTTAGTGGTTCACGGTGACTGCTGAATTGGCAACCTAGGATTACTATTAGTTTGGGGCATGAGTTTAGACTGTCAACTAGGAGTGTTAGTTAAGGTTACTAGCTAGGGGTGTATGAGTTAGTAATATAAGTTAGGATTGCTAGGACATTTTTGCTAGGAATGAAGGGTAGACTGCAGGTAATGTTAATTGGATTTTTCTTTTTCCTTTTCCAGGTAAGTGTGGTTTAAAACAGCTCTTCGAGGGACATTAACAAACAATAGCTCAGGTACGTTTTCGTAAGCACCAATTCTTCTAAGGTTTATGAGTGGAGTTTAATTTCATTCTCTCGGACCTAAAGTTTAAGGATATATAGCAATGATGCTGTCCGTCCGTCAGTCTGTTATAGATTTCGTATCCACTTGGTAGCTCGGTGTCAGTGTGAGAGCTTAAATTATGGCATGGTCTTACTGGGCGGTACTGGATGTGATGATAGTTCAGGGACTTCAGAGATCAAGCCAATATTTCTGATAATCAAGTCTGTCTTAATTAGTTTATTTGTTTATTTTAATTTTTGGAGGGCTTTAGAAAACTACTTTTTAGGGGGTAAACTACTTAAAATGTTTCATCATTATAATATTAAGATTTTTACCTGGTTACCTGTTGTGTTGGTGACAGATTTAGTTTTTCCTGTTTTATTGAAAGGTTAGTTGGTTTAGGACCTGCCTGAGTTATAAACCCTTATAGTGTGTGTGTGTGTGTGTGTGTGTGTGTGTGTGTGTGTGCGCGCGCGTGTGCCTGCCTGCCTATGTGTGTGGATTTCTAGTGATCGTGAATGAATCTAATGCTCAGGTAATTTAGACTCTTCTTGTGACGTCCAGGATAATTTTATTATAATGACACTGGTGGTGATTAATTACCTGCCCAGGTTTGTGGGTTTCTGGAGGAGGTTGGGTGGCGGAGGGATGCACCCAGGAAAGTTGGTGTTTAGTAATTTCGAGGCAGTCAGTCTGTGTGGCTTACAAACAGCGTGGATTGTGAATGGTAATGTTCCTAATATCTATCAAATTACTTTATTAAGGCCAATAATATACTGTATATAATATCAGATCACGAACTAGTCAGGCTTCACGTGTAGTTCCTAGATACAGGAGTGTGATGTGTGAAACTTTAATCATGTGCACTGGTGATAAAAGTGAAAGTAGGTCCCGTAGGCATGACGTGATAAGTTGTTTATTGGGGATTGTGACTGTTATGCTTATGCATATTTTATTTTATTGTACATGCGAAGAATTTCCAGGAGAATCAACCAGTCAATCAATCAATCCAAGATTCATTCAATAACAGGAATTAACTCAAAGACAAATTGATAAATTATACGTGAATTACCGTTCTCTGGCTGGGGATTTTGTATTAAAGAAAATATCCCTGTTTTGATATTACTTGTGATTATCTTGTTATTTGTAGAAAGCGTGATGGAATAAAGACAGATGTAGTAACAGGTGTGAAAGAAGCGACAGATGAAGCTTTTTATTTTCTTGTGAGGAGCTCCGCTAAACCATTGATGTTTCAGGAGTTTTTGTTCATCAAATATTATCGGGTATTTGTGGTGTTCTGATATAATCCCGAATATTTTTTTACCTCATATTTACCTTATTTACCTAATGGCTACCCAACTAGCGGTGGCCATGCCGTGGGAAGAAGGCCAGTGGCCTGTGTAGGATTCCTTCGTTGTTCTTGGCAGTCTTTTCTAGGACTATTTTCAAGCCCAGCCCATCTTGATTCCACAGCTTGAGCTGGTAGACCGGTCCATAGATCTACCACCCTTTGTGTGAAGTAATGTCCACTCGTGTTGGTGGTGCGTCACATCACGAAAATATTTCCCGGGTTCATGTTTTCCATCCTTTAAGGATTTTGAATGTCTCTATGAGATCCGCCCTATTATGTCTTGTCTGAATTGTTAGTTCTAAGGCCTTCAGCCTAATTGGATAATCGAGATAACATACTGTAGACTGTAGGTCAGGAATCATCTTAGTGGCTCTGTGTTGTACTTCTCTCGGGACATCAACGCGTTCTGGAGGTAAGGTCTCCTTGCCTGACGGTGGAGTCCTTTTATCAGAAACTTAATAACTGTCAGACTATAACATGACATTCAGCGATTTACGTTTTAAAATTACGTTACATTAATTGTATAAACGTGATAAGGAAGGGGACGATATTTGTTCTGTATATTGGATAATAAATCATAACATGAGGCGATGGCCCATTGTTGTTGTCATAATCTTACAGTGACACTCCAACTCCTCAGAAGACACTCCCAACTCCTCATAAGACACGCCCAACTCCTCAGAAGACACGCCCAACTCCTCAGAAGACACGCCCAACTCCTCAGAAGACACGCCCAACTCCTCATAAGACACGCCCAACTCCTCATAAGACACGCCCAACTCCTCAGAAGACACTCCCAACTCCTCATAAGACACGCCCAACTCCTCATAAGACACGCTCAACTCCTCAGAAGACACGCCCAACTCCTCAGAAGACACGCCCAACTCCTTATAAGACACGCCCAACTCCTCATAAGACACGCCCAACTCCTCATAAGACACGCCCAACTGCTGAAGGTGAATTACACATCATTATGTCATGCCGAATCAGTAAAGATCCCAACAGCAGATAATCAATACAAGACTTAACGTACATCATGTCAGGCTTCACCACCTGTAAGTTTGGGTTCACTATACTGCTGTAACACTGGGCGAACCCGAGCTTGTGTGTGACGGCGGGATTTTCATTCATTTTTTATTGTATTATAAATCGTCTTATCTGCTCTAGTCTTATGAGAATTATATAAAACTATTAAGTACAATCTTACAGATAAATAATAAGCCCAAATCACATGTTCTGGATCGTTCTGGCCTTTACTTAGCAGTCAATTAGGACTTGTCAACGATATAGGCTCTTAGTAAGGCTGCCAACTGAATCTTTGTACATTAGTGTAATATATATCTCTGGTTCAGTGCCACATATGTGGACCAAACTTTTTGTTTTGTATTTATGGAACACCTATGGAACACATATGGAACACCTATGGAACACCTATTGTTTAAGATAAAATGTTCTCCACGAGTAACTGTTGTTGTTTATTCTTAAACTGTTTGTGAACTGTGATTCTACTCTGTGTAGAAACTAAATATATTAGTGTAACTGTTAAGAGGCTCGATGGCCAACTGAGTGTCGGTGACCAGGGTGTATACTGTACTGCACTTGCTGTTGTTCCTCATGACAGCAGCGGTGAAACATTTCTGATGTATTCAAGGACAATAGCACAACAGTGAAGCCATTTCATAGGAAACACCTTGACAGTAGTAATGATCACACCTGATGATTCAACTTAGTCTATGAAGTAAACTGATATGAAACCTTGTTATATACTGTGGATGCTAAGATACTTTATAATTAAACTGAGTTTATAAACAAGTGTGATGTCTGACTGTCGTGACTATTGTCTTAGCTCTTTCCTCTCCAAGGTTCTACACATATTTCACAACTCTTCCTATTATTTTTCCTATTTTAGGTGATTCTTTACACATAGTAATTTACCCATCCTTAATAAAACCGAAAGAAGAGTTGACAGACAGACAGACAGACAGACTTGTGAATAATGTGTTATCATTATTCATAAAGCCCACACTCTCCATTTTTTTTCATGTTCTGATAAAAGTCTTTATTATTATTGATCAAAATTATATGTAATAAATAAGTGGCTACCGTTAAGAGACTGGAAGGCTCGCGAATAAAACCGAATTGTGGAGGCTTGACGGTGGGGTGTTGGAGGGTTGGTGAGGCTGTTGTTACCTGACATACAGCATGCAAAGTCCCGGACGACTGACGTAAGTGTGCTAACGCTTGGTTTATTACTGCTAAATTTGCTTTTTTTAATTACAAGTTATATATTCACTATCAGAATCACTTGAGACTGTGTAATTTCTTTTAAGACTGCAGAAAATCTCATGAACAACTTCTAAGGCAATGGCAATATACCCGAGTTTACTGAACAATATTTAAGTCAGACATTTTTTATTCTATGTTTTACTGAATTTTATTATCAAAGTTCATCGTCGGGATGAGAATAAAAAACTTGTGGTGAATCAACGAAATCTTCAAATGTAATGGTTTATACATGAAATCCATTATATTTGTGTTTTATGGCAGTAATGCCAAGATACGACAGATAACATAGCTGTAACAATCATGTCGATTGAAATAAATATTTATTATAAGGAAAACTAAAACTAAGGGAAAGAATATTCCAGTATATGAAACATCAGTATAGCAACACAATACTAAGCTGCTTCTTGGCAAAATTTAAAAAATCTAAAATTCATAAAATCCAATTTCAATATAATTCTTCACTAATAATTTTTTACTTAAAATTTAAGAAATATTTGTTGACTATTCTTATTTTGTTCGTCTTTAACCCCAGCTGTCCATTTTCACCGGGGCCCCTGTAGTAGTTAGATAACACTACGGTATTTAAATATTAATTCACATACTATTGTCAAGCTTTTTCTTGAATAGAATCATACCAAATAGATATTTTATTTATATTTTATTTCTTTAAAATATTATGTCGGCGGGCTCGTGAAACATAAGATTAAATCATGTTGACCTTACAAACGTTAAAAAGTCCTGCAGGTGCTGACGCTAAACTGTTTTATATAATAGGCACAGTCCTGGCTTGGGCTGATGACCTCACATAAAAACAAAAAGACGTGGCTTGAGTTTAAACATTTCAAATTGATCAGTAAATCAGATAGAACCTGTACGTTTAGTGGCGATGAGTGAGAAGGTGGGCCTAACAGGATGGGCGAGCAGGTGGGCTGATGAGGTGGGCCGAGCAGGATGGGCGAGCAGGTGGGCTGATGAGGTGGGGCGAGCAGGTGGGCTGATGAGGTGGGCCGAGCAGGATGGGCGAGCAGGTGGGCTGATGAGGTGGGCCGACCAAGAGAGATCATTTTGTTGTCAATCAGTCATTAAGTCAGAAGGAAAAATAAATCATAAGAACACAACTAAAAATAAATTTCCCAGCGATGCCAGAGACCCTACATGAAAAAGATTAGAACCAGTAAAAAAAAAAAAAAAAATATTTGTGTTAATAATCTGGAAGGATCTCTCACTTATAAACGCTGATATGCTATATATTTCTTAACAAAAATTAAAAGAAATCTAAATATTTACACAGAAACGATTGCACAATTGGGTCCTTGGTCTTTTAAACTCACATATATATTTTTGTCAGCTGAGCATGAAAGGATTCAGAACTGAGATATGATAGCAAGGCATTTTAAAGCTTATTTCATTTCATTTGTTGCCTAAGTTTATTGGCTATTGGTATATATGTTCCTCTTATGTGTAGTAGTTGATGCACAGTACAGCAGGGAAGAGGCCGCAGCACACGTATTAAAGTCTTTACTTGTCGGCCATAATTACATTACTTACGGTGCAATTCCAGCTACTTTAATGACCAATGTGTATTTAAACACCGTCTTCTTCACATGATAATCCAGGATAATTAACTGTTGGTACGGGACTGTAGATCGCTCACTATGGCTCGTAAGTTGTTCTGTGTTCGCAGTCAAGAGTTACTCAGAGGCCTTTACTTTCTTTGACGTAGTGACTCCTTACATGCGTTTTCTGATAAAGAAATCTCATGAAACAAAAACGGTAAATTAATTGAGTGATAAACTATGATAAAAGAATTAATTTACCACACGGACAATTACTGTACTATTATTACTGTATTCCATTGAAAGGTAAATGTAAAAAAATACAATCAATCGAATGATATGGTAGAAGGGAATAGGAATGAGTTTTGAAAGGAAGGTAAATGTGTTTTGAATGGCCCTTTATAGTTCTAGATTAAGTTAGCAAAATTATCCCAGAACTCAAGAGAAACATTTACTGTAGTCCTAGAAACTCACTTTATTCATCAAGAGTTTAAATTATCTGTTACCAGGGGGTGGAGGCTGTTGTCAGGTGGTACAGGCTGTTGTCAGGTAGTGCAGGCTGTTGTCAGGAGGTGCAGGCTGTTATCAGGTGGTGCAGGCTGTTGTCAGGTAGTGCAGGCTGTTGTCAGGAGGTGCAGGCTGTTGTCAGGAGGTGCAGGCTGTTATCAGGTGGTGCAGGCTGTTGTCAGGTAGTGCAGGCTGTTGTCAGGAGGTGCAGGCTGTTGTCAGGTAGTGCAGGCTGTTGTCAGGAGGTGCAGGCTATTATCAGGTGGTGCAGGCTGTTGTCAGGTAGTGCAGGATGTTGTCCGGTAGTGCAGGCTGTTGTCAGATGGTGTATGGTGTTATTAGGTGGTGCAGGCTGTTGTCAGATGGTGTATGGTGTTGTTAGGTGGTGCAGAATGTTGTCTAGCAGTATAGTGCAGTTAAGTTAGATTCATTATTATTATTATTATTATTATTATTATTATTATTGCTGTATGTTTCATGTCACTCTACTATATTAATTTGCTCAACATTGTCATTCATTTATCCACTACGTTTCATAGTTAATTCTTTGAAACTCGAATATGGTGTTGAATATTCCCTGGCTGGCAGATCTCTGAGATAAAACGGGAGTTGCCACTATCACATCAGCTATCTGCTAAAAACGCCGCATGCGACCACACACACCTGGGGAAGAGGGAGGGAGGGGGGCTTTATTACCCAATTTTTAAGATAACGAGCATAATTAACCTTGTATACATGTGTTATGTTTCCGGACACTGCTTAATGTTGTGGTTTATCATTAGCCGCTGTGAAACTCGTGTGTATTTTGAAGGGAACATTATGCAAGGATTTTTTTTATTGTTTTATGATAACAGCTTTATGAACAGTTCGATGCAGGTATTAGTTAGCTGTCAAACAGGGAGGTACTACCGCCTGGGAAGATATTGGAAGCATAATGTGTTGTCTAATGGTAGATCCTGCTGCCATATGTGACCAAGTCCCAGGTTGATGATCTGACTTTCTGCCTAACTTACACACAATATATTTTCATTTAATTTTTATTTACTTTTATAATTTTTATCAATTAATAATACTAACAACAACAACAACAACAACAACAACAACATCATCATCATCATCATCATTATTATTATCATCATTATTATTATTATTATATTTTCGCTCCAAGCCCCTGATGTGGGTCATCAGGGGCTAATCCCGTAAAAAAAAAGACACTCACCCTAGCACGACACCCTACACTCACCCTAGCACGACACCCTACACTCACCCTAGCACGACACCCTACACTCACCCTAGCACGACACCCTACACTCACCCTAGCCACGACACCCTACACTCACCCTAGCCACGACACCCTACACTCACCCTAGCACGACACCCTACACTCACCCTAGCACGACACCCTACACTCACCCTAGCCACGACACCCTACACTCACCCTAGCACGACACCCTACACTCACCCTAGCCACGACACCCTACACTCACCCTAGCACGACACCCTACACTCACCCTAGCACGACACCCTACACTCACCCTAGCACGACACCCTACACTCACACTAAATTCATTATGAAATGGAGATGCCTTTGTTTACCTACATCTCTCACTACATCTCTCTCTCTCTCTCTCTCTAAAAAATAAGTAACATTAATCTCTGTAAAATATACTGTACAGAATGCTTTTATGACCCCCCCCCCTCCCACAAAAATCAAAAGGGTTGTGTATTACTATTGGATAATTAATTAGTCACCACAACTGAAATTATTTGGCAGTTAGAGTAATTAATGTTCCGTGAACTGTGAAATTTATGATCTGTTTTGAAATGAATTGTCCGATGATTTTTTTTTTTTAATTCTCTTTTAAACAACACAAAGTTCCCTACTAAACACATACAATATTTATGTCCGTATCCCCATCACTCTGTTCTCTGATACATAATGAACTAACGTGTATCATGTTATCCTTGTTCATCAAATGGAGTCGGTAAACTCTGCAGTCATCAGTGTATTTTAGGTTTTGATATATATATTATTTTTTTTTTTTTGCGAACTCTTAAGTATTATTTATGTTTCGTGGGTGACCTCTTCATGGGTGCTAGGGCGTCATGGGTGTCGGGAGCGTCATGGGTGCTGGGGGAGTGCTATGGGTGCTGGGGGAGTGTTATGATGTGCTAGGAGCGTCATGGGTGCTAGGATCGTCATGGGTGCTAGGAGCGTCATGGGTGCTGGGGGAGTGCTATGGGTGCTGGGGGAGTGTTATGTGTGCTAGGAGCGTCATGGGTGCTAGGATCGTCATGGGTGCTAGGAGCGTCATGGGTGCTGGGTGTCGTTCAGTGTCTATAGCGGTAAACTTAGCCACAGCACAATTAAGTACAGTATATCTCAACACTTGGCAGTTAAGAATTTTACCCCCAACTTGTGTAGGTAATATATGCGTGTGACCTGCCAGGCAGCTCTGAGAAATAAAAAAGTTTGAGGATGAATGAGAATACTTCACTCGGGGACTACTTCTAAGAAATATCTGGTCACGAAGTTTTGAGGAACATAGCGACTGTTATTGTCATTTCTGTAGACTAAGACTGCGAAGTGCTTAAAAAGAGACATTATTTTTGGGGGGTCATTATACGATATTGTTTTTATGTCGTTAGTGAGAAATGTTTGCTTCTGGATTAAGTAAATTTGCTGCCACATTGTAGGAGACAATTTATCTCGGGGTTCAGTGTATGTAAATGAGAAATTTATAGGAGCCGTTTACCATAGTGAAGGGTGTCGCCCCCTCGCCCGGGTGAGTAATGGATCTGATACCATTATGTTATCTCCTTGTACAGTGGATATATACAATTTTCTTCTTGACACACACACACACACACACACATTACGAGGGAGATGTCTGCTCTTGGACGAGATGTGTCAAGTGTGTTTTGAGATAATTAATGAAAGAATAGAGACCAGCTTCTCTCTGCTTGTCTTACCTGAGTTTACCTGGAGGCTTTTACCCAACCAACTCATCAATTGTTAGACGCCGTCACACTGACATTTTTGCAGCGTAAGGATAACTATGTTGCACAGAGATTAAACTGTGTGTATATTTCACCTACACAATAATACAACCTTTATGAATGAACAAACATCATGGAGGTGTGCTTTGTTCTGAGGCGGCTGTGAGTGTGACGCCCCCTCCAGCTGTTGACTTACTGCTGAGCTCCGCTGTAAACACATGGTTAAGTACTGGGATAAACAGCAGTAAATACCAAGGTCTACCTTTTTTTTTTATTGGTGAATTTTTCAATATAAAGAAACAATACACAAGAAACTGATATTATATTTTCTTATTATTGTCGATGACCAGTTAGTGTGGTCGCTAATTATTTTCCGGTACAGAAGTATTATTCAGCTAACTTGAATATACAGTAATTTGGAGGGCAGGATATCTTCTTACCGATGACAATATCATCATCAAAACACATCATCGTCATCACACACCATCGTCATCACACACCATCATCATGGTGTTCAGATTGTAAATTGTGTAAAAGAATTAATTATAAGAGTAAAAACAAAAATATATCTAACGTCCTCTTCAGTTTAAGTTAAGGTTATGTTAGGTTAGGTTATGTTAGGTTATGTTAGGTTAGGTTAGGTTAGGTCTCTTATCAACACTAACCTAACCTAACCCACCTAATGTATCTGTAATATCCCAAAGGAGTAATAAAACATTAAATATCATACATGTATTATTAAACCCAACAGGTAATACATATGTTCATGGTAAATATTTTAGTCTGGAAAACCAACGATGTGTCGACCTCAAGTAATATTATCAAAAGGAGTTGTTACAGTGATTTATTTCTCTTATATATATAGACATGTGAAGGTGGTGTAGGTCGTCGGCTCTGGTCATGGGGTGTGGTGACTACACAGTTCCTGAAGGTGGACAATTATTCTTAAGAAAAGCAACATCAACATCAACAAGCATTTCTTCTTTGTCTGAGCACCAGGCTCCCGCAGCCATCGTGTCCATGTAGTTGGGATTTTCCACCAGCCATAAAATGTTACACTGGCAGGTCAGAGGGTTGTCTGTGAGGGGGAGACGCACCAAAACACAATTAATGTACTGTGTTATTTTGCCTCTACCATTATTTTTCCTTGAAGCTAATATGTCCAGGAAATAAACCACCAATTAAACATCACATCACCTGAAGATTCTCTCCCAGCTTAATTCACCTTCAAATTAAGCACCTTAAAGTTAACCTAGCCTAAGGTAACCTGATCATCCAGGTAGCGTTAGGCTGTTTAATCTTAGGCCTCTTTCACAAGAGCGTTTTTTTTTGTCGCACGATTTAGAAATCAATGGAATTAAATAAGCTTCCGTGTGAATGAAAGGTCTCATTGAACTCTATTGACTGCTAAGTTGCGCGACACTTTGTCGCGCAACCCAAAAATCAACAAACTACAACGTTCTTTCGAAAGAGACCTTAACCCCTTCACTACGGGGACGCCACAGATAATATTTTATTTGGTTAACGCCAGGCGAATTTATTCAGCTAAGAGGCGGCACCGTACACAAGGGGTTAAGGTGAAGTAAGCTGGGAGACGAATTTTCAGATGATCCAAAATGTCTTAGAGACGCGGACAACAGGAATTCGCAGGTCTGCCTCAGAACACATGTTGTACACTTAATAGTAATACTTCGATCTATTAGCAACAAAATACTATTACCTACAGTACACCAGTACGATCTATTAATATCCCCTGAATTATTTATTTTTCATTCTTCGATAAACTTTGTATGCGAGGATAGTCAAGGGGAGGTGATGAAGAGGCTGGTCCGAGGTGTGGGGAGACCCTCTCCAGTCTGTGATCAAACTGAAGGTTTTCAATAGCTAAATTTTTCTTGTTGCTGGAAAGTGGGAATTAGTAAACAAGGGGTATCTAATATCTATGTTAAAAAGTAACATAATTAGATATATGTAGATAAAGGTCGCGGTCTAACCTCACGTCAACAAACTACACAAACTCATATAAACACACATAAAATGAATTGTACTTGAACACTCACAGAAACTCGTACTCAATCAAAACAGAATATTAAAATTATTTCTTTATGACATTTAGAGGAATAATGATCAATATCCTCACCGTCAAACACGAAGAGATTTGTAGTGTGTGCAGTGTTGACATTCTCGAACACTGGCTTCCACACATCTACTGGCAAATCATCGAGGAGATTGTGGTGCATCCAGAGTACGCTACCGGGCTTCAGTCCTGGCCAGACGAAGCACAAGTGAATAACACATTTCTTATAAAGGTAGAATAATATTAAGGAAATAACGTAGAAGAGAGAGAGAGAAGCTGACTGCAAGAAGATCAGGTTAGTTTAGGTTAGGTTTGGTTAGGTTAGGTTAGGTTTGGTTATAATGTAAACAACACGACATTCTGAGAGGACGAAATATAATGATGGTGAGACATAATGATGGTGAGACATGATGATGGTGAGACATGATGATGGTGAGACATGATGATGGTGAGACATGATGATGGTGAGATATGATGATGGTGAGATATGATGATGGTGAGACATGATGATGGTGAGACATGATGATGGTGAGACATGATGATGGTGAGACATGATGATGGTGAGACATGATGATGGCGAGATATGATGATGGTGAGACATAATGATGGTGAGACATGATGATGGTGAGACATAATGATGGTGAGACATAATGATGGTGAAACATAATGATGGTGAGACTCACTGACTCACTCACTGACTCACTCACTGACTCACTGACTGACTGACTCATTCACTGACTCACTGACGCACTCACTGACTCACTCACTCACTGACTCACTCACTCACTCACTCACTCAGATATAGATTACCGGTAATAGTACACTAGTCATTTGTTATTGTTTTATTAACTATTCAAATTATCGCTAACGTGTCTTATCCCTCAATAAAACAACAAATATTAACACATTGCAGCTGTTGTTCTTTACTCCGGTAATATGTGCTACAAATTTAGGGTCAGTTGTGAGTTTTTTATTACTAAATTGCATGACGATTAACCCGTAGTATAAAATTAAGAAAAAAGGCGAAATAAATGTGTACTTACCAGAAACTGCATTCACCTGGACCTTTTGTATCCGGTTATTGTTAAGCTTAATTTGGTCAACTGTACCCTGGAAGGCTAACGATCCTGCGTATAGAGTTGTGATTCCGTTGTGACTCAAGTCAAGGTATTTCAGCTTTGACTGTTTACTGAAGGTGTCAGGGGCAACATGCGCCAGTTTTATATCGTTCAGCAGGAGATACTGTAAGTTTGGCGCTTGGAAGAAAGCCTCGTCGCCGTAAGTGATTCCCGGGTTATGCGACACCTGCAGGTAAAGTAGGCTGGTCGAGCGGATGTCTGACATGTGGAAAATCTTGTTCCTGAAGACACGTAAGTCTGTCAGCTTTGGACAGTCGATCAGGATATCAAATGGGAAAGAATCAAGGTTACTGTCTGTGACAATCAACGTTTCTAATGTGGCGTGCGAATATTCAAAAGTGTCTGGTGCAATATCTTTAAGGGTCGTGTGGCTAATGCGAATGTATGAAAATTGTATGTTGTTGAATGTATCTTTATCGATATTAGTGATGGGAATACGGTCCTCTGTTGTCTTCTTTTCAATGATCAAATTACGGAATGTAGGGAAGGGTATGGTAGCATGAAAAGCGTCACGCAGCTGCTGGCTACTCTGCACATCAGAGCAGTCCATATCGATATGTTCAGCTTCTTCATCTTTAGTACAGACACAGGGAAGGATATCTTCGGGCTCAGGGCATGGATAGCTTTCCCTTGGGGCAGCAAGAGGCTTAGGGTCGGCAAACGCATGGACCAGGACGGTGGCCTGAGCCAGGAAGGCGGCCACCAACAGCAGAGTGTTGTGGACCATCGTGTAGCGGCGAGGAAGGTGACGGCACCACCAGTAGAACCACACGGGGAAATAGTTGCTGCTCACTCACTCTCATCTTGATAAAGGCACAGTATAGTGGTGCCAGAAACTTACTGCACACCAATTGTTTATATTTATAATAATGAGAATTTGGTTCCTTTTGAATTTATCTTACATTTTTTACAAGGATTCTAATCCCAAATAACAAACAACACATACACACAGTAGTCTTTGACGAATCTTTAAAGAATACCGATGGCTGAATTATGTGCATGTGTGTCGTGGCCAACCAGGGCAGCAGGTGGGCGAGGATGAAAGGTTCCCACAAGCATCGTGGAGGACAACTAGCGTGTCACAGTCAACCTCGACTATCTTGAGCTGAAGGATTATTACTTAGTCCAGGAAGAATTAAGCCGTGTTTTTATCAGCATACTGCCTAGTCCAAGTCCACTGACGTAACATCATAAATGCTTAGCCCTAAGAGTAAATTTCAAGCGTAAAAAGTAAAGCACTATGTGGCTATTTTATCGTAGTGTTAACAAATAAAGTAACAGGCTACAGTAAACAAACTTCAATAACAAAGATCTATGTACAATTCTCTCCACCATTGTCAAAACATATCTTCCATCTGGACTAAAAACCAAACAAAACGTAAAAACAAAAAGGCATCACAAATTCATGAGACCTCACCACTATTCAGAAAATCTCATTACAACTTACTAGATGTGATTGAACTCTCCATAAATCACATTAAACTTGGAGACATTCACCCAAAACTCATTTATTAGTCATATTAAAAGTTGTTTAGCATTATTCATTCGATATTCTTCATTCTACGTGAGGTTATGCAAGTGTTGAGAAGACGGTGTGGGGGAAGAGATAATGTAGGGAGGACTTCAGTTGTGTTCGTGTTGTGTATTGATGAATGGTGAGGTTCAGTGAGTTTGGTGGTGGTGGTGGTGGTGGTGTTGGTGGTGGTGGTGTTGGTGGTGTTTGTGTTGGTGGTAGTGGTGTTGTTCATATTATTATTATTATTATTATTATTATTACTATTGTTATTATTATTATTATTATTATTATTATTATTATTATTATTATTACTGCATGACACCAGGCCAACGTGGATGACATCGTAACATGACATCGTAACATGACACCTGCTCAGGACAGAGGATAATTCACTACCTGTATTTCGTGTTAGTGTACGTGGTGGCCCCCCCCCCCCCCCGAAAAAAACAGAGTGTCAAGTGACAAACACAAATTTATTACCACCATCTGTTTCTTCTGTTTGTTTTCTCATGAATGTGTAATGTATAATGTAGTGACGGTGTGATGTTGTGGTGTATGTGTTTGGTGCGGTGTTTGTAGTGTTTGTGTGATGTGGTGTGGTGTGTGTGTGGGCTTGGTGCGGTGTTGTAGTGTTTGTGTGTGGTGTTGTAGTGTGTTTGTGTGGTGTTGTAACGTGTGTGATGTGGTGTTGTGTGTATGTGATGTGGTGTGGTGTTGTAGTGTGTTTGTGTGGTGTTGTAGCGTGTGTGATGTGGTGTTGTGTGTATGTGATGTGGTGTGGTGTTGTAGTGTGTTTGTGTGGTGTTGCGGTTTATGGAGGAGGAGGAGTTGAAGATAGAGGAGAATAAAGAGGATATTATTATTCTTGTTTTAGCGTAATTATTAACCTCCACGGCCAAGGTACTCAGATCACCATCATAGCGTCAGCCACAACAGTAGACACAGATTTATGGTTCTTTCAATGACATTCTTTCTCTTCCTCCTCTCTCTCTCTCTCTCTCTCTCTGTCTTCTTGAGGTCTCCACAAGTCACTCTCGGACCAAGGAAATGAAAGAGAGAGAGAGAAAGAGAGAGAGTGTCGTCTCCTGTTCGTGCTTCCGGCGGTCATTAATTATGATAAAGACTCCACCTTCTTAATGGTATGCAAATAAAGCATCATATGTGTCTGGTCGTCAGGCGGAGTTAATCAGGCATTATGATAAGAACCATTCATTATCTTGGTACCTCATCCACCATCAACTGGACGGTGGTGGTGATAAGAACATAAGAATGGAGGAAACTGCAGCGGGCCTATTGGCTCACACTGGACAGTCACTTTTACACCTAACCCCTATCGCTCATATATCCACCCAACTTATGTTTGAAGCTATCAAGCGTGTTAGAGTTAATGATGATGTTTGGTAACTTGTTCCATTCGTCCACTACTCTATTTCCAAACCAATGTTTACCTATCTCGCGCCTAAATCTAAATTTGTCAAATTTAAAACCATTGCTATGAGTTCGCTCCCGGTTGGATAGTTTGAGTACATTTGTTATATCACCTTTGTTTAGCCCTGACTTCCATTTATACACCTCGATCATGTCGCCCCTCACTCTACGTCTCTCGAGGGAGAGCAAATTAAGATGCTTTAACCTGTCTCTGTACTCAAGGTTCCTAATGCCCGGGATTAGTCTTGTCTTCCTCTGAATACTCTCTGGGGATTTATATCCATTCTGTAGTATGGTCACCAGTACTGAACTGCGTAATCCAAGTGAGGTCTCACAGGTACTTTGTTAGCCTTGTTTCGAGCAAATACACATTGTTGTCTTAGTTTAAGTTTCCTGCTTATCATTACTCTTAAACGTTTCTCACAGTCGGATTTCTCTATATCAACATTGTTCATCTGATAGTTGTTTTTTCTCTGTTACATCTCCTAGACTTAGTACTTTACATTTGCCCACATTAAATTGCATCTGCCATTTTTCAGACCATGCGAAAAATTTGTTTTGTTCTTCCTGTAGTTTTGTGGAGTCCTCGACAGATTTAATTACACGCCCTATTTTAGTGTCGTCGGATGGCCCACGTCTCTAAGTAGTTCTTGGTGTAATAATAATAATAATAATAATAATAATAATAATAATAATTAACGGTTTATTCAAAGATCATGGCAGCCGGAAGGCTGAAAATATACAGTTACATAATTGGGGAATGGGTCTTTTGACTTACAAATATTATACAAGTAACATAGGTGATACAAATATGATATATAATAATTACAGGGCATTTCAACATAGTGACAGTATAAAATGTAAGATTGACTGGGAGTGAATACACTGGTTTATTACAAGTTATTGATAATTTTTACAATGGTTGGGACTGGGCTGTTCTTATAGCGATCAGTTCATGCTCGTATGGGCTGGATGCGGTTGTGGTGTCGAACAGCAATTCTAGGGCGAGGGAACTCAGGTGGTAGTAGGAGCCGGTGTCGAGGATGGTGCAGAAGCTTCTTACCAAATTTGCAGATGAGGTCGTGGTGATGTTCAGTGAGAGCCGAAAGGGTCAGTGTGTTGAGCGCTTCTTGATATGTGGAGTAGGAAGGGGAGAGATTAATCTTGTATGCCCTCTTTTGCACTTTTTCTAGGTGTGTGTGTGTGTGTGTGTGTGTGTGTGTGTGTGTGTGTGTGTGTGTGTGAATAATGATTGTGAGGCCTGACAAAATGACGTTTCTACTGGGTCGTTTTGGTGTGGTCGTTACGGTTTGGTCATGGTGTAGTCGTCATAGGTCTTGATGTAGTCGTCAAGGTGTGGTAACCTCTAATGTAGTTGTCATTGTGTGGTCGTCAAAGTGTGGTCGTCATACCGCCTTGAAACTCGAATATACTAAAAAAATCTCCTTTAATTTGGGGAACTATTAAAGTCACCTTTTTAACATCGGGCGAAATAAGCTAGGGTGTCTAATCTTCATGTGATCCATAACTACTCCTAGCTACTGTGGTGGAGGCCTATGGTGGTGGTGATGGTCGGTGGTGGAGGCCTGTTGTGGTGGTGATGGTCGGTGGTGGAGGCCTATGGTGATGGGGGTAGACAATGATGGTAGTGGTGGTGGACAATGATAGTGGTGGTTGTGGTAGTGATGGTAGTGGTAATAGTTTTGGTGGTCTTGGTGGTGGTTGCAGTTGTGTTGATGGTGGAGTAGTAGTTGTGGTGATGGTAGTAGTGGTAGTATTTGCGGTGGTGGTAGCAGTTGTGGTGGTGATGGTGGTGGTGATGGCACAGTATGTTGCTGGACATCTCAGACACCTCAGCGTCCTGGAGGTGTTTATGTTTATCAGGTTTAGCAAAGAGGAGGCAGGGGAGGCTCATTGGGCAGAGTGACACTTGACACCACCCGTGGGGAGGTGACCTTGTGCTAGGAGAGAGGTGGTACCTGGCACTGGCAGTCGTGTGTGGGCGCTGGGAGCTGACACCTGTGCCCAGTATCTCCTTGCTTCCTAGAACTCCTCTGATAAGTTGATTACCTGAATCCTGTCCAGAGGTTCGGTTCTCCCACCAGCCACTTTCATTACTCCGTCGATGTTTTATGATTATCATTATGCAAACAGCAGAAATAAACGCTATCTCTCCATCTGTCATACGATGTGAACAGTCATCACGCTAACTCTCTGTAAGCGATGATTGTGAGTCAGTGTCTGGCGGTGATGTGTGTTTAACGGCAGCGGGAAGTAGGGAGTTTACAAGGCCAACTGTATGTCTGACTGTCCTACCACCACGAGAGGTGATCCACGTGTCACCAGGAACAACAGACATCCTCCAACTCACCTTAATACCTTATATTTGGCAGCAGAATGATTAAAATATACTTATTTATACTGGATAACTCCAATAAGTGTCCATTAAGGGCCATCCTCTATGTGTTCAGTGCTAGTACAGGAGAAAACTGTAATACTTGGAGAAAATCTGTCACTATTGAAGTAGTCTTGCCTCAGTACAGTAGTCTTGCCTCAGTACAGTAGTCTTGCTTCAGTACAGTAGTCTTGCTTCAGTACAGTAGTCTTGCCTCAGTACAGTAGTCTTGTTTCAGTACAGTAGTCTTGCTTCAGTACAGTAGTCTTGCTTCAGTACAGTAGTCTTGCCTCAGTACAGTAGTCTTGCTTCAGTACAGTAGTCTTGCTTCAGTACAGTAGTCTTGCTTCAGTACAGTAGTCTTGCCTCAGTACATTAGTCTTACAGCGATAGTGATCTGAAAATTAGAAAACATTAAACCTTTAACTTCAATAATGTCGTAAATGAACCAACCGTGAGAAGAGAGACATTGGTTAAAAATTGACAGAAGAGTTATGTAAGGAGACAATTACTAGACTAAAACAGAGACCCTCAAAGGTTAAGACAAATACAATTCACGTCGAGAGCTCTGTAAACTGTCGGGTCCAATTTAGGTTAGGTTACGTTAGGTTAGGTTAGTTTTACCTGAAGTAAGGTTCGGTTAGGTTAAGTTAGCGTTAGATTGGTTAAGCATTAGGATAGCGGTTAGTGTTAAGTTAGGTCAGATTAGGTAAACTTTAAGGTGGTTAATCACTTAAAAGTAATTTAGTGGAACGAAGATTCTGTTCATAAATAATTGTTTTATACAGAAAGTAGACGACAGAGTTATTTGTGGAATATTAGTTGACTTATTTATCAAAGTTTACGAGTTGAAGCAGGGGTCAGGGGTGGGTGTAGAGGGTCAGGGGGTGGGTGTGGAGGGTAAGGGGTGGGTGTGATATGAGTAGTGGTAAGGGGGTAGTAAGTGGGGGTGAGGGAATGAAGGGGTGAGGGTTAGGGGATGAAGGGGTGAGGGTGATGTGAGTGGTGGTGAGGGGGTGGGGGTGAGGGGATGGGGGTAAAGGGGTGAGGGTGATGTGAGTGGTGGTGAGGGGGTGGTGGGTGAGGGGATGGGGGTAAAGGGGTGAGGGTGATGTGAGTGGTGCTGAAGGAGTAGGGAGTGGGGGTAAGAAGGTGAGAAAGAGCCAGAAGGTACGTGGGAGTAAGTTGTAGGTCAGCAGGTGGCGCCCCTCGACACGACACTCGCTTTATAAAGAACATTATCTTACATATCCAGGTAAAGAGACAACAACCAGATCTAAAGTCTTCACAAATATTAAAAAAAAAAAAAAAAATATTTCTCTTACAAGTTTAAGATCACATAAAGATAGTGAGAATGAGACGAGGTGAACACTATAATTAGGAGTGTACATTCAATAATGAGAATCAGTCTAACATATACAGTATCTCTGATGTTGATTGCACCAGCCATCACACCAGTAGTTACACAGATGATGGTTGTGTTGCTGGCTGGGTCACACCTCACGCCGGGGAAGCTTATAGTGCCAACATCTAACACTCAAATGCACATACCAATTAAATTTTCTTCAATAGGACAAAAAACTTAATGAAGGTGTACTGTTGAGGCTTCTCGTCTGTTTTATTGTGTATGTATGTATGTATGTATGTATGTATGTATGTATGTATGTATGTATGTACACCAGCAGTAGATAAGGTTAACATTAGTCTACGGGAGGTAAAGGCTCCAGAAACTGATGCTTGACAGACGACGACCATAACAACAGAGGCGACTGTCCTTTGTTTGTCTCAGTGACGGGAAGCACCAAGACCAGTTATGATGATCAGTAGAAAGTATCAAAGTGTATTAAAATTTCATCTTATAATATTTTTGTCTGTATGTGGTGAAATAACACGACTAATACTCAACAGCTTGAAGGAGGAAGAAGGCTTTTAATAATCACTGGTATGATTGTGTGTTATGTTACATATTATCACGTTTATCTGTGTGGGGACTGATGCTGGGGAGGAGGCCCCACACGGGGTACACTCGGCCAGCGTCTTGTAAACATGTCGCGTTTAGTGTTAGTATGATATTCTGGGATATTCTTCCAGGGTAGATGTCTACGTCGACCAGAAAATATAATTTTATTGGTGATAATGATCTATGGCCGAAGGTAATAATGTTGGTTTGACTTAAAATTGCGGCGTTTGTAGTGAGGCGGCAACAGGTGATGGTGTGTGAGAGAGCAGAGGCTTCACCTACTGTGTGTTGAGGACGCGTACCAACAACAGTACAGGTGATGGCACCCAGGTTTATTAATGTGTTTGTCCTGGTGTTGACGGTGCGCCAGTGGACAGTTCTGGTGAGTGCCGAGGAGTGTCCTTACTACATGGACATCTTGCCCTGCGTCTGTACACAGGATAAGGAGACTCTGGAGGTGGACTTAAACTGCTCGCGGGTGGTGGACATCGAACAACTGAAGCAGATCTTTGAGGCAGAGTTTCCCTCCATCAACTTCAGGGAATTGACTATGGACGGCACAGCAGAGGACCCCGTGCCGCTGGACTACCTGCCTGACGGGGTCTTCGGCCCGGTAACTTTCAGAAAAGTTAACATTCGGTACACCAACGTGCAAGATATTGGAGACAATGTGTTGTTACACCTGAACTCAACACTGGAGGAACTGAGGCTGAATGACAATAAGCTACTGAGCTTCCCGACCGCAGATCTCCCTCACTTCCCCAAGCTTCTCTTCCTAGACATCTCCAGTAACAGCCTGACCTTTATTGCTGACCTACACTCACTGACCCTAAACAGCCTTAACCTAGGACAAAACCCTGGCTTGTTCTTCACCACTGAGACCTTCGTCAACGTCCCCAACCTCGTCGATCTAGACATAGGAAACTGCAGCTTGAAGTCACTGCAGCCCAACTTATTCACAGAGCAGTGGTTCCTCGCTACTCTCAACCTGCAGCTGAACCACATCACCGAACTGGACGCCTCCTCCCTCACCTTCCCCAACAACTCCCTCAACGAGATCATTCTCTCCGGTAACCAGATAACTACTGTTAACAAAGGTTTTATTTCAGGTAAGTGTGTCCATGTGCCTTAGATGCTGAGCTGTAGGGAGGAGAGGTTAGTTAGTTACCGGGAGAGGCCGCCACCACCCCACCAGCGTCACCCACACGTACTATCCTAGCTAGACGCAACCCACGCATCCCTCCCCCTAGCTAGACACGACCCACTCAGCCCTCTCTTAGCTAGACACGACCCACTCAGCCCTCTCCTAGCTAGACGTAACCCACTCAACCCTCTCCTAGCTAGACACGACCTACTCAGCCCTCTCCTTGCTAGATACGACCCACTCAGCCCTCTCTTAGCTAGACGCAACCCACTCAGCCCTCTCCTAGCTAGACGTGACCCACTCAGCCCTCTCCTAGCTAGACGTGACCCACTCAGCCCTCTCTTAGCTAGACGCAACCCACTCATCCCTCCCCCTAGCTAGACGCGACCCACTCAACCCTCTCTTAGCTAGACGCAACCCACTCAGCCCTCTCCTAGCTAGACACGACCCACTCCTCCCTCTCCTTGCTAGACACGACCCACTCCTCCCTCTCCTCATAGCTAGACACGACCCACTCAGCCCTCTCCTAGCTAGACACGACCCACTCCTCCCTCTCCTAGCTAGACACGACCCACTCCTCCCTCTCCTCATAGCTAGACACGACCCACTCAGCCCTCTCCTAGCTAGACACGACCCACTCATCCCTCTCCTCATAGCTAGACACGACCCACTCCTCCCTCTCCTCATAGCTAGACACGACCCACTCCTCCCTCTCCTAGCTAGACACGACCCACTCAGCCCTCTCCTAGCGAGACACGACCCACTCAGCCCTCTCCTAGCTAGACACGACCCACTCAGCCCTCTCCTAGCTAGACACGACCCCCTCATCCCTCTCCTCCTATCTACCAAGCTGTGCAGATTATGTGCAAGATTTACTTGCCTGGAAAAGTCATAACTCGTAACTCCTGTCAGTTCACCTCACACCTGTAGGCTATGTGGGGAGCAGGAGGCAGCACCCTACTCACCACTCCCCCCTATAGCCTGGCGTCAGCACTAGCGGTAACACTTGTCATGTGAAGTCGTAGCTCCTGTCACCTCACCTCTACAGCCTCTCAGCTTGGCGGTTCATTTGAAATGTTGGCTGCTTAATGTAGAGATTAAATTACCTGTACCTGCCTGGTCAACATGTTAGCTTATCTACCGGGCACTAAAGATCACTTCCCGGTCCGTAGCCCAGGCACGACCGGGTGCCGGGCACTGCTTATCTGCCCAGCCTGAGAGTCTCTAGAGACGACCCATTCATCTCTCTCCTCTCGACAGGGACGAGTGGGGAGCTCTACCTGGTGATGATGGAAAACCAACTGCAGCAGCTTCGTCAGGAGGTGTGGCAACCTGTGTTCCAGGCCATGGCTGACGATGGAGGCAGGGGCTTTGTTGTGTTAGATGGTGAGGCCTCTGTCTCTCTCAGCCACACGGTTATTGCTGTCTCACTTAACTCTTGTTGCTATTGTCACCATCATTGTTGGCTTCATGATTACCTGCGTGACATTTTCTACTGTTTATAGATTCATCACTATCATCGTTATCATACTGGCCCTGTCATCATTATCATCACCATCACACCTGTCAACATCATCATCATCATCATCATACCTGTCTTCACCATCATCAACACACCCATCAGGTTATCATCCAATTCAGATGTAACTAAACACCTCCCTCCTCCCCTTCCTTCACTACCCACACAGGTAACCCGCTGGTGTGTGGCTGCAGCATCGGGTGGCTGGTCACGTCAGAACACCTGCTCAAGCACTTAGCCAAAGGTGCCAAGTGTAACAACGGCACCTCGGTCTTCTCCCTTGACCCCGACTACTACACCTCCAACTGTTACTAAACTACACCATATATAAACAATTTGTAACATGTATCTAATGAGCCATTGTAATTGTAGAGTAGTGTTATTAAATATCTATGTATATATATGTTAGTCTCTTTGTGTGTTTTGTCCATCCTAAGTAAATTAAAAACATATTAAGTTTATAGATATCAGTTGTATCTTGTCGGTGGGGAAGTGGGTGTGTGTGTGTGTGAGAGAGAGAGAGAGAGAGAGAGAGAGAGAGGACATGTGATAAATTTTCAGCCTCTACACGCGTTTTTTTCTCTGTTTTCCTTTACTATGCAAGACAATGTTTCCCTCTGCTGGCCCTCACTAAGTCTCACCCTAACTCAACCACCATTACACTTCCTCTTCAATAATTATAATCATAAATATTTTAAGTGTTATGTTTACTTAAAGGAGTAACGATTAAATTTCTACAGGGTATTTTCACCTGTAATAATAATAATAATAATAATAATAATAATAATAATAATAATAATAATTATAATTCACAGTTACTTTCTAGAGATAAGCACAATCATTCACAGCAAATATTTAATTCTTCTCACATTTACGTTTCACAATTCCTAGACATATTAATTTGTACCATTTTTAAGTTAATTTACGATCGCTTCCCAAGTTTTCGACTCGTTTTGGAAGATAAATCCACTGGAATATATAACACAAGTCGCGTATTGGATGACATAAGGGTGGGTGGGTGTTGTGTATACAGAACCTACACCAAGTCTCCATACTGTGTCACAAGTACAAACATAACCTGTAGTATATGTGATTTGGGGGTAAAATTGGTTAGGTTAGGTAATATTGGATTTCCATGTCTTTTTACCACGAACAGCTTCTGAAAATGGATCCAATAGGTATGACATAGTGTACTATCCATCAAGCTTACGGTACACAGCGTGGCCATCAGTACTGGATTTGACCGCCTCTCTCCTCTGCCCCACCAGCCAGCCTTTAGACAGATCGTTGTCCACTTCCAATATTTACCATTTACACAGTTTCTCATGGACCCTCGAAGATTTACCAGGAGCACTGTAATATGATGATAATGATAGTACATAAAAACATAAGAATGGAGGAAACTGCAGCGGGACCGGCCCTCTTGACCCACACTCGGCAGTCCAGTTTACAGCCAACCCCTACCGATCATATATCCGTTCAATGAATGTTTAAAGAGGATAATTGTGAGTGATTCCAGGAAGATGGAAAACAGAAGTAAAGGCAACAGACGGAAGCTGAAAGTTACGGTAACTTGAGAGGAATATACAGTAGTACAAAATTGATAGTACTTGACCTCCCCACCTCTCTCCACAGTGGCTGTGTGCGTGTGATTTAGGAGGTGTATGTGCGTGTGTGTCTGCCAAATCGACCCCCTCACCTGGGAAACGATCACTCCACCATAACACTTGGTGAGCACCACACGAGAAGGTGTCAATACTTTCGAGATAGCCCGACTTCATACCGAAGCAGACAGGCGCCAGCGCCAGAAAGACAGCCGCTGCCCCTCCCGCACTAGATGTAGCCCTCCACACGTGCAACATCTGTAGATGGCCCTGCCGATCCCATATCGGCCTCTCGAGGCACCTCAGAGCTCACCAACGAAGGTGACATCCTTAATAACTCATATCATTGTATCATAGCTGGATGATCGTCATACTCCCAAGTGACAACAAAGTAGGAGTAGTAGTTAGTAGTAGTAGTAGTGGTAGTGTGTGTGTGTGTGTGTGTGTGTGTGTGTGTGTGTGTAGCTTATACCAACTGATGGATATAAAATTAGGTTGTATCAAAGGTATTGTGTGTATAAATAATGAATATTCAAGATTACGGGTGTCTAACCTATAACTATATCAGTCATATAAATAAGTAATGGCCAAGAGAAGTTAATTAGCCCAGTAGTATAACTCATTGATGTCACGAGGCCACCTGATAAACACCACCGCTCAGATTCTGGTGATGAAGCCGGACCATCACCATCACCCGGAGGTTCTCACCGGCCAGATGGTGTCATACACAAGGACTACACATTCTACTCTGGCAGTATGTTCTTCTAAACGCTCCAGCTTATCTGAGGTAAAAGCTGCAAGCGTACTGGAAACATTTATAAGCTAAACAATACAGGGGTATATGTAGCCGAATTTAATCTGATATTCTTGTGTTTTAGCCTCACCAGATGATACTGTAAAAATATTCCGACTTTTGTTCACATTCATAACCAAGAATAATATTGGAACACCTTAGAGCTGCCAGTTGCTTTAGGAACTGGTATTGTCTTATTACGTTACTACCAATTAAATGTTTATTGTATTATTTCATAGTAAATTAAAGTCTTAAAAAATACTAGAACGTGTATTATGCACATGGTAATTAAAACTACTTCTCCTTCAAATCCACAAAAACACAAATAGACGTGAAAGGAAATCGTCTGTTCTAAAAATATCAAAGGATTTGGGCCACGTTCCGCCATCATTAAGGCATGCAAAATAGAAACTGATACTAGAATGTCTGGAACAAGCGTAACAGACGAGGCTTAAACGACCATTAGATGCGAGGGACAAGGGTCATCAAATTGCTGTTTAGTCGTACATTGTGGCAGACGCTTAGCAGCAACACGACACTACACGGTAATGCTGTAACAGGATCACCACACTGTACACGGTAATACTGTAACAGGATCACCACACTGTACACGGTAGCACTGTAACAGGATCACCACACTACACGGTAATGCTGTAACAGGATCACCACACTGTACACGGTAATGCTGTAACAGGATCACCACACTGTACACGGTAATACTGTAACAGGATCACCACACTGTACACGGTAATACTGTAACAGGATCACCACACTGTACACGGTAATGCTGTAACAGGATCATCACACTACACGGTAGCACTGTAACAGGATCACCACACTGTACACGGTAGCACTGTAACAGGATCACCACACTACACAGTAATGCTGTAACAGGATCACCACACTGTACACGGTAATGCTGTAACAGGATCACCACACTGTACACGGTAATGCTGTAACATGGATCACCACACTGTACACGGTAATGCTGTAACAGGATCACCACACTGTACACGGTAATACTGTAACATGGATCACCACACTGTACACGGTAATGCTGTAACATGGATCACCACACTGTACACGGTAATGCTGTAACATGGATCACCACACTGTACACGGTAATACTGTAACATGGATCACCACACTGTACACGGTAATACTGTAACAGGATCACCACACTGTACACGGTAATACTGTAACAGGATCACCACACTGTACACGGTAATGCTGTAACAGGATCACCACACTGTACGCGGTAGCACTGTAACAGGATCACCACACTGTACACGGTAATACTGTAACAGGATCACCACACTGTACACGGTAATGCTGTAACAGGATCACCACACTGTACACGGTAGCACTGTAACAGGATCACCACACTGTACACGGTAATACTGTAACAGGATCACCACACTGTACACGGTAATACTGTAACAGGATCACCACACTGTACACGGTAATGCTGTAACAGGATCACCACACTGTACACGGTAATGCTGTAACAGGATCACCACACTGTACACGGTAATACTGTAACAGGATCACCACACTGTACACGGTAGCACTGTAACAGGATCACCACACTGTACACGGTAGCACTGTAACAGATCACGCCTCGCTAACGCAGCATATATAGAGTCCATGTTTGTATACGACAATCCTAAATAATTACTATATTTCAGGAAGTGTAATCAACAGGAACAGTAAAATGAGTAGCAATAAACTCTGATCATATCACTTCGATGACTATAAACGTTCTTCACAGTGTTATTTAGTACTGGTATTACATTGAAGCAGGTGTACTAACTCATTTTACCTCCTGTTGGTGTACAGTACTGTGTTACATTGATTGACGCCGTGTGTTACGTGTAATCTTGTCTCATATCCTGTAACGTTTGTCAGCCTCTTATGACAGATGTACTACAATGTGATGTGAGTGTGTGTTACACTCTCTCTCTCTCTCTCTCTCTCTCTCTCTCTCTCTCTCTCTCTCTCTCTCTCTCTCTCTCTCTCTCTCATCACCTCAGGAAACAGATGATGGTGTGTGAGGGTATCAGTATCCTCTGGGTCACGCTTGGCCTGCCTCTACACTGCTGGGTGGGGCGGGTTGAGGTAGGGCGGGGCAGGGTAAGGCGGGGCGAGGCAGGGCGGGGAGGGGTGGGAGGGGGGACGGGACGAGGTAGGGCTATCAAGAGATATTTACAAGTATTATACGAGTATTTACAACCTTGACACACTGACGTCATCTCCCTTTCACGAATCACAGACGATATAAAAAGAAAAATGTTTTCATCTTTAACGTAAACACAATAATATTTCCAGCTCAAAAGCCTTCGTGATTAATTATATTGGCAATCTTTTCTCGTCCTCACATAACTGAGCACTTTCTCCACACGTTAACACTAGGCCTGTAAACACGTCACGTCACCATCATTAAGTATCTTGTTGTTACCAGACTTTTAAGTCCTCTGAGGGTTAAGCCATTGGTATTAAAGGGTTAAATCATAGTTCTCGAGAGGTGAATCCCATCATCTTTCAAAGATTTAATCCGCACTCCTCAAAGGGTTAAATTATAATCCTCAAAAGGTTAAACTATTGGTCTTAAAGGGTTAAAACCTAGTCTTCAAAGGGTTAAAACATATTATTCAAAGGTATAAGCTACAATCACCAAGAGCTGAACCATGTTACAAAGGGTTACACTATAGTCCTCAAAGGGATAATCCATATTACTCAAAGGGTTAAACCACTAATCTTAAAGGGTTAAATCATCGATGTTAAAAGGGTTGAATCATCGATCTTTTAAAGGGTTAAACCATCAACTCTCAAGAGGTCAAGGTTGGTAAGAGTGACCTATGTTGTATGAAGGGTGTTTGGATCTCTCATGAGGGGGATGTGGTGTTTGGTGACAACGCTGAATGTTTTACTTGTGTGTCGGGTTGTGTGTGTGTGGGAGTGAGGGTGAGTGTGTGGGGGTGTAGGGGGGGTGAATGTGGGGGGATGCAAGTGTGTGGGGTGTAAGTGTGGTGGTGTTTTACGGGTGGTGGTGGCATAATTTACGGTAGGCGGGTAATAACTTGCGCAGCGATATATTGTAGGAATTCATGGCACAATTTATGGTACAATTTCATGGTTCGGCGGTGGTCCGGTAAACGCTCTAAGTGCTACCATTCTGTTCACGTCTCGCTCTGCTGGTGGGGGGAGGGGGGAGTGATGGCAGGGAGAGAACAAGGGGAGGAAGGGGGTGATGGTAGGGAGAGAAGGGGGAAGTAAAGTCTGGGGGGGGGGGGTCGGGTTAGAAAGAATGAGATCAGGGGGAGGGAAGGAGGCAGGTACAGTATATTAGGAGAAATGTCTACACCAACCACTCACCTGTACAGAGACCAATATCTCATGTATACACCAGGAAGAACCCAAGTATGACGTGGTTATAAGAGAATTTTATATTATAGTTTATACCAATAAACACGTATTTCCAGGTATATCTATAACGTATATCTTTCAGCTGAGAGACACTATACCGTATTTTCCTTTACCAGCCATGTTGCTGTTGTTGTTGACATCTCTTTAGAAGTATTAGCCGTCTGGAGTAAACAGTATGTGGCTCCATTCACCTCTCCCCGCCCCGCCTCGCCTCTCCCCGCCCCGCCTCGCCTCGCCTTCCCACCACATTACCTCACGTCACATGAATGGATAACCTCAAGGAGTGACAAAACATGACCCTCACCACACAAAGATCTGTTTTCTTGGTGTTGTGGTGGAGGAGGGGGGTGTGTGTGGCGTGGCTTGTTATATATCCTTCAATACAAGTTACCAGATGCTTATTATACACACAGGTAATATAAATGTAGGTAGTTTCTTATCCTAACTGGAGGTGTAGTTTCGAATGCCATCTTGTTTATGATCTGCGTTCGTAATGTAGCCAAAGTGATTCTTATTTGATGCGTTTGTATATTTACAGTAAAGCGATCAGTAATGTAAGAGCTTCTGTGGTCTGGTTAGGAGGTTAGGTTAGGTTTAGGAGTTAATGATACACATATTTGTATTATATGTTATTAAAGACTTGAATAAAATATATAGGATTTTACTGTCTATGTTATACTTAAAATATTAAAATTATATTCCCAATTATTATTAAACTTTATAAGAAATATAATTTGAATTCAATAGAAATAACAAACTAAATTATGACTAAGTTATAGTTAACATTTGATCCTTTTACTAATAATTACAATTATCTCCGAGGATTATATTTAATTTGTTGTGTGGCTTCCTTCTCGACTTCTCGTGCACCATTCTCAACTAACTTCGTGCACTGTCTCTGGAATTGGTGCACCATCTCACTGATTTTGTGCACTGCCTGTGAACTTGCTGCACCATTCTCACTGACTTGGTGTTAGCGATTGACCAGAAGGAGGCCGACTGCTAACAGGCTGCCGGCGGCCCAGTGGAGGGAGGTGGTAGAGGCGGCATTACACGTGTTGAAGCGATTGTAGTTGACCTCAGTAATGGAGCACCAGTGTAGCAGATGACAATTGGTGGTGCACACTGACGGGGACTCGAGACTCACCGTGTTGGCCTTGTAATACTTGTTGAACAGAGTCGAGTTTTTCTGGAGGAGAGATACAGGGGTTAGGTATATACCTCACCACAACACCTGTGCTACGACAACACCTGCGCCACGACAACACCTGCGACACGACAACACCTGCGACACGACAACACCTGCGCCACGATAACATTTGCGCTCCAAGAACGCCTGCACCACAACAACACAATACAACACTAATACTACAGCATCAATACAACATCAATACAACAACAGCATTTACCTTTTCGACTTGTGATATTTAACATGTATTGAGACACTGAGTATAAAGTGTAACTCACGCCGAGAAACATGACTCACTCACCTGGTGTTGATGACTCACCTAGTGACTCACTTGATGACTCACCTGCTGTTGATGACACACCTAGTGACTCGCTTGATGACTCACCTGGTGTTGATGATTCACCTGATGTTGATGATTCCCATGGTGACTCACCTTGAGCTTCATGACTCACCTTAAGCTTAATGACTCACCTTAGACTTAATGACTCACCTTCATATTCTTAGCGAGGTTGTAGAGGGACTCGGGGTTGATGGAGGTGAGGTTGTACTCAGAGGTGAAGTTGTACTCGAACTTAAAGTCTGCCTTTCCGTCCTTGTTAGCCTGAGCCAGATCCAAGTAATAGGTCGACACCTCCTTCACCTGCAGGAGACGTGAGGGGAGTGACTTGTAGGGTAGGTGAGGGGAGAGGGGAGGGGAGGGGAGGGGCGGGAGTGACTTGTAAGGCAGGTGAGGGGAGAAGGGAGGGGAGGGGAGGGGCGGGAGTGACTTGTAAGGCAGGTGAGGGGAGAAGGGAGGGGAGGAGAGGAGAGGAGAGGGAGGTCAGGGGAGTATATACATCTATAAGAGGGCAAGTGAGGTGGAGAGGGTGAGGGGAGAGAAGAGGGGAAAGAAGAGAGGTACTTTTCTGGACGAGGGGAGAAGTGCCATGACAGCAGGCTTGGTGAGACTGAAATATCTGTTGATTACGAGAAAATACTGGGTCTGGTACTGGGTCTTTTACCGGATCTCTCAACGGTGTAAGGGACTTCACAATTACTGGGGATTTTAGAACTACCGGGGACTTACCTTACCGGTGACCGTGTCGTAAGAGATGAGCCGGATACCGGGATTGTTGGCACCGGTTTCTTTAGAGAGTGTAGAACGCCAGGGTGTTACTCCAGGCGCGATCAGCTGGTAAGAAACGGGGATTCCTGGATCGTGGTCCTGTTGGTTCTTGAAAAACAACCTGGAAATAGTCATAGATCAGCCAACAACAACAACAAACACAACAATAACAACAAATAAACGTCTTGAATATGGAACAAGACGATTACCTAATACATCTTCACTATTATATTCACCCTCATGAAGGCTCTCACACCTGTTGGGTCACCTGTGCACCTACCTGAAGGAGTCGGTGTGGTGGTGAGCGAAGAATTGAGCCTCGATAACCTCGGCATGATTCTGAACCATCTGTGGGTGGTAGGGACGTGGTTAGTTATGGTGGAGGGTAAGACTGAGACGTGGTTAGTTATGGTGGAGGGTAAGACTATGTGAGACGTGGTTAGTTATGGTGGAGGGTAAGACTGAGACGTGGTTAGTTATGGTGGAGGTAAGACTGTGACGTGGTTAGTTATGGTGGAGGGTAAGACTATGTGAGACGTGGTTAGTTATGGTGGAGGTAAGACTATATGAGACGTGGTTAGTTATGGTGGAGGGTAAGACTGAGACGTGGTTAGTTATGGTAGAGGTAAGACTATGTGAGACGTGGTTAATGATGGTGGAGGATAAGATTATGTGAAGAACAGGTACCTTGATGAACTGGTCGTTGTAGCGGGTTTGGTACCAGTGGAAACCCTCTTTCTTCTGTTGGTACCTCTCGAACGTACCGGGAGGGATGTGGCCCATGAGGTACACCTGAAAAATAGTACTACAGTGTTTGTTTATGTAAGTTACAGTATGGTACACGATTCTGTTAAGGAGGAGGAGGTTAGTTATACGGATTACCTATATATTTACAGTGAAACCTCCATATAGCGGATTCCTCTCTCCTTATAGTCCGGTAGATGGAGGTTTCACATATAACGGACTTTCCTCTCCATATAATCCGTTTTTAAGGATTTGTATTTACTCTTAACAACCTGTATAATCTCAGAGTCGTGTCATTATAAACAAGGGTATACAACGTAATGCTATATCCCTTACGACACACAATGACCCTTACTTCATCCCTCCAAAAGATCGCTATTAAGTTGCTTCTACGTGTTACTTGGTGTAATTATTTGGGGTTAAGCTATGACTCGTGTTAAGTTGGTAATGCAGTCTATTCGAATTAGATTTAATTTAGGCACAATAGTTAATTTCACCTGAAAATTAATCACCTTAACTCTAATCTAACCTAAACTAATCTAACCCATATTAACCTAACCTAACCTAACCTAATCGAACCTAATCTAAGACCTGTCATTCTCTACAGTGTATAGTAAGCATCTGTCCCATGAACTCAACCCTGAACTATACAAAATCGACTGCAGTATTGACTTACTCTACGGCGCCTCTTGGCCAAGGTAGTAAGGATATTGTTAGCCCAGGCGAACTGTTGTCCAGGATCTTGGCCATTAGGGTCGGTGTCCGGCAGTTTGGCGGTGTTAGTGTTGCTCTTGTACCAGGTGAGTGTGTTCAAGCCGATGATGGTCACGTTGGTGCCTGGTACGTCCGCCCAATAGCGCCCATCTATACCGTGATGATGTAGAGAACTTAACATAAGACTTAACATAAAACACCCAGCACACCTCTCAGCCAGCACACCTCTCAGCCAGCACACCTCTCAGCCAGCACACCTCTCAGCCAGCACACCTCTCAGCCAGCATACCTCTCAGCCAGCACACCTCTCAGCTAGCACATCTCTCAGCCAGCACACCTCTCAGCCAGCACACCTCTCAGCCAGCACACCTCTCACCCAGCACACCTCTCAGCCAGCACACCTCTCAGCCAGCACATCTCTCACCTGACGTATCTCTCACCTGAATGTGTGTTTTAAGAGGTTGTATCTCTCACGTACCCTTTTGGAAGGACTCGTGAGCCTCGTCATTAAGCCACTTCTTCCACAGCTTGGCCACCTCTCCCTGTAAGTCACTCTCCCCTACCGGCACCTGTCAGGAAAGCATGAAGGATGTGATAATAGGATCTGTGTGGAGGATGAGGGAATGTCATAAAGGATCTGGGACTTTTTTGGAGGATGTGGGACTTTCTTGGAGGATGTGGGACTTTCTTGGGGTTAGTAGTCGTGGTTAGCTTAATGACTCACCTGGTTCTTGGGGTTAGTAGTCGTGGTTACCTTAATGACTCACCTGGTTCTTGGGGTAGTAGTCGTGGTTACCAAGTACAGGGAAGAAGGTTGTATTGGGGAAACTCCTGTTGAGTTTGTCAGTCAGTTCATGGATGATGTTCACTACTTTGGTTGTGGTAAAGTATTTGTCTGCCACGTGAGCTGTGTCGTCCCTGGCGATGGTAGAGTAGGTTTATATGATAAGTCCTACATACGTACACACACATCCCCATATAAATAGATCAACAAACACACATCTTTATAAAACTTAACTAGTGAGTCGTATATACTGAAGGCATTTTGAACAGAATAAAAACAAGATGGCCGACCCTCCTTTATCCCATAATGCATTGCGGTAAACAAACACTTACCCGGTTCTCCACACACACACTTACCCGGTCCAGCACACACACTTACCCGGTCCAGAGGATAAAGTCAGGTTTGGGTTGGATCTTGACCATTGCTTGTATGGCTGCCGTGACCAGTTCCAAGGGTGCGTCACAGTCATAGTCCCCAAACTTACCGGGAGAGGTGGAGCCTTGTTCATTCACCCTCTGGTTCATGGCCACGCTGGGGAGAGAGAGAGAGAGAGAGAGAGAGAGGGGGGAGATAGGGAGAGAGAAAGAGGGAAAGACAGAGAGAGAGAGATACGGGGTGAGAGGGGGGAAGACAGAGAGAGAAGTAATATCTAGTTATTATACTCACTCTATATCAACTCTCCCTCTCATCTTCCCTCTCATCTCTCCCTCTCATCTCTTACCACCTTATCTAGGGGAGAGAGGGAGACACTTTCTAATTATCCATCTCTCCCTCTTCCTCTCTCCCCTCTCAATCCTCTCCAGCCCTCTCACCTTCCCTCTTCTCCCTCACCCTCTCCACATGAAGCAACCAGTCTATACATATCTTCTTAACCAAATTTGTTATTGAATTAAACTATGAATTAACTTAGGTGGTAATTACAATTGGTTTATTATTAGTTAAATCACGTGATCCAATTACCAGGAGGTTTATAATATAGTTGGCTTAATGTTTTAATTATTAGCTAGAGGAATAGACAAAAATATATGATTGGATAAGATAAATTGACATGAACGGCAGGATAGAAGAGAGTGTAGTTCAGGATAGTATGGAAAATGGCAGGATAGAAGAGTGTAGCTCAGGATAGAATGGAACAGTAGGATAAGGGAAGTTGTCTTGGATAGTAAGAACGGCAGGATGGGAGGAAGTAGCCTCGGATAGTAAGAACGGCAGGATAGAAGAAAGTAGCCTAGGATAGTAAGAACGACAGGATGGAAGAATGTATAGCCTTGGATAGTAAGAACGGCAGGATAGAAGAAAGTAGCATGGAAGAGAGGGCTAGACGACAGTGCCATACCTGTGGTCCCAACACATGTTTTGACTGTCACCTGTTGTAGTGTAGTTGACGTCATAGTGGAAATCTGTTACGTGCCAGAACGTTCCTGAGGGAGGAGACATATGGCTCAGGGGGTGAAAATGTATGTATGTATGTATGTATGTATGTATTGTTACGACCGTGTCGTATTTTTCTATTTTTTTTTATATAACATGCTTCCATGTTGTTCCATATTATTCCTGTAATGATGTGTTGTATTTACTATTGCATAATCTAGTCACCTTAACCTGTGCTGTTAAGGTTTTAACTGTTATTATTTGTTCAAACCCATTTTGCATTGTAACAAGCATTTTTTGTTCTCTAACGACCATCTGCATCGTTAAACGACCCACCGGCGGGTCGCGTGGCGGGTGCCGACCTTATATATAGGACCCACCAACTGACGGAGTCAGTTCAGTCTTCTTGTCATACAGTTCACATCATTTGAGTGACACTCGTCACCTGTTACTTATACTTAATTTATTTGTGTTGTTCCTGTCGCCACCAATGTGGTATATCTATGTGAGTACCTATTTATGTCTCTGTGTCCATCAGTATTTGCTTAGTTACATTTAAGTAATTCAGTGTTGTTTAACGTTAGTTAATTTCAGTGTTAGTTTTTATATGTTTATGCAGTGTTAACGTGATCCAATGGTTTATTTTTATTCTTTTGATGTTTCGATGTTTAGTATCATTTGTGTCTTAAGTTTCGATGGTGAATCAATTTGTTGTGACAGCCTACGAGGCTCTTTATTGTGTTAATATTTAATTAATTAAGTTCTTAAAGGTTTACTTTATTTATTTTTATTCCCTTTTAATTTGCTTCACATTTTTGTTTGGCTACGCCGAGAACCTGGATATTAAAGTAAATTAAGAGACGGAGTAACAGTACGTATGTATATCCACACCAACTATTTATTTATCAGTCTTATTCTTTGTCTTTATATATACCGTTCACACACACACACTCACACTCACACACACAGTCGCTATATACTCACCAATCCTGGCTTGTGTGTGGTACGGGCAGGTCACCAGCACCACCAAGGTGATCCCCCACAGCGCCTTCTGCAACGTCACCATCGGACCACTGTAGGTCTTGCCTGGTGAAGGAAGGAGGGTACAGTGTTAATGTGGACTGGTGACATGTTAAGTGAGAACTCCATATAACGGACTTATCTCATATTTAACGGACCCCTCGATGTAATGGAGGTTTTATATTTAATGGACCCTCGATATAACGGATTTTCCTTTTCATATAATCCGCTAAATAGAGGTTTCACCGTAATGTACATCAGTGATGAGCAGTAATGCTAGCACGGGCAATAAGCATCGTCTGGCGGATACCTCTTTTTCAGTCTAGTGCTTGAAGTGGCGATCTGTTGGTGAGGTCTGCTGTCTTAGTGACCTCATGATGGTGGTAGTGGTGGTGATGATGATGGTGGCGTTGATGGTGGTGTTGATGATGATGATGGTGGTGATGATGATGGTGGTGGTGATGATAATGGTGGTGGTGGTGATGATGATGATGGTGTGATGATGGTGTTGATGATGATGGTGGTGGTGGTGATAATGGTGGTGGTGGTTGTGGTGATAATGGTGGTGGTGGTGATAATGGTGGTGTTGATGATAATGGTGGTGGTGGCGGTGATGATGGTGGTGATGATGATAATAATGATGTTGGTGGTGGTAATGATGGTGATGATGGTGGTGGTGATGATGATGATGGTGGTGGTGATGGTGGTGATAGTTATGATGATAATAAGGATAGACAATGAGAAATATTCAATTAAATAATCTCTTCTCGTTCTGACCCAACACACACACACACGAGGGTCTAGGTCACAGGGGTCAACAGCCATTATACAGTATTTGGCTACAATATAAACAAGAAATCAGTAGTCTGCCTCAGATGTCAGTGTTATTTTGCAATATATATTAAAATCAGAAAAAAAGTAATTGGGGATTAATAAATACACCGTAGAACGTAACCATATATTCTGATAAGTACTAGTAATCAGAGTTCCCAAGTGATCCGCGAATTGCCAGTATTACCCGTTGACCCGCGCGGATATGCCTAGAACCCGCAAATACTGAAATGTGCATCCAACTGTGTGTGAGATTGTTTTATCATACTTCTATTGCTGTTATTATGACGTGATGGACAAGTAAGTTTATAAGTTTTGGTGTTAATTTAAAAGATTATTAGTATCGTGTTAGTTGAAGAGTACAATTGTTGGTAAAAGCTAAGGAGAGTGATTTAGTTACGTTTGGTTGGTTTCAGTCGTCATCGTCGTAGCCCCACAAACTGTTGCCGTCTCGTAAGAACACTTATAAAGTCTTACTGTAGGGTCATTATTTAATACACTCTCACCTGATACACATTTCTACTTTACAACAAACACCTCCTTCAGATCCTGCCAGTATATAACGTGGTGTAACTGGCGACTTTCTCCTTAACCTTTACTAAAATATTTTATAATACTAAAGCGAGATGGAAGATTAATCTGATAATTTTTGTTCCAGGTGGATGAAAGTTACCAGCTCCTGGAGGGACCGTAACACACTTCAGGTATGTCCAAGTCCGTTTTATCTATCAGTTATCATTGTTATTGTACTTGTGTTGCGTCTCCGTTAAGTCGCCGTTACCTCCCGTGATGATGAGGATCACGTTTGGTGTATAAAGTCTCGGGAAATTTTCTTCATCCAGCGATTTTCTAGATAATGACTTGCGTATATCATTAACTCAATCAATTTCCGCAACTTTGAATTATTTATGTCATTATTACATGAACTTTTAAGTCATTTTCCATCCCATCGTCATACATCTTATTAGAACTGTCATGTTGTCAAGTGTTTCTTGTGATTACCAAAGATCGGGACTGAATCTGGCGAGGAGGACCTCTCTTAGTTATCTGGTTCTTTTAAGACGTTCTCTCCAGTTTGTTATGGTCTTCCTCTCTGATGCGCTGGTAGTTATTTGAAGGAAACACAGTATTCTTACGTAACCTAACCTAGCCTAACCCAACCGACCCCAACCCAACCTTGAACATTAGAAGTAGGACCCATAAGTGCGTGTTATAAGTTGAAATCAATATACTTATGTCTGACTCACAATACAAATTAGTCTATTAAGGGAATTGGAACCTCTCTCTCTCGCCTCACCCTTCACCATCTTTACAGTGTCATGATAACATTAAGTACTTACAGAGATATAGTGAGTAAAGGCTGGTGAACGATGTAACGTACAGAGTAACACGACAACTCAGATACGACTGTTGGTGGTGGGGGTGGTGGGGATGGTAGGGGTGGGGATGGTGGTGGTGGGGATGGTAGGGGTGGGGATGGTGGCGTTGGGGATGGTGGGGATGGTGGTGGTGTGGAAGAATGTCTTACGTCACGCTGGAGAAGCTCACTCAAGGTCACCCAGGTGTTGAGGGTGGTGTGAGGTGTTCTGAGAGGTAACGAGACAGCTGGTAACGAATCGGGTAACGAAACAGGTAATAACGAGACTTTTAATAACGACACAGGTGATAACGAAGTAGTTGGGTAGTCATATAACAACTAGTGAGTGATAGAGAATTAGGTGATAACGGAGGAGTATCGCAAAGAGAGAATCACACATACCAACGTTGTGTGTGTGGTGTGTGTGTGTGTGGAAGCAGCAACAAGTTTCAAATAAACAGCCAGGTATGACGTCATCACTACATGTAAACAAACCAGGAATATTGAGTCGACGATCACCACCAAACAGTCAACAACAACACAATACAATACAGTAACAGCTTCTAACCTAACCTCCTTTCTTCTCATCCTTCCTCCTTCCCTTCCTACCTCTCTTACTTCTTTTCTCCTCCTTTATTTTCTTTCTTTCCTCCACCTCCCCTTCACCACCGCCTCATATTCTTTTCCTCATTTCTTCCCTCACCACCACACACACCACCACATCACACTCACCACACACACACCACCGCACCACCACACCACACACACCAACCAAAGCCCAGCCAAAAGTTACGCTCCAGTGTTATATTTTACTACAGTGATTTACCTTACGAGCCTGAGGCAGTATTTTACATAAGCACAATAAGCTGAAGCAACGTCAGTAACCGTAAATATTAATGCAAAGCTGTATGTATATGTTACCGTGATGGACCGTCCGTAAAGCTGTATGTATATGTTACCGTGATGGACCGTCCGTAAAGCTGTATGTATATGTTACCGTGATGGACCGTCCGTAAAGCTGTATGTATTTGGTACCGTGATGGACCGTCCGTAAAGCTGTATGTATATGTTACCGTGATGGACCGTCCGTAAAGCTGTATGTATATGTTACCGTGATGGACCGTCCGTAAAGCTGTATGTATATGTTACCGTGATGGACCGTCCGTAAAGCTGTATGTATATGTTACCGTGATGGACCGTCCGTAAAGCTGTATGTATATGTTACCGTGATGGACCGTCCGTAAAGATTCTGTTATGATTCACTTATATAATATCCAGCAAGCTCTTCACCCACACACTCTACGCTCTTCTTATTTACTGGGGATTAATTTCTCTCTCATTAGTTTTGGTTTTAGATGAATTTATATTTCTTTCTTTCTTTCTTTGTCAATAAATCATAGAAGAGAAATATATTTTTTTTCCTCGAGAGATTTATTTTCTTTCCCAGGAAGGAGAGAGACACAGTGGTATTTGTTTTCTTTTTATGGATTTAATTCATGATTTTTTTTATCACTTGATCATCCTAGAGTAAAAAATTAGCGGGAGGAGGAGGAGAAGGAGAAGATGGAAGGGGGGCAGGAAGGAAGAAGGGGAAGGGGGTTAAGGGGGGAAGAAGATGGTGAGATGAGGCTAGGGGGCAAAGGAAGGGGAGGAGGGCAGGGAGAGAGGTAAGGGGGAGGAGAAGGAAGTGGTTAGAAAGAGAAATAAGAGACAAGGAAGGGGAGGAGGAGGAGAAGGGGGGCCTAGGAACATTGACTGACATATTGACAGGAAAATCAAATAAGATACGAGAGATAAAGAGGTGAGAGATAGAGAGGTGGTGTAGGATTATTGTCATGGTCTTCCTAGAGTCTTCAACGAGAGTGTAACTAGAGCTTGACCCGGAGATAATGCGTCAGTGTCTTATCATCACTAAAGGCTCGTGTTCTGGTACAACTGACCCCAGGGTGTTGTGTACGTGTAAGGAAATACGGCAGCAGATCATGACTAGAAAAGTACAATATTACTTCTTGTACTTCGAGTTACAGCAAGTCACACGGTACAGCAAGGTACAAAACTCACTCACTTGTAGACTGGCGGTACAGCATCATAATCATCATACGATACAGCAGAAACTACATAAAAATGCATTCGAGTTACAATAGTAGTGATCTGGGAATACAGGACTACCACACTATACAGCAAAATACAATAGAGACAACATCAAGATACAGTAAAATACCAAAAAAATGGTGTCTGGATTACAGCAATAAATAAAAAAAAATTGTGTAATAGGCATGACGGCCCATTTGGTACAGTAAGCACAAAGAAAACTGTAGCCTAAATATTATATAAGGCATCATACTCAACGACCTCAATACATCAACACGGCAAAAAACACTCACACTACAGCATAAAACGGCAATTGTCGGAGATAACAGCGGGAGAACAGCCTCCGAGTAACGTGTGACTGGGTAGACTAACACACACAGGGAGGAGCTAAGAGTGGTGTTATCATATCTAGGCGCCCTGTGTGTGGGGTAGTAGGTCTTGTGATAATCAGTGTCTCAGTAAACACACACACACTCTCTCTGATAGCCGAACGATAAACTAGTGGGGGATGTCTTGTTTTATCGTATTATTGTTGGTGATAAAGAAGAGAGAAGAAGAATAGAAGAAGAAGAAGAAATATTTGGGAAATTTAGGTAACTTTTAACCTTCGCTTCCGGAGGTGCCATAACTAGTGTTTTCGTGGGAGCCTTCTCCTCCTCCCCCTACCCCTCCTTCCCCTCCTCCACTATTTGGATTCTCATAAATATATAAGGTGAACATTTACCTTAACTAAAAGTAAAGACCTTGTTGTTACAGACAAGTCCCAGTGGAGGTGGTGTTGGTGTGGTGGTGGTGGTGGTGGAGGTGGTGGAAGATTTTAAATGTTTCATTGAGATCCGTCCCTATTGTGCCTTGTCTGAAGTGGATTTAGTCCTAAGGCCCTTAGTCAAACAGGGAGGTACTACCGCCTGGGAAGATATTGGAAGCATAATGTGTTGTCTAATGGTAGACCCTGCTGCCATATGTGACCAAGTCTCAGGTTGCTGATCTGACTTTCTGCCTCATTTATAAACAATGGCAGGGTCTCAATTGTTTCTCTTACTTTGGCCACACAACATACACGTATCGTTTCTCACTCTTGATCTTAGTTTTGGATTTATTTATTATTATTAGTAGTAGTAGTAGTAGTAGCTGTTGTTGTAGTAGTAATAAGAATAATGGTGGTGGTGGTGATGATGGCAGTAGTAGTAATATTAGTAGTAGTAGTGGTGGTGATGATGATAGTAGTAATAATAGTAGTTTGCCTGTCTACCCAGCAATAATTGGGAACCTACAGTAGATGTTAATTGATTTGCGGATCGTGTTCCGGAGAAATTGTTATCCAGTGCAGTTAGCGAATTGTCCGGTCGTCTCGTTAACTCAGGTGTAGTTGTTGCGTTGGCGACAGCTTCTACACCTTAAACAAATTCATGCCTAGGTGGTCCTTGGGCCGGCCATCCTCCAACACGAGGGGCAACCATTAGTCGTAATGGTGGTGATGATGGCAGTAGTAGTAGTAAAGACTAAAGTACCGTAGTGTCCCTTAATATGACCTGTGTGTGTGTCAAGGTAACTGTGACGCCCCCCCCCTCACCACACACACTACAGGTCACGTGACAATATAACCAATCACAGCGCGATCCTTGAGACCTGGATGACCTCGTGGGAAGTTGATGACCCAATCCGAGGGAAGTGATAGTCCTTCGGGTGTATTGATTGGCTAATCCGAGAGAGGTGGTAGTCCTTAGGGGGATGTTGATTGGTCTAACTGGCGTCGCGTGGCAGCTAGCAAGCCAACAGCAGTGATAATGACTTTAATAACAGATAGTTAGTGGTGCATATCATCCTTCCCTACCAGTGTTGATTTATGGCGTCTGTGCCCATGGTGAACACACGCACACACACACACACACACACACACACACCCCGCCAAGTAATTATATAATTTTGTTATTGTTCTCTCTCTCTCTCTCTCTCTCTTTCTCTGTCTCCCTCGAAAGAAAGAAAGAAAGGAAGAAAGAAAGAAAGAAAACGACTGGAAGCTCCATGCTCTTTCTTTGATATAATTTGAGGGGTACTGAAACCATTTCTCGTTGGTGCACACTACTAATACTCGCTCATAGAGGACAGACACACGTCGAGTACCACACACACACACACACACACACGTCACTGGTTACCATACACGTCACTCGTCGCCATACACGTCACTCGTCACCATTCACGTCGCTCGTCACCATATACATCACTCGTCACCATACACGTCACTCGTCACCATACAAAGCGAATGGAATGACTTTATAACCGCGTTTCGAAAAAAAAAATACAGCGTAAGTTAAGAATTTATATAATATATCGATGGTGATCTATCGTGTAGGTGTGTGTGTGTGTGTGTGTGTGTCTCAACTAAGGCAGTCTGTTTCCAAAAAATTACAGATATTTGTAGCAGATGTATTTTGGCCCCACACAGCAGGGTATAGGAGCTAAACTTGACCATGTGCTCTCTCTCTCTCTCTCTCTCTCTCTCTCTCTAGGGTTATATTGCTACACTGTCTTACACTACAGAAGACTCTCAGCTCTATACAGTAGACGGATTATTTACCTCTGTCTTCCTACCATCGTTAAATGATATACTTAAATGTATTGTCATGTTAGTAGTTACGGGGAAGATTTGACGTTTGAGAGTACTGTACGACTCTCGGGTCCTGCTGAGTGTCATAACCACATTTCACAGTACACATTGACGTTGTACTGGAACTGGGAGGCCGCGTTCCGTGACACACTTAAACTGAGATTAAGGTAAACTCCGCCAATGTCCACGGGTATGAAGTGTCTCTTAATGGCGCATTCGTGTTGCAATTGACGCCATCGTTTACACCAACAGACTCTTTCATGGGCGTAGAAATAGCATGGATGAGATTTTATTGTGGTGAGGTACTCCATCACTTGGGCTGGGCGGAAGTAACGCACTAAAGTTATCACCAGTAACTAACTCACTCGTATATGACCTTAAGATCTCTGAGACTGTTGTACTCGCCAGGGGAAGGAGGGAGGACGTCACTACTTACTATAAACATTAATGATTCTTTCACCTTCTTAGTGACCGAAACATTACCTCGAAAGTCCAGATTTTTTCGTATTTTTTTTACTCCAGCGTAATCAATAGTTATTTAAGTCATCTACAGATTAGTAAAGTAAATAAAGTTTTCATAGTTTGTGTCAGGCGTTTTCTTTTTCATTGTGTTAATGAGGTAGGACTAACAGGTGTATTTTACTTACCAGGTGTAACAATTGACTTCATCACTCACTACAGTTCAGGTATAATGAAGACAGGTGAGCGATGATAAGCCGCTTTACCTGAACACGAAATAAATCTAGATGCAAATTTTCATAAACCAAGATGGAGTATTAACGTACAATTTGTTTCAAGATAAATTAAACAAATTTATTTCTTAATGCATTGCTATAAACTCATCTATTGTAAGTGTCCATCTTAGTTAACAAAGACAACTTCCTCAACAGAGACCAACACCCTTGTACCCAGAGATTAAAAGTTCATCAGAAACACCAACTCCTCCTCCTCCTCCCCGCCCCCTTCAACTACAGTCCCTGCCCCCCCACCACTACCCTATCTACCCCTTCCTCCCCCTACCCGCTCCCCACCACACACACTGAGTCAACACGGCTCTCGCCACTGACCGACTCATCCTATGCACCGCCACGACCACGGATTACACTCCCAGCTGTATAGAGCGAGCTAAGTGACCAGGATTAAGGGACTGGTCGAGGGAGTTGAGCTTCGAATAACTGAGAGGGATTTGGGAATTAATCTTGGAGGATTTGGGCCCCGGCACAGATCGTTACGGGCCCCGACCAGGAGCTGAGGATGAGACGTTTTGGTGGTGTGTTTTAGAGAGAGAGAGAGAGAGAGAGAGAGAGAGAGAGAGAGAGAGAGGGAGGATTTACCCCGACGCCATGTTCTATCGTCTTGACTTAGAGAAGTAAACTTAACCTTTGACCTCATCACACTCCCACTCAAATCACTTCACCTGGAGTGTAATGAACTGTGAGGAAATAAGAAAACCGATTTTTCATGCAACTTTAGGATGGATTCGATAAGTGTGTGTGTGTGTGTGTGTGTGTGTGTGTGTGTGTGTGTGTGTGTGTTACCGCCACTGGCACCATTTAGACAAACACAAGTGATCTGTAAGTTGAACAAATCTGGACAAGTAAATTCCTTAAAAAAAAAAATCCGGGGAAATTTGATGTCTCTTGCCCTTGACCAGTAAGTGCTCCATATACTCTGCCACAGGTTAGTAATACTTGACGTTACTAACACTCGTCAATAAATACCTTAGTTAACATCCACTCCAGCTGCCAGTGTGACCTGAAGTCTACCCTATTGTTTTTATGATACTATTGTTTATTAACGCTTAGACACACTCACATACGGTCGAGTAGCTTAAAATACCTTCTCTCTCCTACACAGCGAGTAATAGGGAGGAGGTAGGAGGGAAGGGAGGAAGGGGCGGGGGGAGAAGGGATGGGGGAGAGAGCCAGAGCGGGAACAGGAGGAGGGAGGCAGGCAAACAAATTAAAACTAGTACACACACACACACACACACACAAACCAAGTGCACCCTAAAAAAATAGAGAATATAATTAAGGTAGAAACTAATTAAAGAGAAAGAAAGGTAAGCCACATGGAAGGTATTCAAATAGGTGGTGGGAATTTGTCCTAACCTTGTGTGCTCTTTTCCAGTTCATTATTATGCTAATACCTTTTTTTTTTTAATTACCTCCCACCTGTACCTCCTTAATGACCAAACTTTACCTGCCGCCACGCTAAGAAACTGTTTTACTTTTGCCCTGTGCCTGGTGACGCTGCTCCTGGGGGGGGGGGGGGGGGGGGGAGGAGGAGGAGGAGGAGCAGTGGGAGGAGGAGGAGGAAGATGGAGGAAGAGGAGGAGGCAGTTGTAGGATTAGTGGTAATAGCGACAGTAGTATTACACCATTGGCTGATTAACCCAACCCAACCTAATCTAACCCAACCTAATCTAACCCACTACCACTGAATCTTCATCACTGCTCTACTAAAGCCCTCCAAGCGGGTCAGACACAGTGGCTGGCGGGACACACTACCAATACACCCGATGAATTTATTTCGAAAATTAGTTGGTAAAATTCCCACTTGGAAAATGGCGAAGATCTGCCCTCGCCATCACACGTTTCCAGCCAGCAATCAGACCTGCAATTTCCGATATTGCTGTGCTCAATATCCCGAGAACAGCAGGTAATATCCGGCCTGGGTTGACTCTCGCTACGCCCTGAAGATAAAAGATAATAATGATGATAATGATCCAATTTGGCACCAACTTTGTAGCGAAGGTTTTAATATAATCAGTTCTCATGGCACCTTGACTCTGTCTGTGTGTGTGTGTGTTCTGTACTTGTAGCTACACACACACACACACACGCACACGCGCGCGCGAAAAAAATCCATTTCCGTTGCCAGCAAAAAAATCCCGAGTCTGCCACTTAAATAACCCAGAGGAACTGTTTTCCCGAAAAATCACAGTCAACAAATCACCAAAGGATCACAGATTAAACCTTCGCTCGAGATTAATAGTCCAGACACTGTGTGATTCTCTGCCCCGGGGAGTTTTAGTCCTTTGTGGCCCTGACCCCTGGCTGACGCTGTGGGTGGGGGGGTGGGGGAGGGGTAGAATGTGGTCTCTGGCTGACTGAGGAGGAATTTATGGTTCCTGGATGACGCTGGGGGGGAGGGGGGGGGGCGTTTGTGGCCTCTGGGTGACACTGGGGGAGTTTGCGATTCTTGGCTGACACTGACAGAGTTTGTAGCCTTGATTGGAGACTCCCGCTAACAAACTTGAGTCGCACTGTTAAAGGTCTGCTCGTCCGTTACTTCCCCGGGCTGGATAAAGAAGCGAACACTCGGTTACGGTGGTGTTAACTTTGTAATTTCGAGGTGTATCTGCGTTCCATCCTTCAGTTGTTGTTCGTGTTGACCAATCAGGTGTTTCCTTCATTGTTAGTCAGAAAAAATAATTTAACACGTGACACCTGCTTCACTGGCCTCCTACACCAACAACAGCAAGTGGTAAACCGGTAGCAGCTTCGGTTACCTGTGAACATACTAGGTCAGAGAGTTCACTCCAGGTGTGAGGGAAGGTGGCAACCACAGTTTAATGAAAGCAAGTCGCACGGGATGTTATGAGAGGCATCATGTCATCTAAGGTAACAACAGAAGTGAGGGGTCACGTCTCTAGAGGTTTTCAGCCCGCAGGTGGGTGGAGGTTCGCTGTCGACCTTGTGATGTCATGCGCGAGCTGGGTCATGTGTGGGCAGACCTCCTCTTCTATCAACATTGATAAGGGATGGGTCAGGTCATGTGAGGTCACACGAAAATGAGAAGACGATTCAAATGAGCAACAGTTAAGGAACGATTCATATAAGGGGCATCAAACAGGAGTCCGAGAAAGTGAGATCAGGTCACACGAGGGGTCGCGGACACCTCGGCCTCGAACAACAACTTGGGCGACACACCCTCACCATATTCTCTATGGCAGGAAACAGAATCTGCAGGTTGTTTTCGCTGTCGTCGTCGTCGTCGTCTCAAAGGTTACACAGTTTTCTCCATCAGTGAAGAAAATCCTCCAGTCTAAACACCTTCATCCAGTCACAGTCAAGACAAATAGATAATCTCAGCCAATCACCTTCGAAGCAGGAAAGCAGTCAAATATCCTTAACCAATCACTTACAAGAAAGAGAGCAACAGGACATCCTCAGCCAATAAGATGCGAAAAATTTTAAGAAAGCTTCTCCACAGACCCCCTGGAGCTCACCGCCCTCCTGTGCTCTGTAAACAAGGACCACCACATGTAGAAAATGTAAACATATTCTTGTTACGCCAGCAGCCATCCTATACCCACCGACCCACATCACCAGTTTTGAAGAACCTGAATCTGTGCCGTGGGAGCTGAGATGTGAAATGTTTTATACTACTGTAACGTTCAGAAACTTTTGAGTCAGGTTAAATAAATGAAGAAAATATTCCACTGTGTGTAGTTGCCATTATCAAAGTCTCTACACGTCATAATTACGTCATATGGTTTGGAAGTCTTAGGCCGCTGTTGATATTAAAATAAACATCATGTATTTGTATGTTGTTCTGAGGTACATTTACAGTCAGGGGTGCAGTGGGCGAGTGGATGCAACGCTCTCCTCCTGTCCTAAGGAACACTAGTTCTTGCCCGGGTCACTCTAGCTTCCTCTAGCTGTAAATGAACACCTAATTACCCACGGAAGTTGTTGAAGTAATCTCACCACAACCACTACTAGTGTACCACCTGCACCACCACCACCACCACCACCTGCACCACAACCACCCCCACCACCACGACTACAATATCCTGACCAAGATATAGTGAAGAATCCTCCACTCATCATCCTTCACTCTATGCCATCAACGCCTCCAGGATACTCAACCCTGACTGAACCTTTATCTCCATGTACATAAAACAACACAAGTTAAAGAAAGCCGATCAGGTTATCATTTCCTGAGAGTAATAAACAGCAGAAAAAACCTCCCACTTTTCTCGACGATCTTGAGCAATTTAAGGCGAAAAAAAAAGTAAGGAAGGTAAGACAAGAAACGCTCAGAGGAAGTTCTCGAAACATGGAACGTGATTGAAATGTTTCTTTTACTGATCCTGTGACTTAGGGAAGGAGGGAACGTGATCCAGGGACATTATTAAACATTCTTGGTATCTTTGGCGGCGTTCTGAACGTGTGTAAGGATTCTCTCACGTGGGTTAAATCTATATCTTCTTTTAACCTGTTGTTGTGAGTGTCCGGTTAACATGGTGTCCAATATGGCGTGGACATTACACCGGACTCTCTACCTTAATCAGTTTGTGTTCTCTAAAATGATTATTGTTTATATGACTTTTTTGTTACCATTTATCATTCTGTTTCCGTCTAGCCTTCTCCGCTTCTTCACTCCCTCTCGATACTCCCTCACCCACCCACTCCCTCTCGATACTCCCTCACCCACCCACTCCCTCACTCTCTCTCACCCCCTCACTCCCACACCCACCCACTCCCTCACCCACCCACTCCCTCACTCTCCCTCACCCCCTCACTCCCACACCCAACCACTCCCTCACTCTCCCAGCCTTTGACGCCTCGTTCACCTTTGTCGGAAAACGGGTTCCCTTAACTGGTCAAAGCGATTAATTAGCGACGACTGAAATAGAAATGAATAAAGGCTAACCTGAGTTTGTTGGTGACCGGGGAAGAATAGACGAAATATAATGGTGAGTTGACGACATACTAACTGGCTTCTGCTTGGTGAGGAGGTGGACGAATTATTTGGATGGTGGTATATTTAGCGGTGGATTGGACGCTCGGTTTATTACATAAGCTATTATGACATTCGTGGATTCTATTAATTGAAAACGTCTCATAACCAAACTTGATCGGAGCTAACACATACAATGCCTTCAAGAACAGGATTTGTATTGTTACCAGAGACAAACTTTATGTAGTGTCATGTCGTATGGATGAGTTGGACGAGTTCTTCCTCCCTCTTTGTTCTTTCTCCCTTTCTCCTCTTCCTCCCTCTCTGTTCTTCCTCCCTTTCTCCTCTTCCTCTCTCTCTCCTTTTCCCCCATCTCTCCTCCTCTACCTCCCTCTCTCCTCTTCCTCCACACCACCAGCCTCGACTTACCTCTATAAAAACAAAAATCTTACGTTAATATTTCAATACCTGGGACCGAGTGAAAGCAGATCACTGTCTCACTTCAACTACGACACAAAAAATGGCGGAAAGATTACATCAAGACTGCACTCAGACTGTAACTAGACGCACCTTTCGTATCCAATTACGGGATTAATTAACTTGAGAAACTGTGAAAATTAGGAATATGTTTTGGCCACCTGGAGATTATAGTCACACCTTATTTCATCTTATATACTCCTAATGCTACCTGGAGGGGTTAGGTTAGGTTTGGTTAGCGTTTGGTTAGGTTACGTTAGACGAGTACTAGGTTATGTTAGATCAGGTTAGGTTAGGTTAGGTTAGCGTTTGGAAATGTTGAGTTAGGTTACGTTTGGCTAGATTAGGTTAATTTAGGATAGGTTGTTAGGTTAGGTTAGGTTAATTTGTCAGAAAGCGATTAATGTTTTTTTTCCTGTTGGCTAAGTTAATCGTCTTTGGTTAATACTATCATGTTAACGAGTTTTAACATGACCCTCGTTACCTATAGCTCCCATGACGTGTACTCACAACTCCAATATGTAGAGTAAAATTTTCCATATGACTTTCTAGCCATACACAAGCAAGTATTAAATATATACACGTCTTAAGTGCTCATAGAAACACGGAGTTCCTAAAATATCGGGGAAGACATCTTTGTGGGAATTACTGCTTTAATTATCTTTAGAGAGAGAGAGAGAGAGAGAGAGGCCGGGTAATGAAGGCACACTCTCACGGGCAATAGTCATTACTCCTCCCAGCTCTCAACACTTGCATTATACAGCTAATCTACAATGCATAATTTTGTTGTTTCTGCCACAGGGACTCCTTACAAGAGGTAACTCACAAAGTCTCTCTCGCTCTCTCTAGGGTTAAGTGAAAGCTGAGTGGAGGTGGAGGAGGAGGAGGAGGTGGTGGGGGGGGGGCGGTGGGGAAGGTGGAGGTGGAGAAGGAGTTCGTGGTGGAGGAGAAGGAGGATGAGAAGAAGGAAGAGGAGGGGGAGGTGGTGGAGAAGAAGGAAGTGACACACACACACATTATGAAGGCGGAAACCATAGATATCTAACATCTGAGACAACCTGAACACGGACAACAATTATTCCAGTAAACAAACAACAAACAAACAAACATAACAGACTGGGGTAAGTGATTTATTATTCCTGTAAACAAACAAAACAAGAGAGAGAAGGAGCTGTGTGGAGCCCTGACCCTCTCCTCTACCGCCGGTCGCCTTGCGGACATAGGAGAGGAGCTTGTCGCTAAATATTCATGCAACGCTTATTTCTTGCTCCACGAAACTCCATGGGTATTCTTTCACAGTCGGAACAAGTAATATAAATGCAAAGCTTTCCTGTCACTCTTTCCGAAGTTGTTCTTGTGGTGAGTTTATTGTTGTGGAGTAGTTATACGGAGCGCCGCCAGTCTTGTTGTGGCGTGTGTGTGTGGTGCAGCTCTGTGTGTGTGTAGGGGTGGTTGCTGAGGACATTTGTGTGGGTGCTGGGGACGTGTGCGTGGGCGGGGGCGGGGGGTGCTGGGGACGCGTGGGCGGGGGGGGGTGCTGGGGGCGTGGGCGGGGGGTGCTGGGGGCGTGTGTGTGGGGGGGGGGGGTGCTGGGGACGTGTGCGTGGGCGGGGGGGGTGCTGGGGACGTGTGCGTGGGCGGGGGGTGCTGGGGACGTGTGTGTGTGTGGGGGGGGGAGGGCTGCCTAGGACGTGGCTGTTTCATCTCTCAAAGGAACCATACCATTGTAAATACAGTTTGAGTCTGACTTCCGTAAACTTCTGCAATTTTGCCCCAGAAATAAATTACTTTCACCAGGACGAACAGCTATAAAGTTAAATGAAAAAAAGAAAAAGGAAAAAAAAAAGTCTTATATTGGCTATAATATAAATATGTGAAAAGATTTGTTCTATTGAAAGTTTGTTTTTTTCTAACAATTCAAAAGCGCAGTGGAGGATCGGACAGTGTTATTATTCAGTGGATTAACCGAAGTTTCATCTTGTCATTGGCTGAAAGTATATAGAGCAAGATGATTAGGAGTGTTTGAGGTTAGGTTAGGTTAGTATGGGCCAATAAGTTTCCTCTATTTTTAATGTTCTCCTGTAAGAGTGTGGAAGTGTGGGAGAGAATAAGGTTTGTTTCAGAAGTATACACTACCCAATACGGCTATAGGTCTTGCTTCTAAAAAATTAAACAAGTATCGACTGTTTTTTAGTAAAGTAGTTCTGCTGGAAAATAAAATAAAATAATAACGATAATATATACAGTATCAGAAGCCAATGGCGGGAAGACTTTACGGGGGACTATAACTGTCAGGATTACCGTAATAAAAGTGAGATTGATACTGTAGTGTGCGGTTGAGGCGGTCACCAGGTGGGGGTCATCGTACCGCATGTTAATATTACCGTATCTCAACCGCGGCTGTTGTATGTCTTATGGCCTGATTTTCTTGCTGATTTTCTTTACGTTTTATAACGATTATATAGACAAAAGAGCTATAGGGACCTGGCTATAGGGTGGTATATAGTGTTTGATAGGATAAAATCTTAATTATAAAGGTTAATAGTCTAAATAAGGGAGCGTAAACGATATAAAACAGAGGTATAAGTCGTGTAATACTAATAGCGGCTGTGTCCAGAGGCTCCCGTGATGGAAACGACGAAGCTCTCATGACCGGTAGCGACACACACACACACACACACACATATGTAAGGTAGGTGTCTGGCCTTCACCCCAGGGTATGTAAATAGTGGAGGACAAAGTTAGTGTGTCAGTGGGAAGAGAGGACGTGTGTGTCTTCTCCACTGACACAACTTCCCGCTATCTGCATCTCCGCCGCCAAAACAGGCCAGCCCCTTGTGTAGTCTCCAGGGATCCTACTACTGGTTTTGGCAGACTGTCACGGCCAGCCAGGGATGGTGGTGGTAGGGGGCGGCGATGGTGGAAGTGGTGGTAAGGGGCGGCGATGGTGGAGGTGGTGTAAGGGGTGGCGATGGTGGAGGTTGTGTAAGGGGCGGTGGAGGTGGTGGTAAGGAGGTGGGGGTGGTGGTAGGGGGCGGCGATGGTGGAGGTGGTGTAAGGGGTGGTGATGGTGGTGGTAGCTAAAACCATCACAGCCATGACCCTTGCGTCTCCCAGGTATAAGGTGATCCTAACACCTGGTTACCTGAGTATCGATAATTCCTTGCGCAATTACGTGATTTAATTATTCTCCGCCTTAATTACTGCATTACACTATGAGGCGTGACTAGAGAGAGACTGCTAAATACGCGTTTCACTCTTGTTACTTAAGGCTGTTGAGTTGTGGGAAGGCCATTTCTTAGTCTGCCGAATGTTTATCCAGTCGTCTCACCTATCGTTGTCCCTATCCCCCCCCCCCCCCTCAGCCCACCTCAAAGTGCGTATTCGAGTACACACTCAGATGGTCATGAACGCACTCGACACACACACACGCACACACATCTCAAAGATACCGATGCACAAATATATATACAACACAATCACGTGGAGAGGCAGCCACTGGGGAGGAGAAATATAAAGGAAGGAATAATTCAAGTCTGAACCGCCGCCATGACAGCAGAGACTCGGGTAGCTGACGGTAAATAGGATTAAGGCTTAAGAAGGAGTGGTATTAAGAGGTAGTGGATGCCGCGTCGATGCTCAAGCCTGTAGGAGGAGACATTGGCTGTGATCTTATTCCGGGACTGGTGCCTGGGGGTGGTCCGTGGCTTGGAGGGGAGGGGAGAAGGAGAGGAAGGAAGGAAGGGATAGTAAACGGAAGAGTGAGGCATAAACGGAGTGGGAGAAGGAGAGAAGGAGGGAAGAGAGGAGTGAGGGGAGAGTAGTGAGGGGAGACTAGTGAGGATAGTTCATAATGTTGTAAACCTCAGATGCTAAGACGTTCATATTCCCAAGTCCATAAGGGCATAAAGACACAAGAGAGAAGAAAATAGAATAAAACAGAATAAAGAAAAGTAAGAAAAATGACGAATATATGACATAAGAAAGTGGATAAATGAGTAGCTCTATAAAACACGAGGACAACACAGACTAAATAAGGTAAACATCTGGTGACACCCCTCTCTCTCTCTCTCTCTCTCTCTCTCTCTCTCTCTCTCCTCAGTCACAACAACGAACACAAAGCGAATTAGCAGTTTCATGAAATTCTCTTCCTCCTGCTCTTCCTCCTCCTCTTCCTCCTCCTCCTCCTCTTCCCAGTTATATATGACACGCTCAGCTGACTCCCTCATAACAACACAATATAATAGGTGTTGTGGAATCAATAAGAAACATCCCGACCGAGGAAGTTCAACAAACACACACACACACACACACACACACAACGTAGCACTATAAAAAATTTCCCCCTCCCTCTCTAATCCTCTTTCAAGACGTAATGTAATATGTAAAGAAGAGCGTAAATCCATAGAGCGAGCCGGATACAAGAGAGAGCGGTACAGCACTGTCCGGTTGCCTGATCTTAAAGCAACTTCGGCCATTACTGTCGACGTATTTCAGCGTTCGAATATCTAGAGAAAGTTGCCGTGTATTCCGTGATGGAGGAGGAGGAAGACCCTGTGTGTGTGTGCGAGCCATCCACTCTACAAAAGCCTAATGGAAATAACCCGGCAAAAAAAAAAAAATTATAGGTCATATTTTTTTATGAAAGAGCCCATATGGTGGTAGTGAGCTGAAGGTTCACCACAATATATGGGACACACACACACACACACACACACACACACACACACACACACACACACATATAAATATTCCCCCAGTCTGCCTTACCCTCCGATACCCTGATAAAAGTTTGCCTCTCTGATTACAGCGACGAGTGTGAAGTAAGAGTATAGAACCAGCTGTAACTACACTACTCGACTCTAAATTACAGTTTATATATATATCCACAGTAATACACCACAGTCCTATGTGTACATATAACTATACACAGATACATATAGGACACATAATATAGTAGGCCTATATAAAAAAAACCCCACACAGAAGGTAATCAAGTTTGGTGAAATTAGAAAGTTTGTCGATGGTTTACTATGTATACCTATAGAGGCATTACTATGATCGAGAAACAGAAGTTAGTGATATAACCTGAATGTATTATACTGTATATGTTATGTCATCAAGTGGGAGCGGGTGGAAGCAGCGGTGAAAATATGTTAGGTTGAGATTAATGCCACAATGTGTCATGCAGAGCAGCTCCTCCCGGGGTAATTGGTCTGACTGATGACGGAGGCTGTGTGACGTGGTGCTGTGAGAGGCTGTGTGACGTGGTGCTGGGACAGGCTGTGTGACGTGGTGTTGTGAGAGGCTGTGTGACGTGGTGCTGGGACAGGCTGTGTGACGTGGTGTTGTGAGAGGCTGTGTGACTTGGTGTTGTGAGAGGCTGTGTGACGTGGTGTTGTGAGAGGTTGTGTGACGTGGCTGTGAGAGGCTGTGTGACGTGGTGCTGTGAGAGGCTGTGTGACGTGGTGCTGTGAGAGGCTGTTTGACGTGGTGCTGTGAGAGGGGGCTGGATACTAGACATCCCCACTCCTCTCCCCCACTAGTCCCTCTTCTCCTTCACCAGCCCCTCCCCTCTCTCTCATCATCAGACCCTAAATAGACTCTTTTTCTCACTCACAGTTCCATTCCCTCTCCCTAACCAGCCCTCTCCGACTAACTAACCAGCCCTTCCCTCACTCTAACCAGCCCCTTCCAGCTCTTATTACCATCAGCCTCCAACTCCCCTCTCTCCCACACCAGTCCCCTTCCCTCTTCCTCACCAGCCCCCTTCCCTCCAACATTCCCCCCACCCCACCCACTCCCACCCTCATCTCCCTCCTCCAATTACACCCACAAACTTGGTGACTGTGACACATGTTGATATTAATATTCCGCCGTCCGCCAGGCCCCACCACACGCCACCATTAAAACTACACACCCACGTATTTTTTCCTGTCCTAAGTTCAGCATATGGTGGACTCTGGCTGGCTTGGACGTAACCTTAAGGTATATTTTATGAGGGGCCAAGATATTTATTATTGTTGTGGATTATGGTGAGAATTATTATCTTACTTCTCGTTAGTGTTGTCTTTATCCTTGTAATTGTCCCTAGTAATTCTTTTATTTAATAATGATAATAATAATTATTATTAATAATGATAATTAACAACAATAATAATAATAATAATAATAGTACTAATGAAAGCATTAAAAAGCTGCAAATGCCAGTGACTGTAATTTTATCATTTTTTTGTGTATAAACATTTATCAGCAGTACAAGAACTACAGCGTTGCCTGTTAGCGTCAGGCGCTGCCAGCCATACGACAAATAGCACCAAAATGTTGCCAGATGGCGTCCCACGCTGCCAGCCGTACAACAACAAGCACCAAAGTGTCGCCAGATGGCGTCTCACGCTGCCAGCCGTACAACAAGTTGCACCAAAGTGTCGCCAGATGGCGTCTCACGCTGCCAGAATCCGGATATCGAGTAAGGACAGAGGAAAAATTTTCATTTCCGTAATGGCTGAGCGCTGTGGTCATGAATTATGTATATTCTTGTGAGCATTCGTCAAAACTGAGAGAGCGGAGCAGCCAAGCCTTCATGGTGAGCTCCATCACACTACTATGATAATAAACACAATTTTCCTGGAACGTAGACAAAGGCTTCGGTGTTTTTCGTTTTCCACCGAGGATTTGATTACGTGGTGTTTTGGTTCTTCTCCAGGTTTTCTTTACTGTTGTTGTTAAAAGGAGATAAAATCTACTTTAGGATAATGTTTTGTTTACTGAAGCATTATGACGGTAGAACAGCCAGTAGGATAAATAGACACAAATCGAGACCAGAGACAGTAGACTTTACAAAGAGTTCGAGACCAAGATCATTGAAATTAAACGGCGCCCAAGACCATAGTTTATACAACGTCTTATCCACAAATCTTCCTCTTGTTTACACAGTTCCAAACACACCTTATATGTCTTTATCCTCAGCTACAAACACTCCTCTATGATAATAATCAATAATAAGCTTAATAATGTTCTGTCTCTCTGACCACATTGGCCCTTGGATCGAACCCGTGTCCCAGAGACTGTGAAGAGAGATTAATTTCTATTTCGTGGTAGGCCCTTGAATGAGAGAGAGAGAGAGAGAGAGAGAGAGATAGAGAGAGAGAGAGAGAGAGAGAGAGAGAGAGCCAAACTTCAAAGGTTTTCGCTTCCAGCTGTCTCCAGGGCGCTCATCAATGTGGTAAACAGCGCTTGTACAGCATCCCATCAAGACAGCCAACCAGAGTAACAGCACTAACCGCTAAAAACAGCAGTGTAAAATAAACAATATATTTCTTCCATAACAAAATCACTCACTCAGAACTATTAAACAAAAACACAAACATAAAGATTTTCTCATAAACAAAATCCCTGAAAACTATCAAAGGTTCTTGGTAAATGTGGTGTGAAGGCCTTTTAGAATGGACAGACCAGCCACACAAACAACTGCGGTGGATTACAACAGTGTTTGGTGGGGGGAGTGTATATGTGAGGTAGAGGTCTCTCCTGAAGGGCTATACAACAGTGAAACAGAGAGATGGATGTAACGCTAACAACGGGAACAACAGTAGCATCAATTATAGCAACAACACATTTGAAACAGTAACAGCGGAAACAAGATTGGTAATGTTAGTAGTATTAATGCGTACAGCAACTAGTAGCAACAGCATTTGCAGCACCAACAGCACCAGATGAAGCACCAACAGGAACAGTTCCAGCAGCATCTACAGCAACAGTTCCAGCAGCACCAACAGCAACAGTTCCAGCTGCACCAACAGCACCAGATGAAGCACCAACAGGAACAGTTCCAGCAGCACCAACAGGAACAGTTCCAGCAGCACCAACAGGAACAGTTCCAGCAGCACCAACAGCAACAGTTCCAGCAGCACCAACAGCAACAGTTCCAGCAGCACCAACAGCAACCAATGACAGCAACAGCGGCAACAGCTCGGTCTTATCTGGCCAACACAAGCGATGAAAGTCAACAAACCTCGTTGACGCAAACCCTCTTTTGCATTCATAACCAATCTTGTTAACCGGTAAGAAAATACTCTCTTACTCACGTTTTCTTAAATTAATCTCAAGAACTTACGGGCGAGAGAAATTGCAGCATACATCATGTTCAACCATGGCTGAGAGAGGGATATTTTTACCTTCCTGGGATTATCTTCTTTTATTCTCTTTAATATCAACATCAAGTGTAATTATTTTCTTTTCGTTGTTCCTTTGATAGAAAATTATTGATGTATTGTCTTTGTTTACGTTTGCAATAGAATGAGAACATGGAAAGATATATAGATATATATACCTATAAAATATTAAACTGAACTGGATGAAAGAACCGTCGTCTTAGTTGTAAACACGGAGAGATTCAACAAGGAGAAGAAAACTCCCTTCGGATGTTTCACACAAACTCTCGTAACGTTTCCTCCTCCTCGGCTCAACTCCGGACGGCCACAGATCGTTAAGTTCAGCTCTATCAAAACTTCACAAAACAAGCTAATCCCCGAAGAAGACTCTTATCCTCGAGACAGCGAAGGAGAGGCGCCAGCTGATTACGGGAAGATGGTCTGATAGTCCTCGTACCGGATTCTCAAAACTTGGTTACCTTAAAGTTCTCTGACTCGTAACCGGGAGAAGCAACAGGACGCTTGCACTTAACGATAAACCATTTATTACTTTATATTTTCTCCGTAGTTAAAGTGCATCAGTTAGTTACGTGTCCATACTAACATTTATAAGGAAAAGTTAACGTAAGGATTTCACACAGTTGACAGCATCTCACAGAAAACGACCAGACGCCATCACAAGCGCCAGCAGTCTAGAAGGTGACAGCTATGAAGCTATCATCTGATGCTTCACTTGATCCCGAGGTGAGATCACACATTCATCACCGTCTCTCGTTCTGACAGGGGCGTAGACTGTTGGTGGCAGTATGAGGTGGGTGGTGGTGGTGGTAGTGTGTGTGTGAGGAAGGTGGTAGGTGGTGGTAGTGGTTGGTGGTGATGATAGTGGTAGGTGGTGGTTATGATGGTATGTGTAAAGAAGGTTTTTTGTAGAGAAATAAGGGGTGAACAATTAGAAGTGGGAGTGAAGGGATTTAATGGTCCGGAAATTGAAGAAATTTAGGAGGAGGTAGAAGGAGGCGGAATGACCACCTTCTGCAAGTTACCTAAGCTAGGGGTGTGTCTTGGGTTAGTTATTACTGGTGGTTATCTTAGAGCTGGATTCTGGTTGACTGGTGGTGGTAGGTGATGTGTGATGGTGATGGTATTGGTAGTGTATTGGTGATTATAATAGTGTGGTGATGATGTTCATAGTGTGGAAGGGGACGGTGAACATTTTGAACACTCGTATAGCAACCCACTGTACAAGACGTTACTCACCTGACCAGATACAGTATACAACAATATGTAAACACGACAACAAAACAAAATCAAACATAAAAATAGACTCCAACTAACTCTTTAAGAACATCTTCACACACACACACACACACACACACACACACACACGAGTTCTTGCTAGGATAAACAGAGGCACCTTAACCTCCCTCGCTTCCCCCTGGCGATATAAATATGAGTTCCTTCTTCTTCTTCGTTACTTATGAACCTGATACTAAAATAACTAATTATAACACGAACCTCCCAGAGCCGCTCGATGAGTTTGGTGTCCTCCTGATGAGCTCTGGCATGGGGGGGGGGGGGAAACTACCACTAAGTGACAAGCTTGGGGAAACAAAGAGGAAAATTACCGACATAATCTTGTGCAGGAAACATTTTATCAGTTATCTTTATCGGTGCATTACACGGCGAGTGGCGTGATCGACTCTCACTAAACGCTGGAGCTGAGTCTCATCTTATCCTGCTTATTAAACCAAACAGCTAGTGAAATATTAGCCAATCTATATGCAAAGAACAGGATAAAAGTAGTGGATGTTGCGGCCGCGATTTGGGGTATCGGTTGCGGCTGCGGAGAGGGTAGGAGGAGGAAGAGATGGAGGAGCGGGGAGGGGAGGAGAAGGAGGAAGAGATGGAGGAGCGGGGAGGGGAGAAGGAGGAAGAGATGGAGGAGCGGAGAGGATAGAAGAAGGAGGAAGAGATGGGGGAGGGGCATGGAGGGGAAGAGGAAAAAGAGGTGGAGGTAGGGGATGGAAAGGAGGAAAAAAGGGAGGTTGGGGAGGGGAGAAAGTGGAGGAAGGGGGAGGAGAGGGGAAGAGAGAAGGAAGATAAGGTGGAGGGGAGGAGGAAGATAAGGAGAGGGGGGGGACGTCCGCATTTGACACTCTAGTTCTCAGACCATCGGCAGTTAATGTTCTTAACCTAACCTAACCTAACCTAACCTGTATTAAGAGACTCCATGTGGTTAGTTCACAGAAGAAGCGATTGTACAGAAACGGGTTACAAGATGGCGGTGAAATTGAACTGAGACCAGAGTGATAAGATTACTAAAACAACTTAATTGTTTATATTTGGTCCCAGCATCGATTTATTCCCTGGAGTCTATCGCTATGGAGGTCATGTAGGGCCGTTACGTAACAGTAGCAGTAACGACGGTAAAATATATCAGTTACAGTGAGGGAAGGAACCGTGCCAGCAGTAAGGGAAGGAACAGTGCCAGCAGTGAGGGATAGAATAATGCCAGTAGTGAGGGAAGGAACAGTGCCAGCAGTGAGGGAAGGAACAGTGCCAACAGTGAGGGAAGGAACAGTGCCAACAGTGAGGGAAGGAACAGTGCCAACAGTGAGGGAAGGAACAGTGCCAGCAGTGAGGGAAGGAACAGTGCCAGCAGTGAGGGAAGGAACAGTGCCAGCAGTGAGGGAAGGAACAGTGCCAACAGTGAGGGAAGGAACAGTGCCAGCAGTGAGGGAAGGAACAGTGCCAGCAGTGAGGGAAGGAATAGTGCCAACAGTGAGGGAAGGAACAGTGCCAACAGTGAGGGAAGGAATAGTGCCAACAGTGAGGGAAGGAACAGTGCCAGCAGTGAGGGAAGGAATAGTGCCAACAGTGAGGGAAGGAACAGTGCCAACAGCGAGAGGGAAGAAACGGTGTAAGCTGATTTCTTTTCAATAAACCTTTATTTATTTTATTTATTATTATTATTATTATTAATATTATTAAGTCAAATCAACAACAAGAACAATAGACAACAACACCATGACCCTGAAACAGAGTGTAAACAATACCAACAACAACAGTTAACACGGCAACAGCATCACAGAGTTGAAACAAGAAGCAGTAAACGTATTTATCAGGCCTGCACAGAGACCCGGAACTAGACAGCCAGGAGGAGGAGCAGTAACGGGGGCACTACTACCACCACTACCACCACCACCACTACTACCACCACCACCATCAAAACAATGTGAGGGATTTATCAGGAGGAAGGAGGAGACCAGACGTACAGGCTAGAGACTGACTGACTCACTCCGCCACCGACCTCCACAGTCAATCCGTGCAAGAAAACGGACCCCCCCTTCCCTCTTCTCCATGCCACTGGAAATCTCCCCGTTCTCCCTGGCCATGGACCCCCTCCCCTCCCTCTCTCATGACCCAAGACCTCTCCTTCCTCCCTGGCCCCGGACCCCCCCTCCTCCCTGGCCCAAGCCCCTCCTTCCCCCATGGCCCTGGATACTCCCCTCCCCTCTGGCCCTGGACCCCCTACTTCCTGGCCCTGGACCCCCTACTTCCTGGCCCTGGACCCCCTACTTCCTGGCCCCGGATCCCCCCCCCCTCCTCCCTGGCCCCTTACAGCTTCCACTAAAATTGTATACAGTGACTTGTGAAGACTAGTGGCCCCGGACCTGGTTGGTGGCGGCTCCTCGGGTGGAGAGATAAAAGGATCCTGCCAGAGGAGATAGGAGTGTGGGAGGTCAGTTCCTACGGTAATCCACAACAGGAGGCTACGGTGGTTGTCAGGTCACTGTTGTTGTGTTTGTTTGTTTATATCTCACCAAACTCTGCCCTTGTCAACATATACGAGTAAACAGACCTGTTTACATTATATACAGTACACTCAACGGATTAACTTGACTGACGGCAGAGATTCATATATCATCTTATCCTATTACGTTCCTCACAAAGACTTCATAGCTTATCTGTCACGTTCCAGGTTTGATCCAGGTCACCCCCACGGCCCAGTGAACCTGTAAAATAAACATTTAAGTCACCAGCGTTCTAGCCAGATTCAGACTGTACCCCACACCTGCCAGACGTGTGACTGACGGCTCCAACCTAACATATTGTGATGCTTCAGAAATATATTTTGTATTGTAGTGATACGTAATATAGTGCGGTGACCAGCCTTTACTCGAGTACCAAGTGTGACAGTGGTGAAGATCACGTACTCTCATATTTTCACCACAAAGTTACATTAAAGTGTTCTCATGACTCAAACACCTCGGGACCCTCGCAGTGTGGCGGACCTCAGAGTAAAAAAGAGAAATAATAATGATTAAATGTGTATGTATTGTATATCTGATGTCTTTCACACACAAACACACACACCATTCATGGCTGGAAACTCTTACAAATTAGAGAGATGATCGTGAGTGTTACACAGTGAGCTCTGATGATAGACTGAACAGATCAAACGGGTTTCAATGACCAACTGTTGTTACGTGAAGGCCGTCTACTTAATAGGGAGGGAGGTAGATCTGTGCGGGCCAATCAAACACTTGTTCTCGGTAAATAAGTGAATGGCTCAGTCGGTCAGAACCGTTAAAGACACTTCAAGATGGAGTTGGTCACCCGCACTACAGCAAACATGACAGCTCCAGCGGCCTCTCACTGCAGCGGCCTCTCACTGCAGCGGCATCTCACTGCAGCGGCCTCTCACTCCAGAGGCATCTCACTGCAGAAGCCTCTCACTCCAGCGGCCTCTCACTCCAGAGGCATCTCACTGCAGCAGCCTCTCACTCCAGCGGCCTCTCACTCCAGAGGCATCTCACTGCAGAGGCCTCTCACTCCAGCGGCCTCTCACTCCAGAGGCATCTCACTGCAGCAGCCTCTCACTCCAGCGGCCTCTCACTCCAGCGGCATCTCACTGCAGCGGCCTCTCACTGCAGCGGCCTCTCACTGCAGCGGCCTCTCACTCCAGCGGCCTCTCACTCCAGCGGCCTCTCACTCGACCACCTACACAAGCATCCTGATGAAGCCGCCCCGCCGCCTCCTCACTGCCGTCGATGCTCACTTCATCTGGCAATAATCCTCCTAAACGACTAGCACCAACTTCTCCGACCTAAGACTCAACTAACCCGAGGCACTACCGATGATAACCTCAAGGTGATCGGTAGTGAGTTTCGACCGTGTTGCCTGCTGTTGGTTATCTCTGTCCCGCTGCGGTTCTTTGACATGAGCAGCCGTCAAAGTGGGCTGCCGTTTGCATGGGTTTGAAGAGCATTCAGGTGATTGGTGGCGTCATTGGAGTAGTGAAAACAGCTCCTCCTACTGCTTGGTGTGTCTGTCGGCGCACGGTATGGCAGACGCCGACACTTCCCCAAAAGATTTATTTCCTCAACAGTTTAAAAATATTACCTAATGACCCTAAGCAGCTTACAGTCGTCTCCTAAAGTCTTGCTCCCCTTGAAGTGTTTTTTTTTATCAACTATCAATACCATGAATACCTGCTCCTTCACCCTGCCTCACCTCCCACACCTGCCTCACCTCCTTCACCCTGCCTCACCTCCCACACCTGCCTCCTCTGCCTCTCCTTCACCTCCCTAACCCACCCTCACCTCTCAGCAGAAGATAGTTGAAAATTTCCTGTACTGTACATTACCCGAATAAGACCTAATGGGTAGTCGGGGCAGATTCAAGACTCTTAATATACCAGTATCATACCAGTATATCTCACTGTGTAGTATATAGCGTTGTATCTGTCTATCTGCCCGTCCGTTTCTCTGTCTCTGTTACCCTCCTCCCTCGTTTCTTATCGTATTTTTCTTTATCTATCTTTACGTTCTACTTATTATATATACATTACAAGGCGTTTATATACCCCGTGTGTATTTATTTTTACACACATGATAGAATCGACCTGTGAACGACCTATAGAATGTGGCAGAAGTGTGTCAGAGTGTGTCAGAGTGTGTCAGAATGTGTCAGAATGTGTCAGAGGAAATATAACATAACAATTGTAACCAAACCTGCCTTACTTGATAATGGGGTGGGTGGGGGGGCTGGTAAAGAAGAGAGCTTTGTGCTTTGTGTTTTACTTAAAAAATATACGACTTCAATCACTTGTCGCTTTCACAGGAGAGAGAAAAATAACAGACGCAGTACGACCACCGGGGCCCACAAAGTGTTTTATTTATTTCTAAACTATTTCCGACCCAACTAACAAAGTCTCCCTCTCCTTCATACACGTAACTCACTGAATTTAAGAAGAAAAAAAAATAAACTTTGAGAATTAAAGATATTATAATAAAAACAACTATCCACGGGTAAATAAATACTATAACAGATAAAATAATATATTGTTTATTCATATACAGAGTGGAACAAAAGTCTCTCTCCCTATATATAATAAGGAAATATAGATAATTACCCCAAAAAACAACAAATGGTAGAAAAAAAACAGAACTTAATATCAAAATATTCCCATAATAGTAAGTTTATATATATATAGATGCATCAAATAGTCACTGTATAACTGTATGGTAACGTGTGCTCCCTCCTACACAAGATACAGTCTGGGTTATCGAGGAGAGAGAGAGAGAGAGAGGGTATCACTCGTGTCCCTCCTATAGTAACTTTCATCAACAGGGATAAGCACCATTTTTTTCCCACTAATCTTCGCACATCTTCCATCTCTCGTCTTCCTTTACCACCTCCTCCTTCTCTTTCTCCTTCTACTCATTCTTCACCTTAGGTTTCTCTTCCTCCTTCGTTTTCATCACTTTCTCTTCCTTTTCCTTCTATTCCTCCTCTTTCACCTCCTCTTCTTCCTCCTCCTCCTCCTCCTTCACCTTCTCTCCCTCTTCCTTCTATTCCTCCTCTTTCACCTCCTCTTCTTCCTCCTCCTCCTCCTTCACCTTCTCTCCCTCTTCCTTCTATTCATCGTCCTTCCCCTCCTCCCCCCCACATTTCATTAAGTCTCCCCTCTCTTCGTATAACACCCCCTATTTTGTCACCCCCCCCCTCCTCTCGTCTTCCCGCTCACCCTTCACAGGTTCCAGCAAACATGCAAGTTTTTCTGCTTTCTCAACCACCATCAGCCGTCGGTAAGCTGCACGAGCTTCCGCCTGGCGAACCAAAGCCTGGCGTATCGTTTCTGTTATTACGATCTCCCCCTTCGTTGGTAGTAGCCCAAACGACGACCTTATCCTAAGTTGCAATGATGACGTCAATGGCCACTAGCCATTAGAAGGATTACAATATGGCAATTGAACATAAAATTGGCCATATAAATCGATAATACCATATAAGTGGCCATATTTTATTTTTTACGGGAAATAGCCCACCCGGGCACAGGTCATCGACCCACAACGGGGCGAAGGGAGCGAAAAAATAAGAGTAAAAAGAAATTAAAAATATAAAAGAAAAATATTGTATTAATGTACATCACGAAGATGCCGGAAAACCAGCTTTTTGAAGTGTGACAGATGGTATGAGTATGGAAACACAGAAGAAGGCAGAGCATTCCACAGTTTGGCTGTGTGAGGAAAGAAGGATGTACTATAACGGGCTATTCTAGTGTGACCGACATCCACAGAGAAACGGTGGGCACCGCGGGCAAGACGTGTTACGAACCCACGGCCTTGCCAAATCCACCGAACATTGCCCGTTAAAGTACCTGTAAAAGAGAGCGAGTAAAGCAACATTACGGTGAAGAGAAAGGGAAGAGAGATTGTCAACTAAAGGAGGACAAGAAGAGCCGCCCCAGATATGAGAGCAGTACTCCAAGTTAGGACAAATTAATCCCTTATATACTTGGAGCAACTGCTCAGGAGTGAAGTAGCTACGGCATCTGTACAGCATTCCCAGCTTTCGGGAGGCAGCTTTAGCAGTGTTGTGGATGTGTGGCTTCCATGACATATTAGAGGCCTAGCTTATCTATTTTAGAACTTGGCAGAATGATTGCGTCCTGAAATGTGATTGGTGGGAGATCATCCAATATGGAAAGTGTAATTGTAAATGAATAAAAGTGGCCATATAAAAATAAAACCATAAAGTGGCCATATATTGACCCAGACAGCTAGGAAGATCTCAGGGCACTACCTCCCACTACCTCCTAGCTGTCTCAGGAGGCATCGCCACCTCCCTCCTACCTCCAGGAAGTTGTGGAGTGTACTTTCCTTGTTCTGTGTTGTGGTGTTATAGGTGATGGTGATGCTGTTAGATGGTGATGGTGATGGTGATGGTGGTGGTGGTGGTGGTGATGGGGAGATCTTGGACTACGAGGTTGGGGTGAATTGTCTCTCTCTCTCACGACCATGTTTCCTCCTCCCTGTGTAAATTATAGCGATAAGGAGCCATCTTCCGCCTCAGTGATATTTCCCCTCAGCAATCAGCGGGTGTCTGGCCGCTCCTTGACGCCGCTACAATGTTATCTAAACTTCCTTCAACATCTCATTTCCATCCCAATGTCTTTCTTCAAGGAGCTGATTTTCTCCTCTCTCTCTCTCTCTCTCTCTCTCTCTCTCTCTCTCTCTCTCTCTCTCTCTGACACACACCTACACACCGTCTCTTCAACACACACGACACACACACACACACACCAAGAGCACATGAACGCTGGAGACTGTTAAAGAGGGGACAGTTTGTACAGTGTCCCGCTGAACAAATAATAACAATAAGCTGTGACCGCCTCCCAGGATTACGATATAATGTCCAGCTATTAAAGTTAACACGTAGTAAAGTTAGTAGCGCAACACCTCGGAGCACTAGGCAAGGTCACCCCAGGATGTGGCCCACCAACCCAGATTCTTAGATGGTCGCCTTGATCACCTGACGATTAGGCACCCAAGTTTATTTCACCTGATGATTGAATACTAATGCTAACCTAACCTAACCTAACCTAACCTAACCGAGACACCAGAAGATATTTGTCCTCCTTATCTATGCATCATATTTTCCTCTCGTTTGCATCTACTTAGAAATCCGTTTATTCGTTCTAATATTTTTTTTTGTTTGTATTCCTTTTTTTTATTTGTTTACGTCCTTCCCTCCAGGACACACACCAGGCCCAGGTCATGCCCAGGTCCTTGTTCCCCCACCCAATGACGGCACCAGGTAGGAGTAGTGGTGGAGGGGATGGTGGGGAGGAGGGGGGATGGTGGGGAGGAGGGGGTGTTGGAGGGTAGTCATCTATTCTAACGAAGGGAAGACCATCAATAAGGTATTGTCAGGACGCAGGATGAACGCCCACTCCCACCACCATACATCACGACCACTATACTTCTCCGTCACACTCTCCCTGTCCCCTCCCTCTCTCTCTCTCTCTCTCTCTCCCTTCCTTTCTCTCCCTGGTTACTATTGGTCCTTTATGCCTACGTTCTTCCTCCCTCCTGGCTAACACTGCTTCTCCCTCCTTCCCTCCCTGCATCCACGTTCCTCTCCCTGCCTCTTTCCTTCCCTCCCTGACCCACGCTCCTCTCCCTGTCCCCTTGGTCCTGGTCTCTTCCTTTCCAGGCTAAAACCTTTCTTCACTGTCTTCCTTCTCCTGTGGCCAAAATTTCTTCCTCTCTCCTATTTTCTTTCCTTCATTGCTGGCTAACGTTGAACTTGCTCTCCTTTACTTCTAGATACCCACCTTCCTCCTTCCTTCCCTCTTCTTATACTAAAACCTCCTCCTCCTGCTCCCCTCCCCCCCATTCTTCCGGAGCATCGATGGCTGGACGTGGGGAGGGGGGGGGGGGTGAGAAAGGAATAGCAACAAGAAGAAATACAGATGAAACTAAAAAAAAAAACATAAAATAGAAAGACATGAAAAAGAAAGAAAATTAAACCAGATCTCTAAACTCAAGCGCCGGAACAAAACCTCAATAGAGCCAGCGTCTCCCCTTGTAAGATCCACTCTCATAGATTCTACGTTTACAGGCACCCACAGCCCCCTCCTCCTCCTCCTCCTCCTGAGTAACAAGGTGTAGATGTAGGTGTAGGCACAGACTGAGGCCAGTAGCCAACCAGACTCTTGATAATGAGATTCATGGCTGGTGGAAGCTGGCGTCGTTTCTTAACCCCATCGGCAGAAATGAAAGTCAACCTGCAGTGTGATAGATCGTTCAGGGGGAGAGGGTAGAGGGAATGAAATTGATACATGTATATTTATGAATGTAAAATACAGCCGTTTTCCTGTACATATGTAAGGAGAGAGAGAGAGAGAGAGAGAGAGTCCGCTTTATGAGTTTGAAGTATATGCTCTATGTATCAGTGCTATGACAAGTATAATCATATATATATATGTCAAGTATAAGCATTGAATAGCTCGGTATATAACTCTGCTCTGTATACACGCATGGGCATACAATTAGTGAACGGTACCTTTTGTATGAATACACCCAATGCATTCATACAGAACACTCATAGCCTGCTCATACAGACGTGAGGGAAGGTAATAAACTTTGGAATACGTATTATCGGGAAAAATGTCAACCTGATCATAAATTATATAGAAAATACACAAAACACACAAAGAAACACACAAAAAAAAAACACCCCCCAAAAAAGACCCCCCCCCCCCAAAAAAAAAGACCCCCCCCCCCCAAAAAAAAAAAAATGCAAAATTGTATCATGTTATGTTAATCTCCGTATGGATGTTTGACGGGTTTGAGGGAATCGTTGCCATCCGTATGTTTACTTCTGCACCTCCCGACTGTCTGTAAAGGTCTGGATTCTCAACACGTCGTAAGGTTATTTTTATTGCCCATCGTAAGAGAGGATGAGAGAGAGCTCATCTAATTACAGTAGAGACCCAGCGACTCAGGGGCAATTCCAGCATCTTTCTGATCAATTCTCCATGAGGCGTAAGTTATGTAAGCCAACTAGATGCCTCCATGCATCACTCGGGGTAACATTCAACATCAGAACCTCCTAAGCCAATCATTTGACTCGTAACATCACTAACTTGAGCGTAATATTCAACATCAAAACTTTTTAAGCCAATCAGATGCCTCCACACATCACTCACTTGGGGTAATATAAATTCCATTAAAAAACTCGTAAAAAAATGTACAATTAATCAGCCATAATTAACCAGAATTACCATCATCCATCTTCACGTTGTAATATATACCACAAATCTCCAATGAACATAATTCATGGGATTATATTTTAGAAAGTTTTTTTTTACCCACAATTAAAAAAAACAAGAATAAAATAAAAAAAAGTCTCTCGAGTATTAAGTCTTAACTCATAATGTGGCCCGGAATTGGGTATAAATGTTTTTGCATATTTTCCGGAGCGGTTCATAACTTGTGTTTCCGTGGAGAAGAAGTTTGCGTGTGTTGTACTGCTGCTCTGAATACCAAACTTTTACTGCAGCGCCTCGTGGGACCTGTAGTGAGGCTGGTCTGGCCACTACCACTTACCTGCCTGCCACTGTGAGATGTAGGTGGTGGTGATGTAGAGGGCAGGAGGGTGTCCAGGCGTAGGTGGGTGTAGGGTGTGAGAGTGGTCGTGGGTGAGTCATGGCAACTTTTGGTGTAATGGTCAGCATGCTCTCTTTGCAAGCGAGTTGACCAGGGTTCGATCCCGGGGAGGGTGAGACTACGGGCAGGTTTCTCTGTCTACCCAGCAGTAATTGGGAGCCTGGATGTTAATTGATTGGCGGATCGTGTTCCGGGTCATGCAGCTTGGTAACTTGGGGTGTGGTTGTTGTGTTGGCGATAACTTTTACACCTTAAACAAATTCACACCTAGGTGGCCCTTGGGCCGGCCATCCTCGAGGCAACCATTATTTATTACTATAGGTGTGGGTGTGGTCGTGGGTATAGGTCTGGTCAGTGTCTCATGGAGGTAAACTAAGTAAAATATCAATTATTCTATTTCCACGAATCTTACCGCCATGGTTAACATAATTTAAGAGGAACTCAAGCAGATTAGCGCAACTAACAGGCATCAACGCGGAAGCATCTCTCGAGTGCACTCTGGCGGGGCATGTACTGAGTGTGTGTTTGTAGGTGCATAAATAAAGTCTCTATGGTTTATGGTATTTCATTTATTTGATCTCGTAAGTTGTTGTGGCGGTACAATACACCCGGTTGGTGTTCTCTGATCTTAGATGGTGAAACATTCCCCAGACATAATGTGTCCGGCGCGGCGATTCTCTCCGGTTTATTCCTTTGTGGACGACGACCACTTGGGGCCAGAGGCTCAGTGCAGGTGGCCGAGGAGCCTCGTGTACAGTAAAGTATAAGAGCGACATCTGTAAGTCAGTCTAGGAACTACTGTAGCTGCATCAGTCTCTGTCACTCTTGTTGTGTCTACCACTTGCTTACTAATGTAGTGGTGGGGTGTAGCGGCTGTAACACTGGGTGTAGTACTGGGTGTAGCAGGTGTTACAGCGGGTACAGCACCAGGCCACACAGGGTGTAGCAGGTGTTACAGCGGGTACAGCACCAGGCCACACAGGGTGTAGCAGGTGTTACAGCGGGTACAGCACCAGGCCACACAGGGTGTAGTAGGTGTTACTGCGGGTACAGCACCAGGCCACACAGGGTGTAGCAGGTGTTACAGCGGGTACAGCACCAGGCCACACACCAGCCTCCATATTGCGGCCAAAGAATCTTTTATCCGTCGCCTTTGTCCGCCGTCCATTGTGATGAGGTAATTAAATGTCTTTTTAGTTGTAAACTGTGGTAATGAAGGAAGGAGGAGGCTTTGTGGGGGAGCGCCACCGTCTACATCACCACGTAATTGTTACCTCCGGCCGCCTGCCATGGTCGTGGCGACACACAGTCAGTGTCAGGTTTACGTCAAACAAAAATCGTAAAGCGCACTTTGGTTGTGTGCGTCCGTACGGGTTTTATGCTGAGTAAAAGTCCCTAAGCGCAGCGTTGTTATGAGTCTATTAGAGCTTCTGTGTCATTTTGATTTCAGAAAAATACTACTACATCTTTCTAATGTTTACGAGTTTATGCATTTTTTCATTGATGGAATTTTATACAACGTCTTACGCCACGAAATTCTTATGATGTTTGTGTGATAAGAAAGACACTTATTGTAAAAAGAACTGCTTTAATGTCTCATGTTGAGGATACAGCGGTCGTGCACTGGCCTCTTACCACTAAGGCTCGATCCCAGACAGAAGACTGTACAGTATATAGTCCAGTGTGACAAGACCAAACATGGCAGCTCTTCCCCAGGTACTATACAGTTTGCTCCTGTACCAACTCTGGGAAAATGTTGGTAGATCACAGAATTACAACAAGAAGATATAGACGACAAGAAAATGACTCTTCCTTTCTCCTTTCTTTCTTCTTCCCCCATCTTTTCTTTCTCTTTCTCTCATCTCCTTCTTTCTCTCCTTCATTTTCATATCCTCCTCCTCCTTTATCCATTCTTTCCTCTTCTCCAATCTTTTCTTTCTCCTACTCTCATCTCCCTTTATTTTTCTTCTCCTACTCTCTCCTTCCTCTTCATCTCACCCTCCTCATTTCTCCCTTCTTTCCTATTCTCCCTTCTCTCATCTCTCCCCTCCCTCACCTGCCAAGAAGTCATGTATTAGCAGAGATTAGGATAAGGACATTAAGTGACGTCGTTAAGAAGGTAATCATATCTTGCGGTGTTCTGAAGACGTCCGGGCGCCTCACATACTAATGACGCCAGCAAGGAACCTCTCTCTCTCTCTCTCTCTCTCTCTCTCTCTCTCTCTCTCTCTCTCTCTCTCTCTCTCTCCTCTTCCGTCCCTCCCTCATTCCTTACCTCTTCCTCTCACTCTTCTCCCTGTCACTTCTTTCCATTTTCCCTCCTCCCTCCTTTACCTCATCTTCTGCCCTATGCTTTGGGATTTACCTCAACCTGTGTGTCTATAATGGAGGTAATTAGTGGTGCAGTACAGGTATAACACACACACACACACACACACACACACACACACACACACAAGCACACACACACACACACACATCTCAAGAGCGGACAAGACCTCCTCCAGGTGATGCGTCAAGAGGTGGTGATGTGTGTGTTGTGATTGGCTTCAGGTGTACATTGTAGAATTAAATACGGGAACACAGACAGACAGACAGACAGACAGACAGACAATAACATAGTGAATGGTTGCTGTTCTCACGTACTGTTTTAATTGGCAACCCTTTACAATTAACAAGAACACCTGTAGTGAACACGTATATACATCGGACAGGTGTGACGCGGACTACTGACAACGGAGTAAAAGATAAACATATAACATGGTTTATGACCTGGAAGTAATTAGGGAAGGAAGGGTTATGTTACAGGTAGGTTATGTTATCTTTGATTATGTTGCGTTAAATTTGGTTAGTTTAGGTTAAAATTGGTTAGGTTAGGTTGCATTAGTTTTTATCACTAACCTACACGCAACCACACACGAGAAGAGGAGAAGAAGAAGAAGAAGGCCTTTCAACACACACACACACACACACACACACACACCATCAGTATGCTGCTCACGATCACCACTTAGGCAACTAGAATGAAGAATGTAGAGAGCCGTCTGATACCAACGAGAGATTTAGTGCAGTAATTTACCTAAGTTCCCCCCTGAAAGATAAGAGAGAGAACGGGAGCTCCAGGCATAACTTTACCCCACCCGCCGCCTCATTATTCCACTAGAAATGAGGTGTTGTGAAGGTGTAGGTGAGGTGTGAGGGTATGGTTAAGGTGTGTGGTGAGGGTGTGTGGTGAGGGAGTTATGAGAAGAATGAGTTAGTGAGGGTGAGGTCGTGTACGGCTGCGGGGAAGGAATGGCAACCCAAATCCTGAAAATTTGTAGGTATGAGGAACTTGTGTGAAATGTGGTGACCTTCTTGAAAGTTTGGGAGAATGGTGGTCATGCTGTTGAGAGAGAGAGAGAGAGAGAGAGAGAGAGAGATAGGCGGTCCACACACCCACCTCAGGTAAGATTAATAGCAAGTTATGTGTCATGACAGCTACAATTGACCGCATTTATTCTGCATTTTTGTATTTATGACATACATGCGAACCTACAATGGTGAGTAATTCATTGTCATAGACTAGAAAATACTGTAGTGTCTAACCATAAAGTATCTGTCTGATTTAAAACTTAGTAACTTGAAGAATATTATAGGTTTAACGCGCTGGTTTTGTATCTCTGTACAACTCGTAATATTTTTTCTGAGTTTTAATGTAAACTTGTGCATTGTTTTCTATGTATAATGTTTACGAGGTTATCGAACAAAGCAATAAATTCATCTTTGACTTTTGCATAGAAGTGGGAGGGAAGAATCGGATGGTATTTATATTAAAACGAGTCCCGCCAGCCAGGAACTGTGTACTGTAAAGCGTTGGGGAGACACTCAGTAATAATCTTCTATTAGAATGTTTCTGAAATTTTTTAGAATGTTTCTATATTTGTTTAGAATTCTCCTGAAACACTCACTCACTCACTCTACAGGAAGTATGATGGCGCTACCTGTCAAGCATCTTAACATCTCACGCCCCGACAACATGACCACTGGCCGATCCTAACCTATACCCCTTCCTGCTTATTGGCGTGAACCTCTAATACCAACAAGAAAAACTTTATAGTGGCGCAATCATCCAAGACCATCAGGCCACTAAGTATCCCCTGACCCACACTTTTGTTTATAATTGGCGCAGCATCTCTGGTTTGTTTATCAATATCATCCAAGCGAGAAGAGTCCTTTACACATTGGTCCTCGTGGTGACCCTGCAGGACACCGTGACCTCACGCCCTCCAACCACCCACTCTCTCCCTCCTCCACACACACACACACACACACACATTATGTATACATGAATAAGAAGAAAAAACAGCAGAAAGGAGGAATGAAAAACGAGTCCATGAGAGGTTTGAGCCATGTTCGCTTGAGTGGATCCCTCTGCACCACCCATGTTGTCAATATTCTGTCATTCATCACCCGAAAAATATTCAACATGATGCATCTCAGTAGGGCTCAGTCGTCTGGTGAAGGTGAGGGGAAGGTAGACGAGGAGGAGGGCCAGAAGGAGGAGGAGGAGGAGGAGGAGTGGAGGAAAGAGAGAGAGAGAGAGAGAGAGAGAGAGAGAGAGAGAGAGAGAGAGAGAGAGAGAGAGAGACACATTGTAATAGAAGTGCTGATGGTGGTGGGTTAGAGGCAGCGTTGGTGGGGTAGAGGCAGCGTTGGTGGGGTAGAGGCAGCGTTGGTGGGGTAGAGGCAGCGTTGGTGGGGACGCCGGGTGCAGGAGAGGAGTTGCAAGTGACTGATGACTTGGTAATTAGGTGGTGATGGCTAGCGACTGCTGGTGATGGCCTGAGAGTGGTCCGGCTCATTATAGAGGCCAGTCAACACCCGGGGAAAAACACTTCCTTCTGTGTGACGGAGACGATGACCAGGGGGAGGGGGGGGGGGAGGAGGAGGACGAGGAGGGGACGGAGGAGGAGGAGGAAAAGAAGAAGGAAGAGTAGGAGGAGGAGGAGTATCAACAGAGGTTAGTGAGGGCGGGAGCTGATGTAGGGTCGTTATCTGTTGTTCTGGCAGGTGATCGGTCTTCAGAACTAGCCTGATGACCTACAAAAGAGGTCATGTCTCTTGATAGTTGCTGTATGAACTCAAACTACGTGTAGAAGGTTAAAAGATCACGTTTGGACATTTTTATTAAAACTTTGGCAGTACACAGATTCTGGGCTAACTATTATTCCCAAGACAATTTGAGTTTCAGTCACAACTGAGCCGAATACTGTTAACTCTTGTCCGGCTAGAATACGAGAGTGCCTTAAGTCACATTCGGTCGTAGTTTTTTCTTACAATTACCAGTATGTGAGAGCATGTATCTCTACACCACCCTCTGTGTACCTTCCCCAGCTGATGGATCACCTCAACCTCTGTTTGTTTTGACTCGCCTCTCAATGGTGGAGTAAAAGGGGGAATTCCCTCATAAACGTAAACATCTCGATGGTGTTTACTGATAATAATTCACCCATTCTATAATAATTCCAGCCGTAAATAACCTTAATAAGGGCAGCTGGTAGACGTAATGTATCTGACTGATCAAAGGAATGGTTCGGCTATACTCAGGATGTGTGTTGGGAGGGGTGAGTCTTGCCTCCCTGATAGTGTAAGGTAAAGGGTTAACTTATGTTTTAGTTATCAGATGAGAAGTATAAGTTATCATGTCTTAAGGTGGTGACTAAGGCAGCCACACACACACACACACACACACACACACATACACTTTACCTTGCCAGTTAGCTCAGTAATGACATGTTAATATTGGCTGAAGATTTTATGTAAGATTGGGCTCCGGGATACACCTGGTTGAGGCGCAGGTGAGGATGATGGTGCATGTGGTGCCATAACCGTGGTGTGGTGTATGGGTTAATGGTGTTGTAATGATGGTGTTATGGTTATCAACACACAATTATGCACTCTAACATAACACCACCATCATGCACCATAATATAACACCACCATTATGCACCATTACATAACACGACAGTGCTGGGAAGAACAATGGCAGGTCTGCAGTGCGACACTATGTCCGGCTCACACACTCACTCCTCTCTCTCTCTCTCTCTCTCTCTCTCTCTCTCTCTCTCTCTTCTACATGAAGGTGATCTCAGTGTTGTGATATATGTACGAGTAGAGTAAACTGTGTGTGTGTGTGTGTGTGTGGTAAAGACTTTATCAGAATCCTTCCATCTTTTGTCATTTCCTTGAAGTGGTGTACGGCAGAGGGGCATACATATTGTTATACGGGGAGGGGCATACATATTGTTATACGGGGAGGGGCATACATATTGTTATACGTGGGGGCATACTTCCTGTCATACGTGGAGGGGCATTCGGAGGCAAACACAAAGAGGGAAGGAAGAGGAGGAGGTGTTGGAGGGGGAAGAAGGGTAGTGGTGGAGGGGGAAGAAAAGGGAAGGAGGAAGAGGTGGTGGAGGAGGTGAGAGGAGTAAAGAAGGAAAAGGAAGGAAGGAGGGGGAGGAAGATGAGGAGGAGGAGGAGGAGGTGGAGGTGGAGGTGGTCTTCCTCACACCCGCGCACAAAATTGAGTTGTCTAAAGCAAAGAAAGTCCCTGATGAAACTTTGTCTTTCTCTTTTTGCTCCTTCACCCTGACCCCGTCTTGTTGATCAGGGTGGTGAGGGAGGGAGAGTGGGATGGTGGGTGGTGAGGAAGGGGGGAGAGAGGGAGGGAAAGAGATGGAATGTGGGATTATGGGAGAGTAAGGAAGGAAGGAGGGAGGGAGGGGGGGAGTGAACGAGTTTGGGTGGTTGTTATTTATTAAATGCTGGTATGTAAGAGTTTCCACACACACACACACACACACAACAAACGAGACACGGGTTAACTCTAAGACCTCACTTCACCTATACAGTATTTACCTAAAGCTCTTATAAACTGACTACTTTATAACCTACCTCAAGTTGACATTATTTCCCCAAACCATTAACAGTGACTAGATACTTGATAAGAGGCGGGGGGGCATGTAAGAGGATAGCGGCTACTACATCAGGGTAGAGAAATCATTATTGGAACCTCCCACACACACCACGTTGTAAATATATCCAGTGTGGGAGTAAAATCTCTCTTGACTATTATAGACTTTGGGGAAAAAAAAAATATTGGACTCTATTGTTTAGAAAATAATATAGTAGATTATTATAGTCAGGATACTTGGTTGGTTATATTGACAGACGGAAAATATTATGATTATTTTTTGGGGAAGGTTTTGTTTTTTTTTTTGTTTGGTTATATAAACTGATTGGTTGGTCTGGTCTTTATATAATATAGGTTCAGATATTATATACCTGGATTTAGTGTATAGGAGACGCTCTTCATTGGTAGTCGTCAAGGTTGCTTAGAAATATATGAATAACAGTAAATAATGCTTCTGTTAACGAGAGTGAATTTGTTTTTAAAAAGATGAGAGGGAAGCGAAGTATTACAACGGCATAATGCTTCTTGTGGAGACTGGCCGGTCAGCTTCAGCGTGTAGTGTTATAAGGATGGGAGGTAAGACGTCATGCTGATGGTGGCCGTGTGTGTGTGTGTGTGTGTGTATCGGACCAGTCACGTTACCTATATGGACGAAAGTAAACTGCCAACGGAATTGCTTTACTGTTACTTAACGAATGGTAAACGTACAGCTGGCGGGTAGCGGAAAAGGTATAAGGATAGTCTTAAGACAAACCTGAAAAAGTGCCAAATCGACCCCCTCACCTGGGAGACGATTACTCCACACCGTAACGCTTGGAGGATCACCACACGAGAAGGTGTCAATACTTTCGAGTTACACCGACTACATACCAAGGCAGACAAGCGCCAACGCCGGAAAGACGCTGTCGCCGCCCCTCCCGCACTAGATGTAGCCCTCCACACGTGCAACATATGTGGACGGCCCTGCCGGTCCCGTATCGGCTTCTCGAGTCACCTCAGAGCTAACCAACGAATGTGACGTCTTTAATAACTCATGTCATTGTATCATAGCTGGATGATCGTCATATTCGATTCCGAGTGACAGCAAAGTAATAGTGTGTGTGTGTGTGTCCTTGGCTTGGGTCCAGCTCTACAAAGATCCTCACCCCACAACGTGTTCCTTACCGCGGAAAACCTCCCACGTGCACACCAACACAAGCAGGAGCAACCGAAGCAACAGTGGGAACAGTATCTTAAGAAGCAGCGATGACAGCTTAAGGAACAGAGAGTAACAGCTTAAGGAACAGAGAGTAACAGCTTATAAGGAACAACTACTGTGACACATGGATACCTCTTACAGCTAACGCCACTCACCGTAACTCGTAATAATGTAACTGAACTCTCTGCTGTTAAATTAATGAGAAAAATACCACAAAACTTCATAGTAAATGATTTAAAAGTATCGTATATCATAGTCTAGCCTAACCTAACCTAACCTAACCCTGTTTTCGTAAATTTTTTGGTTTAAAATCACTCACGTGGCCTCAAACTTACTCAGAACAGAGGCAAAATCACACCATTCTTGATCTATAAGTTGTAGGAGACGTGATGCTCATTTGTTTCACGTCCATAAGGAGTTTAATTACCTTTTTGTACCCGCAGTATGATCTTTATATCAGTTCCAATACTAAACAACAAAAACAACAACAACAACAACAAAGGCGTACCAACATAGCAACCAAACATAAACAAATTTACAAATAACCTAAATAACAACAAGACAAAGACACAAACAACAACAGAAAACAACTACAAAGTCGAGCAGTATTTTGAAACCTAAATAACCTAAACACATCTCACAGCGGAACAAGGCCATTTCCGTTCTCTCACAACTTGGGGTCTTTCATATACATTTGTTGGTGGAAAAAATGACTTAATGTTTACATGAAAATATGAAACTGTGGACGATCTGAGAAAATGGCAGAGAGCGTAGAGAAATGTACACACACACACACACACACACACACACACACGAGCGATAACTTCTATGCATTTCTCTTTTTTTGGTAAATTCTGACTGGCCATAAACGATCATAAGCAAAAACTTCAATTCCCCTTTACAGTACAATATAAATTCACATCTCTATAAACATTTCTATAAACATTATACTATAACCAACACCCATTAACATTTCCTCTTTAATCGAACACACACTAACTCACACTTTGATATCAACCAATGAGAACGTTTCACTATACACAATGCTTAAGTAATCTACGTTATGTATGGTTATTATGATAAAGGGGGAGAGGAAAATGAGTGGCTGGCCAGACGCTCACTCCCTTATATTGATAGGATTAAACACGACCACAAGGGGGGAAAAAACGACCCTTTTAGAATGAAAATATTTTGCATGCATAATCTCTCTGAAATATAGAGGATGGGGAGGGGGAAGGGGGGGTAGGGGGAGGGAGGGTAGGTGGGAGGGGAGAGATGAGTAAAGAGAAAGGTTGGGAAAGGAAGGGAGAGGGTTAAGGGGGGGGGGTGTAAAGGGGAAAGTACAAGGGAACGAGGGAGGGAAGAGGGGAAGGTAAGTGGCAGGGGAGGAGAGAAAAATAGAAAGAAGAAAGGAGGAAGGAACGGTGGGGATGGGATAAGAAACACACAGAGAAGAGTTAATGCGTAAAATCAGTTGCAGTCGTGTTACTATTATTAATTTTGACAATATCACTAGCGGTACTATTGATCATTTTAGCTGCTATTAATTATTTTCATTACTATTAGCTCCCCACCCAACACACACACACACACACACACACATACACACACACAGCCAAAAGTTTCTATTGCAAGAATTCCTACACCGTTTAATAAATAGTGGCAGGAAGTCCCGGAGCACCCCCACTAAAGTATAGGAAACACTATCAGCACGTAGACACAATTTGTAGAAAGTGGCGGAGGGAAACTTAAGCAATACGTATTGGAAAACCATTCTCCTATTGGTTGAACGGCATTCGACGGCTGATCATTCCCAGTGAAAGTCAGTTTTGAGATTGGAAGATTGTTTGGGGTTGTGTGCGGGGAGGAGGGGGGGGGGGGTGGTGTAAGCGCGCCTGTGTGTGTGGGGGGGGGGGGGTGTTGTTGTACGCGCGCCTGTGTGTGTGGGGGGGTGGAAAGGGGTGTTTGTGTATAAGGGGTGTTTGTGTATGGGAGAAATTGTGTTTGTGTGGGGTGGACGGTGTTTGTGTTTGTGTATGTGCGTGTAGATGGGGTGTTTAATGTGTAAATATGGCACATGACATATTATCTGATACTGTACTGAGACGTATTTTAAGTTGACTATAAACCCCGTTAAGAATGTTGTGACTGAATTCATTAACAAACTTGGGAACATTAGAGGCAACAAGTAGACAAATTAAAGTCTTCAACACTTAATATATATCTCCCTAACATGTGGCCGAACAGCTCAGTGGATTGCTTTCTCTCCCTTGTCGGTAAATCCCCCACTCCACCTGTAGAACATTCCCCAGATTTCATAAATAAGTTAAAATATATGAACTGTTAAAATGTTTAGCCTGGGTGTTGTGTCTCTCTTCGTAAAAATACAGTCGGCTGCAATTATACCTGGTACAGTGTCTGGCGCATTTTGTGAGATGTGGCAACTCTGTGGAATGTTTATATAGCATCCTCAGTCTGGCTACTATTGTGAGGTTCCTTAGAGCCATTCTGGGAGTTTTAATACGATATAAACAAACACAGAGGTGCCACATCTCACAAAACGTGTCGACTACTGTACCAGGTTTAAGTGCAGGCGACTGTACCTGTAGCCATTCAGGAAGTTATCTATTTTTTTTCAGCAATCATTCCGTCCTATAGTAGAGCAAATTGCGTCAGGATATTTTCTGTGGGCGCTCGGGATTTCTAACTCTCAATATCTGGATAAGAAAATTTGCACAGTCAAACTTGAATTAGGAAAACTAGGTGAGCCAAGTTGGTGTTTAGATAAGGCGTTGAGTGTGGCAGAAGTAAATTATTACAATATCTCGGCTTTCACCTCCCATAAACACTGTCACCACCCAAAAACCTTTTAAAATACCTCACAATCAACCCACAAACTCTTTCATAAATAACTTAACCAAAGAAATGCCATAAGATTGACTCAATATAATTAGTTTGTACTTAAACATATTAGTAAACTTGGTCCTACCATTTAAGGCAGTGACTCATCCATAAAAGTGAAGCTCTGTTTTGTATGGAAGAAAACAAGTAAATCACCTGACTTATCATACGACCTTACCTGAGAGCTCAAGACCTGACAGACGCCGCGGTGACGTCACTTGATATCACTTGACGTCTTTGTAAAACATCTCTTAGTAATTGTTCTTATCATACGGTCAATATATACAGTGTTTACGTTTATCTGTGTTTTATCTTCTCACACACACACACACACACACACTACACACTACACACTACACACTACACACTACACACACACACCCACACACTACACACACACAATACTCTTAACCAATTTCCTATTTTTCAGGACAGACACAAAACTTCCTCTTTGAAAATATAATTCCCTTGAGAGAGTTGTTCCTCAGGGCCGAGTCACTCATCGAGTTTTAGCACTAATTAAAACTCTTGCTGGGGTTACATTGGTCTTTACCTCGGCCAATATCCCCCGCTGCTTCCTATTCACCCACAGTTTTCATCTAACCTGGACGGCAGCTCACACACACACACAGACGAGCGCATCTTTTTTCACATAAAACTCACAAATCGTTTCCAACTTCCATGATTGAGCTGGCCATGAGGTTTATTCTGAGGCAGTGTCTGTGTATGTATATTAACCCTCAGTGTGTATAGACCAACTGTGTGTATAGACCAACTGTGTATATAGACCAGTCTTAACGAGGAGCTTCTGATGGGGTAACTTTTTCTTTTATCTCATCCCGGAAATAAATATGAGGAGGAGTTTTGTGATTATTAAGTTGGTGTAAAATATTGAATGGGGAAGACTGACTGACTGACTGACTTACCTGCAGGTCGCGCGGGAGGTCGGGTTGGTGTGAAATTGAACTTAGATATGATAATGAAGAAACTAACCTAACCTAACCAGCTACATAATCTCTTTATTGAGGCAGCGTAGAGATCACTTGCCCTAAGATATATTTCACACGAGCTAGATGACGAGCACTGCACAATTCTGTACGACACACACACACACACACACACACACACACGGGCAAGATTGAAGAGTCACAGGTATGGAGACTCATCCAAACCCTGGACCTCAATTGGCAGGCTCTGTCATATCAGCAGAGTCTACACCACTGGGAAGATATTGGGAGCCTTATTGCCATGTGGAGGCTAATACATAGTCATACAGGGTTCATCGAAAAAAAATACACCAGATTTGTAATGGTATATAAAGTAAAATCTGGATATTCCTTTTTGGTGACTCTGTATAAGTTGTCTGGGCAGGGAGGGAGAGAGGAAAGAGTGAGAAGAGGGGTGTAGAGAAGGTGCTAAAAGGGAGAGAGAGAGAAAGTGGGGAGAGAATGAAGGAGAACTGAGAGAGAAGGTAAGGGAGAGAAGGAGAGAGAGGGTAAGAGTGAGGGAAGGGAGGAGAGAAGGTGGGTGAAAGGGACGGTGAAAGAGCGAGTAAGGGAGGGTAGGGTTAGGGAAGGAGAGAGAGGGGGTGAGGGGGTGAGGGAGAGAGGGGGTGAGGGAGGGAGGGAGGCAGGGAGGGAGGGAAGTGGTCCACCGTCACATTAACATTTACATGAAAAGGTTTTAGAGGTCAGGGAGGCAGAGGAAGAGAGAGAGAGAGAGATAGAGAAGGAGGGAGGGAAAAGTGAGAGAAAGGGAGGGAGAGAGAGAAGGAGGAGAATATGGAGGAGAGAAAAAGGGAGAATGAGAGGGAAGGAGAGAATGATGGAGGGAGAGAGGGAAGGAAAGAGAGATAGAGAGGAGAGAGACAAAGAAACGGGAGGAAGAGAAAGAGAGAGTGAGCGAGGGAAGGCGAGACAGGAAGATAGTGGGGAAAGAGAGGGAGAGAGTGAGAGAAAAAGGAAGGGAGAGAAGAGAGAGGAAATGGACGCTGTATTGTACGAAAAGTGAGGAAAATAGAAGGTGTGAGGGGAAAGGGGAGGGAGGTAGAGATTGGGGGGGGGGGAGGTGAGGGGAGGGGTGAGGGGAGGGAGGTAGAGATTGGGGTGGGGGAGGTGAGGGAGGGGGAGGGGGGAGAGCGAACAAGAAGTCGAGTAAAAAAGGTGAAAGAATTTAATATTGTAAGCCAGTAGGCAGGGTCGTGTGACGGCTTGTCAAACTTCGCAACTTTTTGGTGCGTTGTGTGTGTGTGTGTGGGGGGGGTGTATGTGTGTGGGTGTGTCTGTGTGTGTGTTGTGTGTTGTGTGTGTGTGGGTGTGTGTGTGTGCCTGGGTGTAAGAGCCTCGTACCTTCTGGATTATGATAATTATTGTACGTCATCAGCTTACTGTTGCCCTGCTGAGTGGTAAGGGTGGCTGGGATACACACACACACACCTTAAGATACATACACACGCAGATACACACACACATGCATTAAACTTACATATACATACAATTATGTACGTACTCAAACACATACAGACACACACATATAGACATACACACATACAGACATACACACATACAGACATACACACATATAGACACACACACATACAGACACACACATATAGACACGCACACATACAGACATACACGGTACATAAATGATAATCCCTTAAGGTAGTAAAGGGTAAAATATCCTGACCATTTTAAGGGGGTAAAGATGAATCACCCCTTAGTTCAACCCCTTACCTTCTCACCTCCCCTTACCACCACTATCACCCCCTCCTCCCCCTACCACCACCACCTCCCCCCACCCTCTCTCTTGCGTGATAAACAGTCGTGTAAATGAGGAATTAATGACGTCTTAGACATTATTGTTACAGCATACTGACCTGAGAATACAAAGGGCGTCTCCTTGAAGAACTCTGGTGGGGGATTACCTTAATGACGAGAATAAATAATGGGGTAGGAGAGGAAAAATGATAAATGGGGTGAGGAAAGTTGTAGTGAATAATGTGTTTGGTGGAAGGAAAGTATTTGTGATGTTGGCAATGGAAGTAAAGTGATTTTTTTTTTATAATGGGGAGGAAAACGATAATGTATTATATGTGTTATATGATACTGTATATATGTGTTATGTAATATATGTGTGTTATATGATACTGTATATATGTGTTATGTAATATATATGTGTTATGTGTCAATAAAAGTTCCACAGGTGTTTAATGTAATGGAAGTGTTATTTATAAAGCCAGGTCAATCACGTCATTAATATATAACTGTGGTAATAACATAAAGAGCAATGGTTGTTAGCATGAATCACTTGTTAACGCTGTGGGATAACCATTTAATGTTTACTTGTGTTGACGGCCGGGTATTAGTCCCCTGTCATTATAGTCTAGTGGGTAAATATCACGAGTATTGGGATATTATAGATTATACGAATTTTTTGTCATCGTTATTGGGTTTGTTTTGTAGATACTGGTGTTGTTGTTATTGTTGTTATTATTGTTGTTGTTGTTCTTGTTATTGTTGTTGTTGTTCTTCACTTTCATCTTGAATTGTTAAGCTTCAGGAATAACGTCTCTTATATTAAGTTAGGAACCTGAGCCAAGAAATGTTGTATTTTCAGAGAGACAATTTCCTATATATTTTCTAGCTTCCCAGTGCTCCGCCAACAGCAGGTCTGGTGGCCGCTGGAGCAGAAACAGCCAACCTGCGCATCGTCCGCGAATTCGTAATCTAAATTTGCATGAGAGACATTGGGCTATTGTGGAGTAAAGCAAAACCTAGAATTTACCGAAGACAAATGGTGAATAATGGAAATTGAAAGATCTGTTATGAAACTTATGACCAATTGCTTCAGAGCCTCACAAGTAATAACATATTACTTCACGTTCGCTAGTGTAAATAAAAGATATAAACAGAATGATGGAAACCCGTAATTAACTCCATCAGGTTTGACGACACAACAACTCTTGATTTATTTTACTGAGATATTTACAGATTATCACCACCTGTTGGTTGCTCCGCGGCCACATACATCATGGCAATAATAATAATCCCGGGGAGAGTTGCACCACCATACAGGTCCACAATAGCTTCTGTTCACACGTATCAACCTGGTGAGGGGTGAGGGGTGTGGGGTGTGGGGTGAGGTGGGGTATTAATGGATCACGCTAAACCTGGATGTAAATACGGACGTTTAGTGGAATTAATTGCGGCCATATTTTATCGCCATTACCAGACCTGAACAGCAATTTCATTTCTCATCGACAGAAAGATACGACACAGAACGAGAGAGAGAGAGAGAGAGAGAGAGAGAGAGAGAGAGAGAGAGAGAGATTACCCCCCCCCTTTCTCTAGCCTCCCAATATTTCTCTCCTTACAAATTAGCAATTAATCCAATACCTGAAAAATCCCGAATGGAAATCTCTCTCACAATAAAATCCTTCAAGTGATGGATTTTTCCGCTGGTGAGGTTCATCCTTCACCCCAGAATTACCCTTTAACTCATCCTTATTATCCTGGGAGATTTATCGCCAGAGGAGACTTGAGGAAGGGGGATTACAAATGGCCGGATTAGTGACTAAATCCCCCCAATTGAGACCTGCAGAGAGAGGAACCCCCCCCCCCCAGCAGAGAGAATGACCCCCCCCCAGCAGAGAGAATGACCCCCCCCAGCAGAGAGAATGACCCCCCCCAGCAGAGAGAATGACCCCCCCAGCAGAGAGAGGACCCCCCCAGCAGAGAGAGGACCCCCCCAGCAGAGAGAGGACCCCCCCAGCAGAGAGAGGACCCCCCCAGCAGAGAGAGGACCCCCCAGCAGAGAGAGGACCCCCCCCAGCAGAGAGAGGACCCCCCCAGCAGAGAGAGGACCCCCCCAGCAGAGAGAGGACCCCCCAGCAGAGAGAGGACCCCCCCAGCAGAGAGAGGACCCCCCCCCCAGCAGAGAGAGGACCCCCCCCCCCCCCCAGCAGACAGAGGAACCCCCCCCCCGTAGAGGTTTTTCTTTTGGGTATTTTATAAGAGAACGGGATTAAGGAGGACAGGAAAAAAAATAGTCAGAAGAAGAGAAAGGAGACTTGGAGAAGCAGAGAGATTAGGAGGAGTAAATGAGATTAGTAAAGGAGAGAGAGAGAGAGAGAGAGAGAGAGAGAGAGAGAGAGAGATAACGTGGAACTTTATAGAGAGCATTGATGAGAGGGAATAAGGAGATAAGAAAGAATAATTATGGAAGAAGAAGAAGACGCAGGGGATAATGATGAATAGATGGTTGAAAAATGACTGATGAATATAGAAAAGAGGGAGGAAGCCTTAACAGATAATAACTCTTTAGGGAACAGGGAGGGGGAAGGACTGAATTGGGGAAGACATTGATAGAGTGATTCTGGAGGTATGTATGAGAGAGAGAGAGAGAGAGAGAGAGAGACAGAGAGAGTAATCACGCTACAGGAGGAGGAGTTTTAACGAATCGGTGTTGACTTTCCCGGCAGGTACAGCGGGTCAGATAATAAAACGTTCCTGAGAGGTAAACAATTAATATGAAACGTTCCCGGTGTGCTCGCTTGTGACGTCACCTCTCCCGGGTAAACAATCTGTCTCTCTCTCTATCTATCTCTACCTTGGGATTATTTCTCTTATCTCTCTGTGTTATTCTTTTCTTTATTTATCTTCCTAGTTTATTTCCCCTTGTTGTTATTCCTCCTTCTCTATTTTCTGTCTGTCTGTCTGTTATTCAAGACGACACACACACACACACACACACACAACAACAACATCGGAGTCTCCATTTGTTGTCCATAAACACACTATCGCTGTTCTCACTTTACGAGGGAATTAATGCTCTCTGTGTTATGGTACCAATGTATTGCCTTTGTGTCACCAGGACTTAGCCAATAACGCGCCAAGTATTATTATGGAAATTGGTGTTTATGTTGATATTAGAGACTCCCACCCAGGTCAGATCAGGTTTAGGTTAGGTCAGGTTAGGTTAGGTTAGGTTAGGTATGAAGATTTAACACTGTGTTAAATGTTGTACTCAAGGGGTTTAGGGGTTGTCATCGTAATGAAAGGGTTATTTATGTACTCAAGGGGTTACCAACATACTCAAGGGGTCACCAACGTACTCAAGGGCTCACCAACGTACTCAAGGGGTCACCAACGTACTCAAGGGGTTAAGAGTAGTAAACACAAGTCCACTTAACCTTTAATAACAACTGACCAAAGTAATGACAAATATCCTCAAGTCTAATTACAGAAAATAAAATATCTTAAAACATTAATATTCTCAAAAAAAAATGAAAAAATTATTAAAAAAAGAGATAATGTTAATTTTTTATTCAATGGTCTTCCACATTTCCTCTTCCGACACATTTCACGACGATTGATTTCTTAATTATTATGTTGCAGTTGCAGAGGTAAAATTATTGCCATCCATCACGTCACCAGCGATAAGTAACTCATCCATCATCCATCCCTGTAGTAGGAGATACACACACACACACACACACACACATACACACACACATACATAAGAACATAAGAATTTATCTGTTTATCTGTCTGTCCTTATATGTCTGTGGTGGTGGTGGAGGGTGATGGTGATGGGTGTTGGTTGTAGTGGTGGGTGGTGGCGGTAGTGGTGGTGATGGTGTAGGTAGTGGTGGTGTAGGTAGTGGTGGTAGGCGGGGGGGGGGGGGTGTCGTGGCATCAGGCTCGACTGAGTACCTCCACCAGTGGTTTAGGCATCATTTGCATACACCAGAGATCAAATCGTCGGACACATCCAGAGCTGACTAATTAAATACAGATCAATCACGCTCAACCTGCCAATCACAGCTCGACTTACTAATGATCTCAAATTGGATTCCTTACTTTGCATATCATTAAGATCTTGTTTACCCCAAAATATAAGTGACTCGGTGATAGGTGATCGGATCCTTTAGGCTTACCATAGGATCCCTTCTTTAAACACATTAGTGGAGGAGGCTCTAAGGTTCTGTGTTTGTACCTCGTTTAGTACTACCACAGGTGAACGAGCTCAGGTGAGGACGGAGGCGGCAGGTGTGTTGACAATTATGGTGGCAGTTCACAGGAGGGGCCAGATTACATAACTCACGTCGCCCTGGTTGACGAGCCTGAAATGTTCCTCGTAGGTAATGTTGACGTGTGTGTGTGTGTGTGTTTTGTTTCCTGTAATGGTTCAGTATATCATTCTCTGTAGTTACTGTAGTGTCTGTTAAACTACAAAAAAAAAGGCCAATTTGATGGAAAAAGATCAAATTTCTCAGCACTTTAAGAAATGATAATTTTTTTTTGGTATATATCAACAATACGATTTTTGACTCGCATGCGGAAATATAGAAATGATATTAACTTACGTAAGATTCAATTAATTGTATTAAGATTAAGAAATATTGTTGATACATCATTGGTATTTTGGGGAAGTTCACAATGAATACTTAGCCCACGACTCATTTGATTAACTTCTGAACTATCGTGTTCCGACCATCAGGTAAAATGGCCCTTTTAGACAATAATAATAATAACAATAATACTAATAATAATACTAATACTAATAATGATAATAATAATGATGATGATAACAATAGAAACTAATATGATAAATAACTTCAATACAATAATCATTATTACTCTTATCATCATTAAAAGAACATTAAACTCAACACAATGGAAGAACAAAACTTCCCCCTTTACTGTGGGCTTGTGGGTGGGGGTGTCTGGGGTCTCTGGCCACGAAGAATGATTATATTTCTTTACTTCTTTGCGCACGAGCCGTAATCTTGGTCTTGCTTAGCCACCACATCAGCGACATTGTTCAAGTCTACCAACTAGAGAATATTTCCATAACAAAAAAGTAAGAAATGGAAGGAAAAAAATTGTGTTTCGTCCCCTCGAGTTAAATGTATCAGCGCCATAGGGTCCTTTGGCGACAGTTTTGGGAACTAGTGGTGTTATTGTTGCTGTGGAGAAGAATCTGAGGAGTATACGTGTCTTGATGTGCTCTACTGTGTATTATTTTATAACAGTAGTATATCGTTATTACAGTAGCAGTCAGAGAAACAGTTAACAGCAATCGTAACAGCATCTACAGTAACAGCGATAGTAACAATAATGTCGATACACCATACACCAACACCACACTATTATGTCCCTGCCACCACAACACCTCTAACACCACAACACGACACTACAACCACAACACAGCACCACAACACACCTCTTCTTCCTCCTCCTCCTCCTTCTTCTTCTTCCTCCTCTTCCTCTTCCTCCTCCTCATTCTTCCTCGCTGGCAGATGAGTGTAAAAAATCCCGCCGCTGAGACAGTCTTTTGTACTACGAATCTCGATATCTATCAGCGTAAACAGATGACTCCCTGACTCCCCCCACTAAAAAAAATGATACATTCCCCTGAGACAGATCATAAAACTCATTAAACAATACAGAACAGACAGACAGAGAGACAGAAAGAAGGAGGAGGAGGGTGAAGAGGATGAAGAGGAGAAGGAGGAGGAGAAGGAGGAGGATGAAGGGAAGCAGGAAGAGGAGCAGGAGGAATAAAAATAAAAACGAAAAAGAAAAAAAGAGGGGAAGGAGGAGGAGGAGGAGGTGAAGGTGGAGGATGAACAGGGGGAGGAAGAAGAGAAGGAGGAGGAGGAGGAGGAGGAGGTAGAGAAGGAGAAAAAAAACAAAAGGGTGAAGAAGAAGAAGAAGAAGAAGATAGAAACACGACTCGGAAATCCTGTGTTGCCGTCAAGAATATATTTCATCGACCATAAGTTGTAAAAAAGCCGAGCTATCGCCAATTTCCGTCTCAGTAGTGGCGGAGTGACGGATCGCTCTCTGCTCTCATTCTCTTATAGTTTTCTAGGTTAAATATCCTCCTTGCCCTCATTTACTCTCCCTTGACCTCCTTTGTCCTCCCTTGACCACCATTTTTTAACCTCCCTTGCCTGCCATTGGCCCTCTGTTGACCTTTGTTGACCTCCCTTGCCCTCCTTTACCCTCCTTTACCATCCCTTGACCTCCCTTGACCCCTACTGACCTCCTTTACCATCCCTTGACCTCCTGTGACCCCTCTTGACCCACCCACATACTGTCAACATGGCGGCGATCTTACACAACAGTTTACAGTAGCTGAATAATTTACTTATAACGAGAAACACAAAAACGGACGATACTTTGATAATGATGATCGTGGGTGGTGACGGGCGGTCTTCATCCTGGCCGCCCTCCCCCCGCCCCCTCCGACCATTACCCCCACTCGCCCCCCCCCCCCCCGACCCTTACTCCCACTCGCCCCCCCCGGACCATCCACCACTCGCCGCCGCCTCCCGATCCTCCCACCATTGATATTATCTCATCACTCTGGCCGCTCGTACACACACACACACACACACACACACACACACCACACACACATACACACACACACACACCATATGGAGGGATTCCTGACCTTTGCTTTTTCCCTCAGTTTGGGGAGTGAAGGAAATGATTTGTTTTCTCTCCCTGACTCAAATACGATTGTCAGGTCCCCTTGTGTTCCCCACGAGGACCACCGCCCAGAGGACCACAGTCCCAGAGATTCCTACGATGAATAATTCTCTTAAGTGGAGTTATGGGACCAATTTGACTGTAATTTCATCTCCTAATGGGGTTAGTTCATCGTAGGTCAGTAACGATGAATCTTAATGTACCTTTAATAGTCTTCTGGTACAATTAAATATTTCACTTACGTAGAATATTCCTTGTATGATCCTTTGAGAATCTCTACCGTGATTCTCGTAACTCCTTCACATCCACTACCTATAAGGCTCCTTGGTGCTTATCTTGCCCCTGGAGGAGAGTGAGGAGTAGGACGTCTCTCTGGCCGGGGTTCAGAATGAGTCTCCACGTCTCTTGTGTCTTGTAGGGAGAACACCACTCAAGTTCCTGGTGCTCAAGGGCTCGTATACACCCGCTTCAAAATAATATCTTCTGTGTGAGACAATATGACACAACGGACGAAGGATTTTGACAACCCTACCGAGACAACAGGAGTCACAGTGTTCATTCTGGAAGTCATCGATCACCCGTGAAGATACTTTTTTGAACCGAGTGTTACCTTTAGTGTATCCTCTACCTGGAGACACATGGGGACGTGTGTGTGTGTGTGTGTGTGGTGCAGCAGACTGGCGGCATCACCAAGACTTCGTTAGATCATTTAGATAACTTGATGAAATCTGTCTCGTAAATAAGTTTATGTTTGTAAAATGGAATAGAGTCGTCTCACCCTACCCCGCCCCGCCCCGCCCCGCCCCGCCCCGCCCTGGCCTGCACTGTTCACCACACCCTTACTTCCTCCTCCATGTGCCGCCTTTGTCTGTGATTAAGAGGATAAACACTTCGTCACATTTCATATTTTCTGAGGAACCATTTTCAAATTTACCCACACCCACACCCACATCCACACTCACATCCACAATCATACCCACACCTACACTTTCCTCACTAACTTCTTCTCCATCTCTCTCCCTCCCCCTCTCTATCTCTCTCACACACACACTGTATCTTCATCTCTCACTTCCCTTCCTCCCCCTTCCCCTTCCCCTTCCTTACCCTCACCCCACCTTCACCTCCCCCCCCCTTTATAATTCCTGGATTTGCCGCCGTCCAGACTCGGGCCAATAAAAGTGATTCATATCAACTCGATGTCCTTAAAGCAGATTTATATTGAAAATAACTTGGGTGATCGTCCAGTCATTATTTTAAGTATGATGCAGAGTTGACGCGTGTGGTGGTGGTGGTAGTGGTGGTAGTGGCGGTAGTAGTATTAGTAATGGTAGTAGTGGTGGTGGTGGTAGTCGTAGTAATAGTAGTAGCAGAAGTATTAGTAATGGTAGTAGTGGTGGTGGTGGTAGTAGTAGTGATGGTTAGGTTGGATAGTGGCACCAAAGAGGAGTGCCACAGGTCTTCGCTGTGTTGACTAGTTGGCACCATTGCCCTCCCCCCCCCTCGAACTAATTACACAGAGATAAGTCCACCAATCACAAGAGTCAGTGCCATTACTGTCAATATACATACATACATACATACAGACACTGTCACACTGCGAATGTACACAAAAACAGACAGACAGACAGACAAACAGACAGAAATACATACATACAGACAGACAGACAGACAGACAGACACAGACACACAATTACGGGTAAAAAGAACATAATATCTTACAAACTTTTTAAGAATTTGGATCCAGACAGACCATAAATAATTTGGAGATTTATCGCCAGGCGGTCCACCACACCTTCGCCTGGCGCACCCTCTTGCTCTAACGCCAAATTTCTGTAACTGAGATATCATTGAATTATACTTAATCGAACTTAACACTAATCCACTCAGAGTTAGGTTAGGTTAGGTTAGGCTGCTATTCCTACTTTCCAATTGTTATTTCCTCCTCTGAACTTTATTGAATTAAAAACAAAGTTAAAGCCTTGTGGTATATTTCTTCAACTATTATTTTGTCATTTGTCAAACTGTTTATACCGGGAAAAAATAAATAATTTCTTCTGCTGTATTTTGATGTTTTTCTGCCAAGTCTTAGAAGAAATTATCTTTTCCTACGGTTTAGTTGTACAAAAATATATCTGGACTTCTTTTCTGTTCTGTGTGGTGAAATACGCCTCTCTCTCTCTCTCTCTCTCTCTCTCTCTCTCTCTCTCTCTCTCTCTCTCTCTCTCTCCTACACACACACACACACAATTATCCAAGACACATAAGATTGGCTTCACTTGTATTCTTCACAATCAAATCGGCGTCAGATTAAGGAGGTGTAGGAGGCTGCCCCCGCACCATTAACTCGCGGGATCATAGTATCAGAGCAGAGTGCGCCTTTATAGACACGATCATGGGGTTTTATCATCACTAGTGCCGTAAACTCTTCTACCGGTAGTAACCCACCTCTTCCAGGTGTGTGTGTGGAGAGAGAGAGAGAGAGAGAGAGAGACACGTTGACAACCACATCATGTGATAATTCAGAATAACCTTAATCACTTTCTAACACTAATTACTAGTTACCTTAATTTAAGATAGTGATTATAATCTGTTATATACTCAAGAAATAAACAATACTAATATCCACTAACAACCTGTTCTAAAATACATAAATGCTGTTGGTAAAAAAGAAACAAATTTGAAAATATTGACAGGTAAAATATATCTCAATATAGGTAAAGTATGTCAGAAATGTTATGTTGTTCCGGAGTTGTCCTTTATATATAAGAACATAGGGAACCGTAAAATCATTGAGTGAGTCTCTCCTCCTGGTCGGGTGTATGAGAGAGTGGCTGGCTGGCTGGTGGGAGGTGGGTGAAGTCCTCATTTCCTTTAGGATATTTTCTCCGTGAGTCAAAAAAAGTGTGTGTGTGTATGTGTGTGTGTGTGTGTGTGTGACGGTAACAATTGTCCTAGCGTGACGTGTGTGGAGGCGTGTATAGAGGCGTGGGTAAAGGCGTAGGTACAGGGTGGATTAATCGTAGGCTTGTAATACTGATATGAAATAGTTGTACACAGACCCCACACACCCCAACAAACACCTCACCTCCAGCATACTGTCCCCGGTGTGACGTAGAGAGAGGTTGTACTGTACTATGCTGGAAATATTCTGGACATAAACAGTTTACTCAAAGAATCAATGAAAGATTGTGGTGTACAGAGATTATCCCCTTCGTAATAAAAGATTTGGTTAAGTTAGGTCAGGTCGTAATTCACATTAGGTTAGATTAGGTTAGGTTAGGTTAGGTTTGGATCCAACTACGCAATGCCAGAATTTTCAGTATATTACAATCTCAGCGCGTGACAGCGGTCTTTACCTGGCTTAACTAATACCTTTATTTTCTGATTTTCTCTCTTATTTTATCTAAAACCTAACCTAACCTATGCCCCCAAGGTAGCGTTAGTATAGTCAATATTAAGATGAAATAAACTAGCGGGGTGGAGGAGGGTCAAGAAAAAAACCACTATATGTGACAGAAGGCGCCGTAAAACTTGTCCTCTAGCAGGAATTCGTGACCGCTGAAGAATTCCGAAGACCAGGTGCAACATGACCTCCCGGGGGCGCTGGAATGTTCATTTCCGTTCCAGTCGACGTTCCTGCAGACGCCAGAGGAAGACGTTCACTCCGACGAGCTTGGGGAGGTTCCAGGAGGTTGTGAGGTCAGGAGACTGTGAGGTCTGGAGTCTGTGAGGTATGGAAGCTGTGAGGCCAGGAGATAGTGAGGTTAGAAGGCTGTGAGGTTAGGAGGCTGTGAGGGTAAGAGGCTGTGAGGTCTGGAGGCTGTGAGGTCTGGAAGCTGTGAGGCCAGGAGGCTGTGAGGGAAGGAGGTGAGGTTAGGAGGCTGTGAAGTCAGGAGGCTACGAGATTAAGGAGGCTGTGAAGTCAGGAGGCTACGAGATTAAGGAGGCTGTGAAGTCAGGAGGCTATGAGGCTAGGAGAAGGTGGAGCCAAGAGGAGGTTTGGCCGGGAGGAAGTGAGGCCAGGAGGAGGAGGAGGAGGACATTCCAGGTACTCTTACTGACAAGAGGTGACCTGGAAAGCCTTAATTAAGACCGACTACCTTTAGCACTCAAGAGAGCTGTTCACGGGGTTGTATTAGAGTTCCTTACAGCAGTTTATAGTCGAGATGTACTGTGAAGATCTTAGAATTCTTTTATCGTGGCAACCTTAGACCATAGTGTCCACGTGGGTGTTAGAACAAATACTTGCAGACGATCTTAATAGTGACGTCCCCAGCTGGTGGTGTGTAATGTACTAATGTAGTCTCAATGGGAGGGGCTGTTTGCAGGTAATCTTTTGATGAGGTGTTAGGTACAGGTGTTCCTAAGGTAAATTATTTTTCCAGGTAAGTTTAACGAGTGATAGATCCAGTCAGGCTTATATAGATGGGTTCTGGGCTATCTTCCTTGTCTAAACTCACGTAGGGTAAAAATAAATATATCAAATATCACTCAAACACCCACTCGAGTAAGGAGAAAAATCTAAGTAGAATATTACTCAAGTTTTGCCTTAATGTTCGCGGTAAAAGCTGTCGTTTCTTGACATCGTAAGAGTAAGAAAAAAAAAATCGATTGCTTCATGCCATTTGTCCACGCTAGAGGAAGTTGGTCACCAGATTGGCCGAAATTTCTTCACCTCCCGCCTCCCCCCCCCCCCCCCCCCAGTGGTGAACTTCTGCATCCGACAGTCTCCTCCCAAGCACAAAACCCCATTACTCCACCACTCTTTTCCACACGACGATAACACCAACACTCCACAATTCCACCTTCACGCCAATATTTCTTTTCCTCTCTCTCTCTCTCTCTCTCTCTCTCTCTCTCTCTCTCTCTCTCTCTCTCTCTCTCTCTCTCTCCAGAAAACTTAAAAATCGAATAAGTTTACTTTAGGTGAACTTAGGTTAAGTTTGGTTAGGTTTTCTGCCATACGAAAGAGCTTAGGCGAGACGTATCACTGTAGGGAAGACAGAGGCAGTAGACAGAGACTCTATCCGTGATGAGTGGCCGACGATGCATTATAGCGACTGTCAGTGTAATGCAACAGGTTTTAATTTGCTATGTGTGTGTGTGTGTGTTGTATGTAAGCTTTTTCTCCAGTCCGTCAGTGTGTGTCGGTTTGTAAACACGCCAGCATAGTGTGTCGTCACCCTGGCATCCCTTAGTTATATTTGTTGTTTTAATTATTACTGTAACCTCCTATACTGTAAGAGATCACCCTCATGTACATACACCAACCAGCTGCCTTCCTAAAATATATAGTACAGTCGACTGCACTTATACCTGGTACAGTCGCTGGTGCGTTTTGTGAAACGTGGCACCACTGTGTTTGTTTACATTGTATTAAAACTCCCAGGATGGCCCTAAGGAACCTCACAATAGTAGCCAGACTAAGGATGCAAGATAAGCATTCTACAGAGTTGCCACATCTCACAAAACTCGCCAGACACTGTACCAGGTATAAGTGCAGTCGACTGTACTTGTCACGTGGGTCATGTGATCAACGCCTTCCTTTGAAACCAGGAGCCAAGTTGGGTGACACCGGGTCTCTGTTTTTAACTTATACCCAATAATAGCTGCTAGTTTATTATCCTCATCTAACTATTTGCACTGGACTGACTTATCTGATAACTGGTGATAATAACATAGTCAGTGGGAGATCTACGAGTTAACTCTGACACTGGGAGTAATTGCACACTCAGCTCAGCTCAGAGTATTCTACCTAACGTCTCCAGGATCTACAACACCTCCGCTAAGCCCCTACAACAGACATTAATACTATAAGCTTATTGTACAGTCCCTCAGCGTGTGTCAGCTTGGTCAAGTTTTATTCTATCCCTTTCACACAGGAAGCAAAAATGATGAATCCGGAATACAACAAAAAGTTTGGACAAAAAAAGTGGGAGAACTTTTTGAAAAATTTAAAGGTACGATATATATATGTGTGTGTGTGTGTGTGTGGTGTGTGTGTGTGTGTGTGTGTGACCTCTGCACCAGATCAGATAGACGATAACCTCAGTGTCCATCGTTATATGGTTACCATTGTTCACTCGGAGTGTTACCAGGAAGCCACACGAATAAACACTCAGTGGACGGCAACACGCACTCAATGGACGGCCAGAAACGCACTCAGTGGATAGCTCTGACACGCACTCAATGGAAAGTAACACGCACTCATTGGACGGCCAATCACGCATTCAATGGACGGCCAATCACGTATTCAATGGATGGCAACATGCACTCAATGGAAGGCCAGACATGCACTCAATGGACGGCCAGACACGCACTCACCATCACCTCTTGACCCATTGAAGTACGAATGTTAAGTTTGAGTGTTAAGTGTCAGAGTATGTGTTAAATGCAAGTGTTAAGTGTAAATGTAGGCGTTAAGTGTAAGTGTTAAGTCTTAGTGTTAAGTTTAAGTGTTAAATGTAAAAGTTAAGTGGAAATGTTAAGTATAAGTATGAGTAGTAAGTATATGAGATGATGTTTGCCCACTTGACGATGTAATTACTTAAGACACCCCTACACTAACCTAACCTAACCTAACCCCGCAGGCTGGGTTAGGGTGTTCAATCATCAGGTGAGATAAGATGGAGTGCTAATATATATATGATCCAGGGATATTTAGTGAACTACACTGTACTTAATAATATGTACTGTACTGACTCACACAGAGAGAGTATTATAACATGTAAGTCTGTCACCTCGGGAATAAACCGCTCAGAGTATTGTGAAGTTGTACCAAATATCATAATTTAGATTTACTGTAGTTTATCTTCCTGGCATTTGCAGTAATGAAGTTTGTTTTACTAATTTGTTACGTCTGTTTGTAAACAATGGACACGAGGAACGTTTTCTGTTGATGAAGCAAAATGAGGAGAACTAAAATAAACGTTTTTTTTTCGTTTTTTTTTTATGCAAAAACATTTTTTTCTTTCTTTTCTCTATCCTTTCATTTATATAAAGTTTGTCTAAGAAAGGTATACACACTGTGAAAAATACATAAATAATTCAAAGTGTGCATACAATTTTGGGACACCATATATATATATATATATACACATATATCTTGATAAAATCACACGGGTAAAGGGAAACGCACTCAATGTCTTGAATAAAGACGAAAGCTAAGCTGCTCCGTTGTTTCCCTTTTCCCGTGTGAGTTTATCAAGATTTATCTTATCCACGTTTTCATTGTGGATCTACATGCAATATATATATATATATATATATATATATATATATATATATATATATATATATATATATATATATATATATATATATATATATATATATATATATATATATATATATTATCACTAATTTTACGTTATATTATTTAGAAAAAAAATAATAAGACGGTGTCACACGGTAAACTTTTACTTCGCCAGATGTACTGTACGCTATACTATACAAATCAATCAGTCTTACACACTCACAAACACTCGAACGTCATCTAGACAAACTCAAATAGACGAGGAAGGTTTTGCAGCGTCAATGGACACAGAAGCGAATGTCAGCGGCGCCATCCCAAGTGACGACAAAGTACACCAACTAAACTCAAGTAATTTGCAAAGTTTGGAGTCATCAAAGAGGAGGTGGAGGTAGAAGCAGCACCGCCTAGCACACCCCCGATATGTCAGGTCACTATATTACCTGCAAATGTGACCTTACAGAAAATACTCGTGTTTTAGGAGGAGGATTAGGAGAAGGAGGAGGAGGAACCACTCAAGAGCATTTTGGAAACTAGGATGATGAAGAGTTAATCACTGGGTGAGTTTGACTTATAAAAACTATATATCTTTCACGTCTATAGAAAAATTACCTTCACCCTTTTTAAACGAGGAAGAATTAACATCATACACGTTAAAGGAGTGTATATTTGTGTCCTGGGTGTGTGTGTGTGTGTGTGTAGGGATGATAAGGTCGGGTGTTTGTAGTCTTGCTTGTCTCCCGGTAAGTTCTCCTCTTGCTAATGACTTGGTACGGTGTTGGCTGAGAGACAGAGGGAGGGAGGGAAGGAAGGAAGGGAGGGAGAGATAGGAGGAGTTGCTAGAGGGAGTGAGAGGTAATGGAAGGTGGGCATGGAGGGATTGCTGAGTTTTGGTGTTATTCTGTTATCAAATATTTTTACATGGTTTAGTGAGATTTTTTTTTTATCTTTAAGCAATTTTAGAGGATACGATGATAACGCAAAGTAAATAGTGGGACATAAGAAATAGCCAACTAGCAGACAATAAATTTTTACTGTCGGTGAAGGCTTGAACCCTTCGTGTACTGGGTTCTCTCTGTGTTGAACAAAATTGCCTGGCGTTAACCAAATAAAAAACTACAAATGGCGTGCCTGTAGTAAAGGAATTAGTGGATATATAATATACTATTACTGACAACCTTTGATAACTTATAACATTCAGTCATCACCAGTCTTCATAATACTTCCCTTAAACTCACATTTCAACACCTTCCTCATTATTCACAGGTTTGGCATTAATTTCGTGTTTTCGTCTCTGGTGGCCCCCAAAACTCTGCCTCATCCACAGATTCTCTCCATTATCGGGATTTCCTCAAGTTGGGCTCAGTTAAGCAGGTGGTGGTCGTTACATCAACAGTTTTTCACCCCCAGATGTTGACCTCCCATTAAACTTTTCAAACTCGTTCCAAAATCTTTTGTGACTTTTATGCCAGATGGAACTGTCTCCAAAATATTCAAGTTTTTCTCAACCTCTTCTCAAATTTCCTCCAAGTAATTTATTTTCCATCTTCATATTGACACAGAATCTGACTAAATCATCGAAGAAATTATATTTATTTTTATTTTTCTGTTTTCATATGAATGTGTGATTTTATGTGGAATTATTACATCAACATAAAATACTATCATGTAATTATCCAAGTGAATGTGTGTGTGTGTGTGTGTGTGTGTGTGTGTGTGTGTGTGTGTGTGTGTGAGACTCCTGGGTTCAAAGGCATCAAGGCAGATATTTAAGATGCTCTCAAACTAAGAGTGTACCATTATCCACATAACCTACTTAGAATATGACCACGTGGAATGGGGCAGTAGCTCAGACATATTCAGGAGACTATGTGTTTTTCTTCTCTTAGCTGTGTGATGGACTTGAGGAGTGATGCAGTGTGTCCTCTGATGAACATGTTAAGTGACTCACATTACTGGTTGACAGGTGTGGTATATCATTTATACTACAGGCTTAGATTTAGTTTGGTTAGGTTAGGTTAGTTGAAAATTGTTATATATAGATTACCTGTATGTTGTGACGGAGGGGGGGGGGGTAACCTCCACCACACCCTCGACCACCCACCTCACCCTCGACCACCCACGTTCAATATATCTGGTGGCTGAGACCAGGCGGCCCAACGCTGAAAAATTGAAGGGAACGAATGTAATTAGTTCATGGGAAATTGAGAGTGGGAGGTGGAGGATGAGGAGGAGTGGGTGGTGGTGATGGTGATGGTGGTGGTGGTGGTGGTGATGCTGTAGTGGAGGGGGTGATGCTGTAGTGGAGGGGGTGGTGGTGGTAGTGGTGGTGATGGTGGTGGTGGTGATGGTGGTGGTGGTGGTGATGGTGTAGTGGAGGGGGTGGTGGTGGAGGGGTAATTGGAGGTGATGAAGTAACTTGTGGTGGTGATGGTGATGCCACTGGTGTTTGTGAAACAATTAATGGTGATGAAGCAACTGGTGGTAATGGCGCCACTGGTTGTGATGACGCATCTGATGATGATGGTGGTGCAACTGGTGGTGGTGAGGTAACTGGTGGTGATGAAGCAACTGTTAGTGGTGGTGAAGCAACAGGTGGTGATGGAATAACTGGTGTTGATGAAGCAACAGGTGGTGAAACAACTGGTGGTGGTGATATAACTTGCTGTGGTAATGAAGCAACTGGTAGTGGTGGTGATGAAGCATCTGGTGGTGGTGGTGGTGATGAAGCAACTGGTAGTGGTGGTGATGAAGCATCTGGTGGTGGTGGTGGTGATGAAGCAACTGGTAGAGGTAGTGGAGGCGTCACTAGCCAGCCCGAGTCCTCCTGCACCAGTGGTACAGAGACACACTGACAGTGATAAAGTAAAAAATATCCAGTGTTGACTGAAATGGCTGACTATGATATATTGAATTTAAACACACTGGTAGTGAAGGATACAGTGTAACAGTGAAGCTATGCGGGCAGTGAAGAGTGTGGACATACAAGTGATACATGGTCAATGATCCAGCGTACACACACACACACACACACACACACACACACACACATCAAGCATCCTCAAAAAAAAAAAAAAACACCCACAGCTGAGGTTTCTCTCTCGCTTGCTGCCAGTAGATCCCCTCAAAGGCTCTGAAACTCCCCTCTTACCAAGGCCTCCATGCAACCCTCACTTTCCCCTCATCCCCTCCCCTCTCTGTATACAACATACCGGCCACAGTATACAACATATACAACATACAACATACATATGGGTGACAGGGTCGGCGCGGTTCATTCATCAGCTGACACACTCACTTCCACTCACCCACACCAAAAGGTTATTACATTCCTGTAGGGTATAGTGGAGCCTGAGGGTGGAACACTGGTGATGGTGGAGCCTGAGGGGTGGAACACTGGTGATGGTGGAGCCTGAGGGGTGGAACACTGGTGATGGTGGAGCCTGAGGGGTGGAACACTGGTGATGGTGGAGCCTGAGGGGTGGAACACTGGTGATGGTGGAGCCTGAGGGGTGGAACACTGGTGATGGTGGAGCCTGAGGGTGGAACACTGGTGATGTTGGAGCCTGAGGGGTGGAACACTGGTGATGGTGGAGCCTGAGGGTGGAACACTGGTGATGGTGGAGCCTGAGGGTGGAACACTGGTGATGGTGGAGCCTGAGGGGTGGAACACTGGTGATGGTGGAGCCTGAGGGTGGAACACTGGTGATGGTGGAGCCTGAGGGTAGAACACTGGTGATGGTGGAGCCTGAGGGTGGAACACTGGTGATGGTGGAGCCTGAGGGGTGGAACACTGGTGATGGTGGAGCCTGAGGGTGGAACACTGGTGATGGTGGAGCCTGAGGGGTGGAACACTGGTGATGGCGGAGCCTGAGGGGTGGAACACTGGTGATGGTGGAGCCTGAGGGTGGAACACTGGTGATGGTGGAGCCTGAGGGTGGAACACTGATGATGAGAGAGAGAGAGAGAGAGAGAGAGAGAGAGAGAGAGAGAGAGACTACAGTACATATATATTCATTACTTGTGTTCAAAAATAAACATTATTAATGGGTAGTGGCTGTGAAAATGCTGTCAGACCGAGGAAATATTGTACTGCATTTAGCACTTACTATGAATAACTCCGGCGTTAACGAAACATTGGGAGGAGGAAGATGAGGTGGAGGAGGAGGAAGAGGTGGAGGAGGAAGAGGAAGAAGAGGTGGAGGAGGAGGAGGAGGAATAGATGGAGGAGGAGGAGGAATACAGTAGATGGAGGAGGAGGAAAACGACTATTCCTCCATCATTTATCAAGTTTTCCCGTCATCAAAAATAGTTCTGGTAAGACGTGTCCAGTGTTTTAGGAAATGATAAAAACATCTAATAAATGTTATAAATCTCGGTTTTATTTTGTTCCTGAAGGTAAGGATTGATGCTTAAGGTTGAGTTTGTGTTTTCTTTTGTTTGAACGTCTGTAGATTATTTATGGATGGAAGATATTATGAAGAAGGTTGTATTAGCTTCGATATATCTTGGTACAGTTTGTCTATGAGTGATTGTTTGATATTTTACTTGATTTCAGGATGTGATCAGAACCTTGTATATGTATCGGTCATGTTCAGAAAGAAAACTAAATATGATAATGTTATTCGTTCGTTTTAATCTTATCGGGGTGTTGTACAGTCGCCTGCATTTATACCTGGTACAGTGGCTGGTGCATTTTGTGTGATGTGGCAACTCTGTGGAATGCTTATCTAGCATCCTTAGTCTGGGTACTATTGTGAGGTTCCTTAGGGCCACTCTGGGAGTTTAATACGATGTAAACAAACACAGATACCTTTTTTGGGGGGGGGGGGGGGAGGCAAAATGTTTTCTGACACCTTTGTTATAATACATAGGGAAGAAAGTTAAATGTTTGAATGGGAAATATATACAGTTTTCCTTCAGAACTTTATGATATGATCAAAACTCCCTCAGGAAGACTGAAGGTTTAAACCACTAATGGTGACAAACAACACCAACCAACTAAACCAAACTTAATGATCTTACATATCTAGTGATTTAGTTACGTTTGGTTGGTTTCAGTCGTCATCGTCGTAGCCCCACAAACTGTTGCCGTCTCGTAAGAACACTTATAAAGTCTTACTGTAGGGTCATTATTTAATACACTCTCCTGATACACATTTATACTTTACAACAAACACCTCCTTCAGATCCTGCCAGTATATAACGTGGTGTAACTGGCGACTTTCTCCTTAACCTTTACGAAAATATTTTATAATACTAAAGCGAGATGGAAGATTAATCTGATAATTTTTGTTCCAGGTGGGTGAAAGTTACCAGCTCCTGGAGGAACACACATCACACTTCAGGTATGTCCAAGTCCGTTTTAGCTATCAGTTATCATTGTTATTGTACTTGTGTTGCGTCTCCGTTAAGTCGCCGTTACCTCCCGTGATGATGAGGATCACGTTTGGTGTATAAAGTCTCGGGAAATTTTCTTCGTCCAGCGATTTTCTAGATAATGACTTGCGTATATTATTAACTCAATCAATTTCCGCAACTTTGAATTATTTATGTCATTATTACATGAACTTTTAAGTCATTTTCCATCCCGTCATCATACTTCTTATTAGAACTGTCATGTTGTCAAGTGTTTCTTGTGATTACCAAAGATCGGGACTGAATCTGGCGAGGAGGACGTCTCATAGTTATCTGGTTCTTCCTTTAAGACATCTCTCCAGTTTGTTATGGTCTTCCTCTCTGATGCGCTGGTAGTTATTTGAAGATAACGCAATATTACTACCTGAATGTCGTGTTTTGGTTTTCAAATATAATATATCGTAGTAAAATATGGAGCTCCCTGGCAGACACCAATTGTTCGCCAACGTTGCTTTTTTCACCAAATTCTCTTCAGTTTTTAGAGCTACAGCCGAAAACGAAAATTTATATTGAGTTTTCATTATATTTTACTGTAATTTGGAAGCACGTGGTTGCCTCCTCGTGAATCTGTCGATGTTGTTTCCCTCCTATGAGCAGAAAACATACAAACTTGTTGGTGGCAAAGTATAGTTACCACTCCTGGGATGTTTACATTAGAGAAGTTTGTGGGTAGATAGTCTCTTGAAGGTGTAGGGTAGGTCGCTGGTTGAGCCACGGGGTGTAACTGGTTCATCAGGTAATTTCACCACTGTCACATGGGTAACAGTAGTTAGTCATCACTATCATCTTATGAACTAGTCACAGATAACAACTGGTAATGTACCAGTTCACTGTAGTGTAATCCTGTGGTGGAGACGTGTAGTAAATCGTTAACTTCACCACCGTCACACTAATAACTGCTTTGTACAGTAGTTTCAGGTGGCGCTACTTGTAATATCGTTTTGTAGTTGACTCAGAGTAACTTAATGCTCACACAACAAGACATAGTTTCTCAGTTTATTATGAAAATAGACGCACAGTGTTGTTATGATGACGAATTAACCAATGATAGGCAACTGTTCTTTTATGAGAGAATATAAGAGGTTATTAAGAGAGGTTCTTTAACACGTCTATGGTGTGTGAGGTACAGGGCCACAGTGGGCTGGGTGCTAACTGTGTGACTAAGAGGTGCGTAGGGGTAACTGAGTGTCATCTCCAACTTAACAGGGAATGATAAGCCGGCCCCCCCCACTCTTTGTATAGTAATTCATTCTCTCTCTCTCTCCCCCCTCTATCTTTCTCTCTCTCTCTCCCCCTCTATCTTTCTCTCTCTCTCTCTCTCTCTCTCTCTCTCTCTCTCTCCCACTCCCTCTCTTCTATACACTATGTTGTCTATTCCAATCATCATCCATTCTCTTTTTACTCTGTTCTCACTTCCCTTCTCTCTCCTGTTACCCTTTCCTCTTCCCCACCACTTCGCTTACCTTCGTCCTACCCTTCTCTCCATCTCCCCTTCCTTTTCTTCTTTACCCCCACCTCCCCCTCCACATTTATCTCCCCTCCCTTTCCCAACCTCCTCTCCCTTCCCCTCCCTCTCCCATTTCATCTCCCCCCCCTTCTTTTATCTCCCCTCCCTTTCCCCCTCCCCTCCCCTTTCCCACCCCCTTCCTTCCTCCACATCCCCTCCCCTTTCCCGACCTCCCCTCCTTTTCCCCAACCTCCCCCTACTCCTTCTACCCAGACAAGGTAGTTATGGTATGGTTCTATTCTGGTCAGGAGGTGCCGCAGTGCTCCCGTTAACGCCTACTGGATCGGGTCATTCAGAGTGGCATGTGTCACCTCTTTGGGTAGTGCCACTTATGAGGTGTCACTCGTCTGTACTGTGGGGTCGCGGTGCCAAAACGAACTAATTGTGTTTATCATTGTGATTTAAGAGTTGAGTTATTATTGTTATTATTATTATTATTATTATCATTAGTGTTCTCTCTCTCTCTCTCTCTCTCTCCCCTTCCTACCCCCTCTCTCCCTCTCCCCGTACAAAAAACTTAAAACCATGTGTGCTGGTCATGTCTGTGTAGCAGCTGGGGAGGAAAACTTGGGATTAAAAGTGTGTGGATCAACTCCCACCTTTCACGCACAGGTAGGCTTGCCGATGCTCCCCTCCCTCTGGTGGAAAAAAGGTGGTGGTAATCTGGTATGATGCAATGGTGAGGGGGAGAAAGGTTGAGGGAGGGATGAAGGAGGGGGAGAGAAGAGGAAGGAGAAATGAGGGAGGGGTGATGGAGGGAGGTAGGAAGGAGGAAGGGAGGAATTGATGAGGAGAAGATCAGGGAAGAGTTAGGAAAGAGTTGGGGAGATGTTGACTCATACAGTACATCGACTACCTCTCATTCCGTTCGTCTTGAAGTGTCGCGCGAACATTGTTTTTTTTGTTTTTTGTAGAGAAAGAGAGGGTGAAAGAAGATTAGAGGTGGAAGTTATAGTTCGGAAATTGAAGAAATTTAGGAGGAGGTAGGAGAGGGCGGGCTGACCGCCTAGTCATGGGCGGTTATGCCATGGGTTAGTTATTGTCTGTCGGTACAGGCACTAGACAGCCTACCCTGTCCCATATATGGGTGTTTTAAGGGCCTTATTTCATATTCCGCCGACCCTACTGGCGGATGCTGGTCCAGGGAGGTTGTCTTTTGCCTGGCAGTGTAGATCGGGGGTGGTAATGGACCTTTTGAGATTTGGTTACTTTTTGGGAGCCATGTATGGTTGTTGTCGTTGTCTGGCAGGAGTCTTTGAAGGAGTTCTTACTCTGATCGTTCTATCTTTAGCCAGACTCTGTTGGCCAGGGTGTGCAGCTGCTGGTTGATGGGTTTTATTCTCAGGTCTCTATGCATCTCGGCTGTGGTTCTGGTGAAGGGGTATCTTTCACCTGTGACGAACCTCAGGCTTCATTTTGGACCACCTGTAATTTTAATATATGAGTGGTGCTCACTGTATGAAGAGGTACTGCTGGGTAAGCTAATATCGGTATGATAAGTGTTGTCACCAGGAAGAATTATATTTTCTCAGGAAGCGCGTTAAAGCGGTAAAGTTTTCTTAGCTCCCTTCTTGCCTTTTCCTTCCTGGTGTGGACATGATGGGAGTAACCTGTCGTGGATATATGCAGGCCCAGGAGGGTGCCTCTGCTTTTCTATTCTATCTGGGCATTATTGGTTACTAATGGATGGGTTTTCCTTCTGCATAAGGGTATCACTGTGAATTTCGGGAGACTGGTTTTGATTTTCCATTGTTTTTCGTAATTATTTACCCTTTCTAATTCCCGCCTGGTGTTGTCGACCTGTAACGCTCGCGATTTTCCTTGATGTGTTGTTGTTTGAGTGATGTCATCTACATACATAATATCTTCGTTACCTATTCTAGTGGGAGGCGGAGTGTCCCTTGTGTAGATAATATATAGGGTGGGGGAGAGGACGCTCCCCTGAGGGACTCCACTCATGAGTGGGAAGGTCTCTCCTGTGTGTTGTCCCGCCCTCAGTCTGGCATTTCTGCCGACAAAGTTGCAAAGCAGCTTTTCAATGTTGGTGGGAAGTCCGAGTTGGAGGATCTTATATTTTAGACCGTCGTGCCAGACTCTGTCAAACGCCTTCGCTACATCCCGGAGAGTTAGATTACATTGTCTACCACTCGCCGCGGCTCTGGCTCTGTTTTCACATGCCAGGGCTATCGCTGTTGTGGTGGACTTCCCTTTCCTGAACCCAAATTGTCTGCAATTGACTCTGTTGGTTGTTTGAACATTGGGGTGGAGCGGGGAGCGGGGTGGGTGGGTACTGGGAGGGGAGGGCAGGGGCGGTGTGGGCAGGGGGCTGGGAGGGCAGGGCGCGGAGAGGGCAGGGGGCGGAGAGGGTCTGTGAGAGTGATGGACACACACACACACACACACACACACACACACACACACAGAGTTTAAGCTGATAAACGAATAAAATTTACGAAAGAGAGTGAGGACAAAATTGATAAAGACTTGTGAATGAAAAGAGAGAAGAGAGAAACCCGATAAGAACAACGAATACAAGTTAGAGAGAAGAATGAGAAGACTTGCGAACGATAAGAGGAGACAATAAGTGAATAAACGGATAAGCATAACAGAAAAACAAGAGAGAATATTGATAAATTATAAAAGAAAGTTTGGAAGGAAAGATGAAGAAACTTACACAGGAAAATAATGAAAAAATAAAAAAAGAAGGCATAAGGCAAAAAGGCTAATGAGATAGACTGACAGAAAGAAAGAAAGAAAGAAAGAAAGAGCAATGGATAAACTTGGGTACAAAACGAAAGAAAAAAAGAGGTTAGAAAAATGGATAAGACAGAAGCAAGATAAACAAAGACGAGAGTGAAGGAGTGTTGACAAAAGGGAGGAAGGGAGAGAGGGAGAGGGAGGGGGATGGTGAGAGGGAGAGGGTAAAGGAAGAGGTTTAAGGGAGGAAATAAAAGGGTAAGGGGGTGAGGGTGGGAGAGAGAGATGTTTAGGTAGGGGTAAAGGGTGAGAAGGAGGAAAGAACGGGAAAAGGAAAGGGAGAGAGAGAGAGAGAAGGGAGAGAGGGAGAGTGTGAGGGCGAGTGTGAGGGAGAGTATGAGGGAGAGTGTGAGGGGAAGTGTGAGGCAGAGTGTGAGGGAGGATATTTGGGGGGGTATATCGCTAAAACATAGCAACATCAACACAACAATCATAGTAGCAACACAATAATCACAGCGTCAACACAGCAGCAACACAACAATCACAGCAGCAACACAGCATCAACACAGCATCAACACAGCAATCACAGCAGCAACACACCATCAACACAGCATCAACACAGCATCAACACAGCATCAACACAGCAGCAACACAACAATCACAGCATCAACACAGCATCAACACTAACAAATCAGTGCACCTCTCCGGGCTGGCCAACAAAGCCTCAGAGCGGCGAGCAGGTGCTCATTTAAGCTGTGTAATTATGCTGATTAATAATCAGGAAGATACGAGGTGAGATCAAAGACGAAGCGGCTCACTTTGATGTTAAGCCCTGCCCAAGTCAGCCCAAGTCAGCCCAGGCTCTAGGTATTCCTTTCATATCAGTCCTACGCCTTCAAAAGTTTTCTCCCTTTGGCTTTTCGCTAAACTATACTTTTCTCGTGCAGTTTAAATGTCTCTATCTCTCTATCTCTCTATCTCTCTTTCTCTCTCTCTCTCCTCAGAATGTTAACGTTGGATATTACTCTGCAGTTTTACGCTTGCTAAGTTTCCCTTCTCAATATTACCAGAACTCAAGAACAGTCGGAAGTCTCCCTCTTGTTCCTCCCCACAAGGTAACGAGACGTTTCAACAGCAGTCGCTCGGTTGGGCAGAGATTACCTTGCTCTTAAGCTGGAGTATCGCGGTAATGACTTTTTATTATCTCCCAGAATAAGATTACGCAGAACCACGATAAGGTTTGCTGACTCTGAATTGGCAAGAGTTAGTAGAACGCGTCGCCAGACCGTCGCCACATTCATGTAGGTATTTATCTGGCGTTAAATGCCCTCCTTCCTCGCACAGACTCTCTCTCGCCAGCAACTAGATGATGTCAACGCCAGAGAGATGTGCAGTTACCGTGACGTCAAGGGGAGTTAGTTTGCGACATCTGAGGACTCCAGCAACCTGCCAAACAAGTTGTGAAATCAAGAAGATGCTTTCGTGTCTCTCGAGCAACATTTTGTAATAGGATGCAGTGTGTTTTATGCTGGGACAGTTGGTGAGAGCCTTCTGTAGATACCGTGAAAATGTTCTAGAATACTGTTTGTGCTTGAGCCTTGAAGTGCTTGGAGTAGAGATTGGTGAGCAGTCGTGTTGGTCTTTAGTACTGTAGCTCAATGCTGGAGCAATATTAGTAAGAATGATGAATAATCTTAAAATTATTGAATTATTTTTATAATTATCGTCATTATTTATGTTATTATTTTCAGTATTTTTTATTTTCATCATTATTCACAATTTTTAATGTTACTGTTATTATTATTGTTATTATCATCACTCTTCCCAATAGCCTTCTCTTTTTCATCACCACAACAACCAACACTGTAGAATATAGTTTTAGGTTACTCATCATTACTCACCCACTATGAAGCATGCAGTGCGGTGATGGTCCCTGAAGGTGCCGTAGAGTCACGGTGCTCAGGCTGGTGCCGAAATTTCAGGCAGTTTCCCTGTACCATAAACTAGGTGAGGCCATTGTGCTAAAGAAGTGTTCCTCGGGGCAGGAGGGATGAGCCTCTACTGCCACCAAGGCGACCATTTACTCAGTAATTGGAGGGGAAGAAATAAAGGGAGGGTACTGGTGGAACCCTTTTCAGCTCTCGTGAATTTTTCCCTAGATTGCTTCAGGCTCAGGTGGGGGAGTCGTAATCTTCCCCCCCCCCCCCCCCGCCGTGCAGGGACCCACTAGGGGGATCTCCCCAGACCTCCATGGACTCTTGAGCAGTGTGTGTGTGAGATAGCCAAAACAACATTATAGTCTACCACAACTAAGCACTGTACGATCTCTTACACCCACGGACCGTACAGTGAGAGGATCTTAGGTATCTCTGAGACTACGGACGCTGGTTGTTGTGGGGTTTTCATAAGTTGACGTCTGGGCAAAGTTCAGTGACCTACAACCACCATCCTCTGTACACTCACTATACTCTCACTATATTCTCACTATATTCTCACTATACTCTCAATATACCCTCACTATACTCTCACTATATTTTCTTTCTCCTTCTCTTTTTTATTCTCAAACTCTTCCACATTTTCCTTTCCATTTTGTCCCCTTTTATCTCACCACTATTCTTCTCAATGGTCTTACAGTCCCCCACACACTCACTTACCTTCTCTCTCTTTCCCATTCTTATCCTCTCTCTCTCTCTCTCTCTCTCTCTCTCTCTCTCTCTCTCTCTCTCTCTCTCTCTCTTTCATCTCCTTTCCTACCCTCTCTCCATAGAGTTGAGGGCCATGATTAAGACAGTCCACACATACACACACGTCATTCAGATAATCCCGTTATAGCACTTCCCCCTACACCATAATATCACTTCATATATATTCAAAACTACTTTACTCACATCTAATCATGCATAACACCGTTCAAGAATTAATTAACGTCTTTCCTAATGTAGTAATTGTCTTTTGTCATGATGAGAGAGTTACTTCGAGGTCAGTAATGTCTTATTTAGTAGTGTAAGCGTCATTCCCTCTTCCTCCTTCCCCAGTGAGTGATCGTCTATTGAGAGGATATTATCGTTTCTAGTTTATATTTACCTTCGTCAGTAGTAACAGTTTCGATTATATTACTTCACGTTACTTTGGGTCTCTGTGTTATTTTAAGGTATAGGAAAAATAAAGGAAAGATAGGAAAAACAAGAGGAAATCAAGGAATGGTATGAATGTTAGACAATCAATGATTTTGAGGAGGACGTTCCCAGTGTTATCGCCATCCAGTAATATTGTCACTCATCCACACTGTCAATGGACCTCATCAGACCTCTCTCTCTCTCCCTCCACCAATAACTGTCTTATATATCCACACATACCACGTCAGTATCCACACGTCCTTAATCCACCAAATAGCTGTTAAAGACAATTATATTATCTACTATCCACTACATCCATCCACATTATTCACCAAGACAACCACATCCCTTTCACTTCATTAGCCACACGAGCTTCCCTCTCTCCCCACCATCACTACTCTTCAGCGATTACCACACTCTGTATACCCTACACCACACCATCATTACACCACACCATTACACCATTATCTATCACCACGCCATCACCACCTACCATCCACCAATACTGTCACTACACCATCACAACCACTACACCATCACCACCACTACTCCATCACAATCACTACACTACACCATCACCACCCTTATAATACCCAGTAGCTAACACCATCAATACACTCACTCCCACAACCTCCTACACCCCCCCCCCCCCGACACACACACACACACACACACACCATGTTGATAGAGTACCGGCCTCGCTTGCTCACGGTCTTACAGGGTAATGGAGAGATGATAGACCGGCCCTACACACCAATAATTATCTGGTAAAATATCCCCCACGACCGTCAATTCCATCACGGCCGCTATATTACGACCGGCTGTCAATTCAGTGAGTAATGAAATGTTGGTCCGTTCAGAGTGTGGGGTAATGGAAGGGGGGGGAGGAGGAGGAGGAGGGAGTGATAATGGCTGTAATGGGAGGAGAAGGATGGTGGAGATAAGGAGGATGGAAGGAAGGAGGAAGAGGAGGAGGAAGGGAGAGAAGGTTTGGAGGATGGAAGGAAGGAGGAAGAGGAGGAGGAAGGGAGAGAAGGTTTGGAGGATGGAAGGAAAGAGGGAAAGAGGAGGAGGAAGAGCAAGAGATAAGGAGAATGGAGGAAAAGAGTCAAAGAATAGGTGGAGGAAGGAAGAGAGTGGAGAGATGGAGGATATGATGAGGGATGAGAGAGAAAGAGTAAAGGGAGAGAGAAAAGAGAGAAGGAAAACAGGGGAGAGGAGGTAGGGTAGAGAAAGTTAAGAGTCCCCCCTCACCTCTCTCTGTCTCTCCCTCTCTCTCTCTCTCTCTCTCTGTCTCTCTGTCTCTCTCTCTTTCCTCACTGACGTTCTCTTCCACCTACAGTATGTAGCGCTGTCGCCTCGCTGTAGTGTGTGTTTGTGTATGAATTTCAGTGTGTGTGTGTGTGTGTGTGTGTGTGTGTGTGTGTGTGTGTGTGTGTGTGTGTGTAACTGTATTTGGAAGCCTTTCTCTGTGTGCATACATGTTTTTATTCATATATATTTACGTGTATGACTGTATATACATATAAATACCCACGTGTATGTTTGTATGTAAGTGTATGAGGCTTGTTTGTGTCTGTGTGTATGTCAGTCTGTGTTTATTTTCATGTTATAATTATCAACATTAGATAATTTCCTTCCATGATATTTTAGTAACACAAACATAATTAAGCTGAAGGTAATTGTTGGGTAAATAATGTTTATAAAGGTAACTTCCACACCTCTTCCCTGACAGTGAGAGGTAAGGTAAGTAGACGGGTAAATGAGAGAGAGAGAGAGAGAGAGAGAGAGAGAGAGAGAGAGAGAGAGAGAGAGAGAATACAGTGGAGTGTTACACCTATACACCCACGGGTACAGCCTCCCTACACCCACACCTGTAGTCAGTGTTTCAGGTGTAGGTTCAAGCCATTATGGTACACAGGGAGAGTCTTTATATACACAGTGAAACCTTCCATATAACGAACTAACCACTCCATATAGTTCATACTAACTGATCCTTGATATAACGGACATTCATCTTCATATAATTCATTAAATAGATGTTTCACTCTATATAATACATTTTTGTTGGGTGTTTATATAATACAAACTAATATATATGTATAAATCGATTAGCCACCTCTCACTTTCTCTCTTTTTCACTTGATTTACTCTCTATAAACAAGCGACTGAACCAACACACCGTCCACACACCATAGCCGAGTGACCAAATACTCTCAAATGGCTGTGGTCAATGATGGGGGCAATATTTACACTGGACACAGATCTCTCAAGAAGTGGCGGCTAACTTGGGAAACGTGTTGAGTGTGCTGGCCGCTAATGTTTGTGTGTGACGTCATAGTGTTGACTCGCGGGAGGTGCTGGGCTAAGATAAGACGGTCGTAGGGCGGTCCACACTCGAGGCCAAAATTAGATTCGATATATATTTTTAATAGAAACATTTAAAGTTATTTGCTAACTGTATTAATGACCTAACTTCCCTCATCAGTCTGTCATTGGCGAGTGGATGGTAACGTCATGCAAGGAGCTGTTGATTACTTGCACTGGCGTTAACTTTAATGGCGCGCGCTTCTGTGTGTGTGTGTGTCGGTTTAATCCTCTTCCTCGCTCCTCCATTAATCTCCATTATGACGTAAATGGGAGATAATGGAGCATATATCTCTCATTATACCAAGATGTTCTCCTACGCCATTATACCAAGTACATTTCAGTCATAGTTTTGTCTATACTCTTATTATATTTGTTCTATCATTTGTCCTCTTCTTCTTCCTCTTTGTCTTCTTCATTCTTCTCTTTTACCTTCGCCTCCTCCTCATTTCATAACAAATCGTATCTCTATAACCATGGAAGAGAGAGAGAGAGAGAGAGAGAGAGAGAGAGAGAGAGAGAGAGAGAGAGAGAGAGAGAGAGAGAGAGAAGCAGCTTTGATCTACATTTCCCATTTTTTCCTGATAATTTTCCCTTTTTAGGCTTTATAAAACACAGCTTAAAGTAGATCCTATTTAAGCTTTCATGCTAAGCTTATAACATCATTAGTAAACAACAAAACACCCAAACAAACACTGTATTAACCTATCCCTCCTGTTAACAAATGATACATAAACAGGTAGTGGTTAATTATCTCACGAACACACCTGTGAGGCCTCGTATACCTGGATAATACCTGGATAATTCATAAGGTAAATGGGAACCAGTGATACCTGAGCTAAAAATGTCCCCACCAATTTAATAGGAGATAAAAGATTATGGTTTTAGAGGCCACGACATGACGGCTCCAACATTTAGGTAGTGGGAGATGTTCAACTTCTCGTCCACATGAAAATGAGAGTTAATTGTATGAGAAAAGATAATTAATATGTAAATGAAGAAATTAAATATGGATAAACGAGTTAAATGATAAATAATTATATATATATGAAGAAAATAATTACTGTTCGTTATGTCTTACCTTCAACATATCACCAGAGTCTTGCGTCTCTCTCCAGCCTTCAATAACAGACTTATTACGGCTACACCAGACGAACGTTCGCTAGCCTTGACTGCAGCGGCTCTTCTTTGTAATAGGAGCTTTACAGTCTGGCCTCATCTTAGAGAGCTTCAGCTGCCGCTTCACAAGGCTTCACCATCAGCAACTCCTCAAGGTTCCATGAGAATATCCTCTTCCAGTCTCTTGCTAAAGCTACCAACAGCGTCAAGGTTCATCATGCTCGTCGGCCTCACAGAGTTCATCGTTCCAGAGGTTTGTAACGCTCCATTAAAACTGGATGACAAGGAAGTAAGAGAAAAAGTCAACGACAGTCTGACGAAGCTGGAAAACTCACTGCAATTTCAGATGAGCGTTGGGTTACCCGGTGTCTTTGACTGGATCCTGGTGACGAAGGAGGTGAGGAGATTGTGTGGAAGGGGCAAAGAACAGCAGTCATCTGAGCCCTGGAAGTCGATCTCCGTGAGGAAATGAACATTCCCTCTACTCACTTCGGCCCCGGTTGAGATGCTTCTCGTGCTATCATTGGCCACACCAGCACCCGAGACCCTACACACAGCGCGCTGCCATTGGTCAAGCGTTAACTCAAGGACTTACAATACAGGTCCAGGAATCCACCCAATGAGATCTCTGGAGTTTATTGTCGTGCAACTGTTTATCTACGATACTTCGGGGCGACTCAGGACTCGGTGTAATATGACGACGGAGATAGACCTGAGAGCTGGGACTTATTGGTTCCTTGGTTTACAACACATCCCTCGCGCCATCTTCACCTCCCATTCTCTTCAGCGCCCACTGCTGTATCGCCACGCCCCCCTGAACATACTACAACAAGCACCACGATTCTCATTCTTAAAATATTCTTACGTCAGTGCTTTCCTAATTGGAGATAAGATTTACTGAACTACAAAGTCTTGACGGATAATCGGTATTAAATTGACCGCCATTGTAAATGAAAACGTGTGTGTGTACTGGTGGGAGGTGGAGGTGTGTACTGGTGGGAGGTGGAGGTGTGTACTGGTGGGTGGTGGAGTTGTGTACTGGTGGGTGGTGGAGTTGTGTACTGGTGGGTGGTGATGGTGTGTACTGGTGGGTAGTGGTGTGTACTGGTGGGTGGTGGTGATGGTGTGTACTGGTGGGTGGTGGTAGTGTGTCACCCCCCCCCACCCCTTCTCTCCCTCGAATACATTTTAATGATCGTAATAATTTTGACGGACATTTAATGCCTCTTTCGCTCTCCTTTCTTCCAGTTTTCACACTATGTTCCTTTATTACCATCGTCATCTTACTTCTTCTTCCGTCTCCTCTCTCCCTCTTCTTCCTTCTGGTCTCTTTCTATTCTTCCTCCTAGCTCCTTTACCTCTTATTCTCCTTTTCCTTCTTTTATTTCTTCATCTTCGTGTTCTCTTTCTCTTTTTTCCTTCTCCTTCCGTTTATCATTCCCTTTTTCATCCCCTCTCTTCTCCTTCTCCTCCTCACCTTTTCTCCTTTCTTCCTCCTCCCCCTGACCCCTTTCTTCCACCTTAATCTTACCTTCTTCCTTCTCTTCTCCCTCTTCTTCCCCCTTATCTTCTTCCTCCTCACCTTTTATCTTTTCTTCCTTTAAATTTTAACTTTTCCCACCTCCTCCTCTTACTTTTTCACTCCTCCTCCTCCTCCTCTTCTCCTCATCTTCTTCCTCTTCCTCCTCCTCCTCCTGGTAGAGCCCTAGGGTGCACAGGGTGAGGTATCAGAGGCCAATATTCACCTGAGCAGTAACCTTCATCAGCGAGTCAATAGTGGTGGTGGTCGCTAGTGTATTCTGCTGGCCATCTGGAACCAGGTGAACGTTCCCGTCTCTCTCTCTCTCTCTCTCTCTCTCTCTCTCTCTCTCTCTCTCTCTCTCTCTCTCTCTCTCTCTCTCTCTCTCTCTCTCTCATTCTTACTTACGGTCTTACTCTAAATATTTTTCACTCGTAACAGATATGGACAGAGACACACACACACAACTATAAACAAACACATTCAATCAAACACGCCATTACCAACAAACACACACAAACATAAAAAAACACATACAATACATACTCATACAGACAGACACATAGGTAAAAAAAACAAACACCACATACTATAAAACACGACACACTCAATAAACAAGAGACAAGCATACAGACACAGTTAAAAACAAACGCACTCTATCAACAAACACACTCAGGGACACTGAACAAACTTTACCTGGGTGGATAAATTATGTTGGTAGGTCACCTCTTGACAACCAGAGAAGGTAAACAAAGGTGTATTAGTGGGTTGAGGTACTCGAGTCTACCTGTAAAGAGGACACACACACACACACACACACACACACACACACATTCTTACAGTCACAGAACCTAACCTGTATACATTAGGAATATATAGAAGAGAATGAATCAGAAATACTTATTTAATTGAAGATAAATCGCGTAGAGGAATGGAAGATAATGTGTACTGGTGGGTGATTTTTTTTTATTTTTTTTTTTACCGGGATTAGCCTACCCGGGCACAGGTCACTGACCCACATCGGGGCCTAGGGGGCGAAAATCTAATAATAATAATAATAATAATAATAAATAACCAAAAAGAAATACAAAATTAAAAAAATAAATAAAAAGTGAGAAACAATATATGACTGTTGTGTTGTCAATAGTAAGAGAAACAATTGAGACCCTGCAATTGTTTATAAATGAGGCAGAAAGTCAGATCATCAACCTGGGACTTGGTCACATATGGCAGCAGGGTCTACCATAGACAACACATTATGCTTCCAATATCTTCCCAGGCGGTAGTACCTCCCTGTTTGACAGCTGCCTAATACACAGTAGAGGGACACAGGGTGACAGATAACACAGCAGGGGGACACAGGGTGACAGATAACACAGCAGGGGGAGGGGGAGGACCCGGCCATCTAGATCAAAGGGGTGGAGCTCCTCTGTTATATTGGTATGCATGGCGGTACATTAGCGGGGAGACGGCGACCCACAACAACGTAGAGATGAGCTGCATTTTGTCCATTACGGCGGAACTGCTGGGGTAGGAAGCCCTGGTTATTGTCGTTGTTTACGGCTCATGTTTGTCCGTTAAGTCACATAAACACGACTGAGGGAAAAGTCATCGTTTATCGTCGTTCTGTGCTGTAGGAGAATGATTATTCATGTGAGTCGGGGAATGTTTGGGGTAAGTAAAATGTGGCGGTGAAGGATAAGTGATCACTAAGCATTGTATTATGTTGTTTGAGACTGAAAATGTACAAAGTTACATACGATGTCTTGGTTGTTTTTCACTTAAGAGGATAATTTTCCGAGTGTGTGTTCTGCGACAACATTCACCGCCGCACCATGCTGCTGGGCAATGATCATTCACAGACGAACTCTTGCGGAAAGTGGGAAATTGCATGCTGTATCTAGCTTATTGTTCACTTAGGAGTATTTTTGCACTACGTGGAGCTGCGTTGAAATTTGCGGTCTAGACAGAACCAGAGACCGTACAACTGCCTGAGTGTGGCTGCACATACATACACACTCTAACTTCTTTCTTTATCCTAACAATAGCAGTTTAATCTATTGTTGTCCCCGCCAGTACTCCACCAGTGTTTCCTGCACAAGATGGCGGCTGCTGGTCGGTGGTGAATCTTGTGGTGGTGGATGATGGAGGGTGAACAAGTCTCTTAGCTCTGAGGACACGTGATAAAAGGCAGTGGATAATAATATTGCAGTATTGAGGATTGGATTAGGGGACGGATGGTGAGAGGGAGTACTGAGAAACGGACGTACCACCAAGAGAGGATGGGAGGTCGATGACTCTTCCTCGACGATCTGGCCAATCTAGTAACTTACACTTGTCGAAGTTCATCATACTAAGTTTTAATTGAGCAAAAATACGTCCATTAACTGTCTCTTGCAGCGGCCATCAGACGGGCTGTGAAGGACATTGCCTCACTCCCCCATCAGGCGCTGGGGAGATAAAGGAGGGAGAGTAATGAGTTGTGATGCCGGGATGTTGGAAGGCTCGGGGAGAGGAGAGATTCACAGTACTTAAAGAGTGGTTGCTGGAGGCTGTAGAGGGAGTGCCTGAAGAAGGGGTACTGACACTATCCTCCTACAGAAGGAATATTTAGCATTAGGTTTCTGAGAGCTTGTAGGAGAGGAGGAACAGGTGATGAACATAACAGATAAAATCACTAAGAAACATCAAATTCAAGAACAAAACCAATCCTTCCACTTTTGTTAAGCTTCCAAAAATTCAACTGGTGGTCGAATCGTTCTTTTTTTTTTTTTTTGGTTTAATTCAGTTTCACAATTTCCTGCAGCCGGCTACAACACTTCAGAATATCATAGCTTTGTGGTGGTCGTGTTTACGGTCATGGAGTTACACTGAGTCTGCGCGGGAGAATTTTGTTGACGTTTTAAATGTCATAGTGAGTTAGCGCGGGAAAATTTTGTTGATGCTCAAATAGTCACACTGAGTTAGCGCGCGAAAAAGTTTGTTTACACTGGAGAAGGTATACACTATGGTGACAGCTTGGGATTTTTATTGATAGATATTTTTTATTATATTTTTTGTTTCTCTTTTTTTTTTTATATACAGTGTTCCATTTCTTCCATTTATACCTTTATTTTATTGACTATATCGGATGTTTCAATTTTTGGCTAAGGGACTGGGCCTCAGTGAACAGATTTGACAGCGAAACTTTTTATTTTTGGAAGTCGATCTGTCTACTTTTATTTATTATACCCAATGCACCTTATCCCCTCACTTGCCCTTTCCCCTCTCTATCCCATCTCCCCTCATCCGCCCATCCCATCTCCCCTCGCCTCTACACCAATCCCACTCTTTGACTCACATCTCCCCAAGGCTCTTTCCTTTCACTTTCTACATTTCCCCTCTCGGCTTCACCCATTCTCTCATATCTCATGAATCCCCTCTCACCCAATTCCCCCCCTACTCTCTCTCTCTCTCTCCTCTTCCTCCTTTTTCCTGAATTCCTTTAATCTATCGCGGATTTTCCCTCTCACTTTCCTCTTCCCCTCACCCTCCGTCCTCCTCCTCCTCCCCTCTCCCCTCCCCCTCCCCCCTTTCCCCTCCTCCTCCCCTCTCTCACCATACCTGTGTGTTGTTTACCTTAAGCGTCGCTACCTGTACTTTTTGGGAATCTAGGTGGACGATTTTACTCCATGTCCTAATATTTATGTGTGTTTTTGTCCCTGGTTGCTCTCTCTCTCTCTCTCTCTCTCTCTCTCTCTCTCTCTCTCTCTCTCTCTCTCTCTCTCTCTCTCTCTTTCCTTCCACTACCACTATTCCCCACCACTATCACTACTACCACCGCTACCACCATTCTATCCTCAACCATCATCCTTCCACTACTACTACCACAACCATTCTACAACCACCATTACCTCCTTAACCACTACCACTCCTTCATTACCACACCACCATAACCACAACCACAATCACCACTATAAGCACTCCACAACCAGCACCACCACCACCACCACTATCACCACCACCAGCAGCACTATCACTACAATCACTACCACCACCACCACCCCCAGCACCCTTCCTTAACTACTACTACTACCACCACCACAACCACTACCACCACCACCACCACCACCACCACCCCCAGCACCCTTCCTTAACTACTACTACTACCACCACCACAACCACTACCACCACCACCACCACCACCACCACCAGCACTATCACTACAATCACTACCACCACCTCCAGCACCCTTCCTTAACTACTACCACCACCACCACCACAACCACTACCACCACCACCACCACCACTACCACCACTACCACCACCACCCCCAGCACCGTTTTTTAACCACTACTACCACCACCACTACCACAACTACATCCACCTCCACCACCACTACCACAACCACTATCCATATTACCACAATCCTTCTCACCTCTTCTCTCTATTCTCTTTTATCACATCATTACTTCTTCCCTCCACTAACTCCCCTTTATCTGGTTTTTTCATCATGTTCCCTCAGAGTTTCATCAGTGGAATACAGAATCTCTCTCTTTCTCTCTCTCTTTCTCTCTCTCTTTCCTTACGTCTACTCTCTCTCCCTTTCTTATTTCCCTTTCTTGCTTTATCCCTCTATTCCCTCTTCCTCTCATTCTCTCCTCTTTCCTTTCAACCATTTATCTCTTTCTCTCTCTCTCTCTCTCTCACCTCCCCCTCTCTCAACTTTTTCTTTTCCTTATTATTTCCTCTTTCTCCTTTCTTTTATCTCACGCTGCCTCTAATTACCTCCATCAACCACTTCCACGCCTTTCTTCCTCTATTCCTTCACCCTCTCTTCACTATCTCTCTCTTTACTTTCACCTCTCCATCATCACTGTCGCTTCACTCTTCCAATCCATCATTTTTATCATAGTTTCTCCTCTGTTCTCTCTTTTGTGTTCATTTTCTTCATATTTGATTTATTTTTCGTTTTTGTTTTATCACTGTTTTTGTTTTCTCTCTCTCTCTCTCTCTCTCTCTCTCTCTCTCTCTCTGTTTTTCCGTTTGTTTTATTTAGAATCAATTGTTTTGTTTCATTAAATCTCTAGTATATTTTTTTTTTTTTACTTTTTGCTGTAGTCAAAATTTTGTGTTTTGGAAAATATAAAATACAGATAATATGAAAAATTTAATTAGTTGTTTTTCATAGTAATATTTCCCTGTTTTTAATTGTCCTTTGTTATAAATGTTTTTTTTTTTTTTATTCATTCGTGTTTTAATTCAGTTTTTTTTTAATTCGTGTTTTAATTCTGTTTTATTCGTGTTTTTAAATTATGTTTTTTATTTCATGTTTTAATAATGTTTTTTAATTCATGTTTTAATTATGTTTTTTATTCGTGTGTTTTAATTCTATTGTTTACTTGGGTTTAAGACTCCCCCCCCCCCCCCCAACACGTCTCAGTCCGTTCCTCAGTTTATACGACACTTCTTCTCGCCGACGTACCTATCGTTTTACTCTGCAAGTGCCACTATTTCTCACTCTTATGGTGTGGCTGTATTTGTCACTGTGGGGGAATATTTCTTCCTGGTATTTCTGGCCCTCGATCCCCTGTACGCCGTGGTATTTATTGTGTGAGGGAGGGAGGGAGGGAGGCAGGGAAGGGGTAAGGGAGGGAGGGACGGAGGGGGTAAGGGAGGGAGGGAGGGACGGACGGACGGAAGGAGGGAGGGAGGGAGGGCTAGGTACAGTAGATTGACAGGGAGTTGGCGGGAAGATACACAGACAGACAGACCGCTGACAGGTACATACATAGACAGACAGTTGGCATGTAGATATACAGACAGGTAGAGGCAGGCAGACAGACAGCAGCCAGCCAGAGATAACAACAGACAGGCGAACAGAGAACAGACACATATAGTCTGTCTGTCTGTCTGTCTGTCTGTCTGTCTTGTTTTCCATTCATAGCACAAAAAAACACGCAAGTAGTTTCTTAGACACAGATACAGACAAGAGAGAGAGAGAGAGAGAGAGAGAGAGAGAGAGGCGTGTGGGTGTTTAATAGATGAGCAGTTCTTTCGTAATGGCCATGTGTCTGTCTGTGGAATTTATCTTAGTGTCTCTGTCTTTCCCTCGTAAAGCATTAATACACACACACACACACACACACACACACACACACACACACACACATACACACACACACAGTGTACAAGAAAGCGTATGAATATATACACACTTGCGTCAACATGTCTGAAATTACACCCAAACCTATGAGACATTCCGTGTGTGTGTGTGTGTGTGTGTGTGTGTGTGTGTGTGTGTGTGTGTGTGGCCAATATCAGCCCCCGTGTCGTCTATCTTATCTAACAGCAACACAGCCTTCCAACTTCCCCATAGATCCCCCCCCCCCCCAAAAAAAAAATTCGGAATCCTTAAAGTTCCTTTCTCTCTCTCTCTCTCTCTCTCTCTCTCTCTCTCTCTCTCTCTCTCTCTCTCTCTCTCTCTCTCTCTCTCTCTCTCCAGATCACGTTTAATGAGCTGCCGACGGTGTTTTAGTGGTATGTTTAGCGAACTTGTACCTCTGGTTAGTTAGGGTGTCTGGGGGGGGGGGGTGAGGTAGGAGGGAGAGGAGGAGAGAGGTAAGAGGAAGAGAAGGAGAGGAAGGAGGGAGAGGTGGGAAAGAAGGTGGGATTGAGGAAGGAGGGAAAGCTTTGTAAAAGGGAAAGAAGAGGTGCAAGGAAGAGAGGGGATAATAGTAGCGGTGAAGGATAAGGAAGAGGAGGAAGAAGAAGAAGAGGAGGAGGAGGAAGAAGAGGAGGAGGAGACGGTGAAGAAGGAGGAAGGGAAGAAAGGAAAAGAAGAGGAAGAAGATTAAATACAGAAAGATGAAGACTAAAAGAAACACGAAGAAGAGAAGATAATGGAACAAGAAGAGGCATACAGGAGGAAGAAGACGGGGGGGTGGGGGGGGGTGGGGGAGGAGGGAGAACGGAGGAGGAGGAGCAGGAGGAGATTTATCCATACGTCCAAGTTTACTGCTAAGAGTCTCATCATTAACCATTTATGTTGTAATTTTCGTAAGATAAAAAAATGTACCCCTGTATACATACCTGGTGACGTATTTACAGGTAAGATACAGGTGAACTGGTGCGGTAATTCCTCCTTAATGGAAAATGGTCAAGATCTGATAATTATCTTTTACGAAAATATTATTGGGACGTTTGTATCCGTAGACAGAGAAACAAAACAGAATTATGGATATTAATGAAAGAAAATCAGTTACTTTTGTTATTATTATTATTATTATTATTATTATTTTCACCTTTTATGAATGTACAGGTATATTTGTATCTATCTAACGTGACAAAAACTCTCATATGACACAACTTAAGAACTCGTATAAAGATGAATCCAATTTTTGTCTCAGTAATCCCAGAATTCACCGTGATAAACAAACAGTGACGTCATTTAGGCTGTGAATAAAGAGCCACTCTGATTCGCCAACCAAAAACAATCTGCTATATTATACGTGACGTCATATCCAACTCTTGAAAACAAAATAGCAAAGACAGATAAATATAGTTTTTCTTTTTTTTTCTCTCTCTCTCTCTCTCTCTCTCTCTCTCTCTCTCTCTCTCTCTCTCTCTCTCTCTCTCTCTCTCTCGTACTATTGCATACATCCATTAAACATCACAAGTCAATAGAGCAAAACAAACGGGGAAAAAAGAATTAGTTGTCGGATTTCACTTTCGGAATCGTTGGCCTCCGGACGTGGCCTAAAACAAGGCAAACAGATAAACAACGATGTCAATATTACCTTTTGTCAACGACCTCACATACACACATACACACACACACACACACACACACACAAACTACCTCCACTGTTCTCCCTTACCTGTTGATAATTCTGTTACCTGTCGAGGTTGTTCTCATTAGCTTTCACCTATCACCTGTTGGTTACTTCCTGTTACCTGTTGGCTTTAATTTTGCTCTCTGTTGTCTAAGGCTATTGGTTGCTTTCTGTTGTTAGCTGTTCTCCCAGCTCACTGTTAACGATTGCCTGCTGTTCCTGACATCTGTTACCTGCCTTTAGCTGGTCCACTGTTACCCGTTATTACCTGTTCCGTTTTACCTTTTGGCCTTATTCTGTGCCACCTGTTGAACGTTCTCTAGGTCGTCTATACATCACCTGTTGATCGTCTACCGTTATACCTGTTGAAAGTTCTATATGGCGTCTATACATTACCCGTTGACCGCCCACTTTTTCACCTGTTGGCCGGGCAGGCAGTGGGCGGGGTTTATACTGTCTCATTAAATAGTCATGTGTGCCTCAACAAGGGGGGGGGGGGACTCCACCCTGGCCCGGGCATATAGACACACACCCCTCACACACACTACCATGTTAATGTAAATATCATGTTAGTTTATCACGACTCCTCTTGATTCGTGTGTAGGTAACAGATCTGTGCTATGGAGGACACACACACACACACACACACACACACACACACACACACACACACACATACACATGCACACACACGCACCTCCATCACATTAGGCCCCAACACTCCAGGTTGTGGACTTTATCAAGCTCCTAACTTTACAAAATCTACCGGCGGAGGGGGGGGGGGGGGGGTGGGGGGGAGGGAGGGATACTAATCTTCAGGTGATCCAAAATGAATATCCTATGACTCTGGACCTTTGAATCACCCTGTACAATTGAGGTCTAACACCATCTAACAACTGGTCTGACATATGTCATTATAAACAATAAATCACTAAACGGCGAGAAATTCTGAATCAAGAAACATCCGGGTGATCTTGGCAAAGGTTGAGGTGAGGAGACGGAGAGATGTTAGCCAGGCGGACGGAACACTCCTCTCAGGCGGACGGAACACTCCTCTCAGGCGGACGGAACACTCCTCTCAGGCGGACGCAACTCTATCCCGTTGCCATAGGGAGAGAGGAGAAGAGGGTGGTGGCGGACACAGTAGCTGGGTGGCAGGGTAAAGTATGTGCTGCTGATGTGGCGATAACTATCAACCAACTCTGGACACTGGTGCTTACCTGCCGAGTCTGATCATTTTGCCAGGGGTGATGAAGGGTGACTGTGGGGTGATGAGGGGTGACTGTTGGGTGATGAGGGGTCACTGTGGGGTGATGAGGGGTGACTGTGGGGTGATCAGGGGTCACTGTGGGGTGATGAGGGGTGAGAGATGACTGATAGGGGGTAAGGGAGTGAGTGGTTACAGAACATGGACGTATTAAAACCGTCTAGGAGCCACAACACATCACACCAACACTGAGGTAGAGTCTAGTTCAGGAATGATTCGCTATGTACTGAGAGTCTAGTGTATCGTGTGTAAGGAGAGTTGAAGGTCTACAGTGAACACATCTTGTTTATAGAGAAAAAAATTGAATTAGTAGAAAATGAAAAAAAAAATCGCTTCTAAAGGAAATAAATAAAGTAGGTAACAATTTGTCTTTTGATAAATATAGGAAAATAAATATTAATTAATAGCTTCTATAATAAAATATAGACAACTAATAATAAAAAGTTCTAAGGGGAAAATAAACGAAGAGAGAAATACATCGTTTGCTAATTAAAAACAACAAAGATAGATGGAAGTAAGAGCAGGTAACCAGAGAAGTTTGGTAACTCCTTCAAGAAGCAGCCAAGTGTTGAGAGCCATGTGGTGCTCCAACTGAAGAAAACAACGTCATTGCTGGCAAAAGGCGAGCGAAGGTTCGTCTGGTGAAATTTCTCTATAAACGTTTCATGACTTAGGAGGGAGGGGGGAGGAGGAGGAGGGGGAGGAGGAGGGGGAAGGGGGAGGAGGAGGGGGGAGGGGGAGCGCCAAGGGGCCAGTGACTGCTCGATCTGACGCCTATTTTATGGTCTTGAGGAAGATGTTATCGTATGTGTATGAGGTGGAGGGTGTTGGTGAGTCGAGGCACGTCAGCCAGACCGTACATCTTCCAACTTATCACGGATATTGGATTTACTGGCCGGGGTGAAGAACATCAGCCCGGCAGGCCCTCTGAGCTGACCACCACCCTTGTTTTTGATAGCAGGGGATGGCAAGGATGGTGGGGGTGGCAGGGGTAGCAGGGGTGGTGGGGGTGACGAGGTTAGCGAGGAGATGGGAGTGTTGGGGGTAGTTGGGGGTGGACGGGGCAGCAGGGAATGGGAGAGGGGATGGCAGGGGTGGTGGGGGTGACGAGGTTAGCGAGGAGATGGGAGTGATGGGCGTAGTTGGGGGTGGACGGGGCAGCAGGGAATGGGAGAGGGGATGGCAGAGGTGGTGGGGGTGACGAGGTTAGCGAGGAGATGGGAGTGATGGGCGTAGTTGGGGGTGGACGGGGTAGCAGGGAATGGGAGAGGGGATGGCAGGGGTGAAATTCCTTAAAATACAAAGTTGAAACAGTATTTTCTTCTGATGTAGTGAGATAGTCACAGTATTTCCTCCCTAAAGTAAGAGGTTAAAACTTTATCTAATGCCTACAAAATTTTCTATAACTTTTCTCTTACAGGTGACAACAATGGTTTGGTTAGGTTAGGTTTGGTTAGGTTAGCTTGGGTTCGGTTATGTTAGGTTTGGTTAGGTTTGGTTAGGTTAGCTTGGGTTCGGTTACGTTAGGTTTGGTTAGGTTAGCTTGGGTTCGGTTACGTTAGGTTTGGTTAGGATATTCTTCCGGATAAGGGGCTACTCTTCAGGTGATCTAATAGTCGTCAGGTTAACAGTACGATTCTCAAGGGCCTTATATCCCAGCCGCTAGATGTTGCTGAAGGGGACAGACGCGTCAATATGAGACAGACCGACTTACAGACAGACACAAACAGACGAAGCCCATTCCTACATCCCCCACTAGCTTGGTCGTGCGGGGGCAAAAAAATATAAGAATGATGATGAAAAATGCTTTATACTTTTGAAAGATATGTAGTAAATAGCTGAAGAAACTGTACGATAATCCAAGTGGTGGGAGACAGGCGACTTTCACCCGTGTGTAGGAGGGAGTAGAGCTTCCCCGCCATTACCACGACTCGAAAAAACTAGAGAAACCACTAAATTTCACATTCCTAGTGGGATTGGATTGTAAATATATATTGGCTTGTCACACCGTATAGCAGCAGCTGGTCCTGAAGCTTCTGTGTGTGTGTGTGGTGGTAGTAGTAGTAGTAATAATAGTAATAGTTGTAGTAGTAGTAGGGATGTCAATATGTGTCGGCTGGATGACTACTATAGAGGGGAGGAAGGGATGGTAGAGAACAGCTGTAAACTGCCGGGAATCACCATCACTCCTGGCCAGACCACGTCAATAGTATCACCACAAGAGCAGCGAAGCTTCTTCACACCCTCAGTGCCCCGCCACAACAACTGATCAAAGCATACGTCACGTGCACCCGACCACTGCTGCATACTCTTTCCTGCCGGGTTCACACTACAGCAGGCGAAGCAGTTAAGAGGGATTCAGCGTAGGGTAATGATAATAGCGGCGGGTTAGGACGATAGGTATCAAAATGCCCTTGACATGTTCGAGCTGACTACTGAAGGAGAGAGGTGCGAGAACCTGCTACAGGAGGCCAGTGTCAGTAAAGTCTCTATAGTCATGATGGAGACAGTACAAGTAATTAGACCAAATGTTGAGCAGACCACCAACCCTCGTCTACAAGGTGCTCTCAGACTTACCTTGGCACAGATCGTCTTTCAGGTCATCCACATCGTTAGAGATAAGTAAACTGTTTCTTCCTCATTAATATCAACCCAGGTAATTAACTTTGCTCATACAAGTCTCGTCACAGCTTCATATATGTTTTTTATGAACTAGAACTTCACGAGTGTATATCTTTCCTTCAGGAGCTTCATTCATTAAGACTTCTCCAAAAATACCTAATTCAAGCTTTTAAAAAATCATAGTTGAGTGGTTCCTCCCGACGGTGGTGCAGACATGGAAAATATCAGGGTCTGGCTCATGCACGGTCTCTTGCTGTCAGTTCAGTCTCAAATTTTCGGTCTGTCTGTCTGTCTCTTCCTAAATATGTATGTATGTATGTATGTATGTATGTATGTATGATCACACACTGTAAAACGACTATGGGTTAACTCTGATACACAACTCCCAGTTAATATGACCACCGACTAACCCTGACTTCCTTCTCCTCCTCCCACAGCTTCCTCCGGCCTCTCTCCCTCTCATTCTAACACAGCTGGCACCCTGACACATCTGGCACCCTGACACATCTGGCACCCTGACACAGCTGGCACCCTGACACAGCTGGCACCCTGACACAGCTGGCACCCTGACACAGCTGGCACCCTGACACAGCTGGCACCCTGACACATCTGGCACCCTGACACAGCTGGCACCCTGACACACCTGGCACCCTGACACAGCTGGCACCCTGACACAGCTGGCACCCTGACACACCTGGCACCCTGACACATCTGGCACCCTGACACAGCTGGCACCCTGACACATCTGGCACCCTGACACATCTGGCACCCTGACACACCTGGCACCCTGATGGCAATGAATCTCTCAGCATCTCTCTGGTGTTGTTGTCAAGTACCGGGTGACTGTCGATTATGTCTCCGTTTATATACTGATGCCACTAAGGTGCTGTTGTACATCACGCCCACACTCACGCCCTCACCCATGCTGACACCCACGCCCACACACTGCCCCTAGGATACATCACAAGCTCTCACCCAAACCACCCAAAACTTTTTTTTTTTTTTATGTTTCTCCTCAAAGATTCTCAAGAAGCTGTCAACACACCTTCCGGATCTTCACATCTGAAACAGCTACACCACTCACACGTAATTGATCTCCAGTACTATAAACATTGTGTCTGGCTGATCTACCAACCAACTCCTCTCACACTTACTGACTCTCTACACCACACACCTCGTTACCCTCGACATCACCTAAGTTCTCAGAGAGTTTGGCATCACTCATTGGCTATCAAGTTCCTTTTATTTGGTCAACTCACCTCTCCCTTGTCTTCCCTAATTGACTCTCTCTCTCTCTCCTCAAACACCATAACATTCACATTGTGGTAAATGGCGCACAATTGGATTCCCTCTTTATCAGTGTTAAGTGCGTTCAATAACCAAGATCTTGTTCTAAGTCTCTTATTGTATATTTCTATTAATTATTGTAACTATTTCTTCTCTATAAAGGCTCGTTAGTCTAACTAGCACACTGCCCCTCACCGCTCACATAATTGTTAAAGCTGTTATGGTCATTACACACCAAAGTACAATGTTTGTCTTCGTAAAACAAATGATAATCGAATTAATTTTAATTTTTCAGTCACTTAACATCAACATTATTTCAACGTCCAAATGTCCAACATCATCATAACTTCAACGTCCAAACATCCAACATCAACATAACTTCAACGTCCAAATGTCCAACATCAACATAACTTCAACGTCCAAACATCCAACATCAACATAACATCAACGTCCAAACATCCAACATCAACATAACTTCAACGTCCAAACATCCAACATCAACATAACTTCAACGTCCAAACATCCAACATCAACATAACTTCAACGTCCAAACATCCAACATCAACATAACATCAACGTCCAAACATCCAACATCAACATAACATCAACGTCCAAACATCCAACATCAACATAACATCAACGTCCAAACATCCAACATCAACATAACTTCAACGTCCAAACATCCAACATCAACATAACTTCAACGTCCAAACATCCAACATCAACATAACTTCAACGTCCAAACATCCAACATCAACATAACATCAACGTCCAAACATCCAACATCAACATAACATCAACGTCCAAACATCCAACATCAACATAACTTCAACGTCCAAACATCCAACATCAACATAACATCAACGTCCAAACATCCACTTCCTTCATCTCTCCACCTCAGAGACTCTACCTCGTCACATCCTCTCTGTCAACTTTAAAAACGACAAAAACTCTCCTCCCCCAACACTGGTTTGTGTGGTTTCTGTCCATCCACACTCTCCTGAGGCTTCCGACCCTCTCCCTGTGTCCTTCATCACATGTCACGCCACTGTCACGCCTCACCTGTCACACACCACACTGGGAAAAGAGTAGTATGAAATCACAAGCCTCATTAACCACCCTTCACCTAACTCTGTCATCCCTCACTCTCTCTCTCTCTCTCTCTCTCTGTGTAGTTGGGTCCCTCAGTCTCTCTCCTCCTCCTCCCTGCTATCGCTATTTAAGTGAGCAATGATCCAGTGTAATCCAATCTGTTGTCTCACCCTTGTTCCATTCTTACTTCATCTGACACTGATTACTTGTACACTTACACTTTCTTTATCTAAACTTTTCCTTTTTCTCTGTCTTTTCTCGTCTGCGCGTCAACAACGTGTAACTTCCGCCACACCTGTAGTGATGTTCTTTAGCACACGATTTCAGTATTATCTGATTATTATGAACTCTGTACCAGACGACTTGTTGCCTGAGGGTGGCCACATGTAGAACCTTCCCCGAACACTTCACCCCACATGTTTCCTCCCGTTTTTGTATTGAAAGTTTATGCTACAGGACCCACTCTCCAATATAACCTTATGTGATTTACATAATTTCTGTTCATTGCGTATTTTCAGCCCTTGGCTCCTATTTTTTTCTCAATAAACCTTTAAATATTATTAATATATACCCTTCCCTTCTCTCTCCCACCCTCCCTGCCTGCCTGCCTCCCCCTCCCTCCCTCTCTTATTCCCCCTTTCGTACCTATCTCCTTCCCACCATTCCCCTCTCCTCTCCCTCCCCCCTCCCCGCTGATACAAGTGTTCTAGGCTAATGTTATTGTGCCCGCTGCCCCCCCCCCCTCCCCCGGCATATATTAGCGCTCTATAATATTTGGAGCTTTGTTGGCCAGCTGCAGCAATTTCATTGGCGAGATAAATAACACAATGGCCGGCTGTGACTCGTATATAAGGGTTAATAACTAAACCAATACGTGTTTCACTATTTTATGAGTTTGAGCTTGACTCGTGTGATAATATATTGGTACTCATGCAATATAGTTTTCTGGTAAACTTACTGTGTATTGTGCATGTGTGAGTTTTACATTAGTCTATAATGCTTGGTGCGGGGACACTCTTTATGGTTCAACATATAATCAATTTGGGCTGTGGTTAATGTCGGTACTCAGGGCTGATCAGGCTTTGTGGTCAGGCTTTGTGGTCAGGCTCTGTGGTCAGGCTTTGTGGCTTATGTTTAGTGTCAGTATTCAGGTGAAAACATACTCCAACGCACACCCAAGAAGAAAAATATATTACAAGTTATTTCTATCACATTGCTTTATCACGTGAAAGTACCTGGCCAAAGTAATCTAAGTATCAAATAATACTTTAGCTACGGTTTCTAAGTATCAAATAATACGTTAGTTACGGTTTCTAAGTATAAAAATAGCACTTTTTTAATCTTGCCTCAGTTTGGGAGGAAGAAGCATATCAGTCGGAGAAAGTCTTTAAAAAATGAGACTGAAAATGACGAGGATTATTACGACCGTCCAGGAGATGAAGCTGACTGTAGAGGAAACATAGGAGGACATGGAGGACACTGGAGGACACGGGAGGACGCAGTGTGTGTTTCGGGGAAGGAGGATGTATGTGGGGGAGGAGGTTATGTGTGGGAGGGAGGTGGGTGTGTATGGGGGGAAGGAGGGTATGTATGGGGGGAGTGTGGGGATGTGGGGGGGGGGGGGTGTGGGGGGGGAGGAGGTGCTGCATTGACCTCACCACCATCATTTCTCGACTTAACTCACCACAGAGCCGCCTCTTGATGGCCTCCAGCTCACCAGTCACACTTCATTACCATAATACTACTTACCTAGTGATGTTCTCTCCCTCCTGTAGACGTTGACTTAACCCCCTCCCACACCACTAACACCTCGAGGCCAGTGTCAAGGGCTTAAGGTCATCACCGTGTTTCCAGGGGTTATATCATTGTACTTACTGGGTTAATTTTCTTACTCAAGGGGTTAAATTATTGTAATCAAGGGGTTATGTGATTGTACTCAAGGGGATAAGTAAATTTACTGTAATGTACTCAAGAGTTAGCTTTGGAGTCAATTGGTCAAGATGTAGTCAACGAATTTCATCGTCTCATCGTCACTCGTAAATGTAAGTGTTGAACGTTTCCCGATATTTTTAGTACGAGAGCGGTGAACGTTCGTCTCATCGTGACCTATAATGCGACCCAAGAAACTGTTCGGGTCTAGTCGAGTATTTCTTTTGGTAAATGAACAAGATTTTGAGACGCTATCTTCCTGCCACCGTCCTCAGGCGCGAGGCTTGGAGGGACGGCGTCAATACACAGAACTGGTACTCTCTGCCTCACCTATGTCTCTCACACTGTGGTGGGTGACAGGTCCTGCAGGCGTTACTTTGTCTGTTACTCTTACGTTACATACAAAGTGATGTCCGTCTGGTAATAAGTCTGTCTTACTATACGTCATAAGAAAATGTATCACAAAGGCCTGGAGGTCCGTTAGGGAGAGTGCTGATGCATCACACTGAATATAAAGTTAAGAACCCATCCATAGTTGGGTGGACCGGGGTGCCTCAGTTTCGGACCAGCGACCTTTAGAACAATGGGTGAGTGTGTTGTCCTTCTTCTCAGTGTCATAATGAAATAATAAGACACACACACAATAAGGAACTTCCAGAGCACCAAGACGTAGTGGAAACTCTGTTGGTTCACCGTGAAGGTCCTGAGGGTCACAGGAGGGTCAGCCCGATACATTATGTTCTTCTGACTCTCTCTCTGGTGAATGAGTCTAACGTTCACACTGTACGCAAGGAAGTCACAGATTCTTCAAGCGTTGTGTAACAAATATATGTGTTGCTACAATTTATCGTTGGTATATATTTGGGTACAGCGTGTGTGTGTGTGTTCTGATGGCAATGTTGGTATACGGGGCGACGCTCACTTTACGACCGGAGTCTGACGGTCTATCGTGATGAAATCATTACTCTCCAAGTTTTATGGAGGACGAGCTGTCTACACACACACACACACGCACACACACACACACACACACAGGACTACACCTACGGAAATACGAACACACAAGTGCTTACAAACATATACACAGAAACAATTTGAATTCATAGACTAGAAATTAATGTCACAACCAAGTGAGGCTAACAGTGAGGTTTGGTTGTAATTGATGATGTTTAGTTGTGTTTGGCGATGTTTGGTGATGTTTGGCGATGTTTGGTGATGTTTGGTGATATTTGGTGATATTTGGTGATGTTTGGTGATATTTGGTGATGTTTGGTGATATTTGGCGATGTTTGGTGATATTTGGCGATGTTTGGTGATGTTTGGCGATGTTTGGTGATGTTTGGCGATGTTTGGTGATATTTGGCGATGTTTGGTGATATTTGGCGATGTTTGGTGATGTTTGGCGATGTTTGGTGATGTTTGGCGATGTTTGGTGATATTTGGCGATGTTTGGTGATGTTTGGTGATGTTTGGCGATGTTTGGTGATGTTTGGCGATGTTTGGTGATGTTTGCCGATGTTTGGTGATATTTGGCGATGTTTGGTGATGTTTGGCGATGTTTGGTGATGTTTGGCGATGTTTGGTGATATTTGGCGATGTTTGGTAATGTTTGGCGATGTTTGGTGATATTTGGCGATGTTTGGTGATATTTGGCGATGTTTGGTGATGTTTGGCGATGTTTGGTGATGTTTGGCGATGTTTGGTGATATTTGGCGATGTTTGGTGATGTTTGGTGATGTTTGGTGATGTTTGGTGATGTTTGGCGATGTTTGGCGATGTTTGGCGATGTTTGGCGATGTTTGGCGATGTTTGGTGATATTTGGCGATGTTTGGTGATGTTTGGCAATGTTTGGTGATATTTGGTGATATTTGGTGATGTTGGTGATGTTTGGCGATGTTTGGCGATGTTTGGTGATATTTGGTGATGTTTGGTGATGTTTGGTGATGTTTGGTGATGTTAAAGTTGATTTTCTTGTGGTAATATTCGTTGTAAAAGGTTTCCTTGTTATTGAACCAGTTATCTAATCACTACTGAAGATAATGTCAATCAGATTCTTCAATATTACGACCCTGGTATTATATTCATCTGGACATTCTTGAGATTAATATGTTTTGTTCATCAGTTCAATACTTTGTTCATCAGTTCAATATTTTGTTCACCAGTTCGATATTTTGTTCACCAGTTCGATATTTTGTTCAACCAGTTCAATATTTTGTTCACCAGTTCATTATTTTGTTCACCAGTTCATTATTTTGTTGACCAGTTCATTATTTTGTTCACCAGTTCAACAAGGAATCAGACTCTGATAATTCTTTCTTGTGTTATTGGTGGTTACTTAACTTTTCTTGGTAGAGAGAGAGAGAGAGAGAGAGAGAGAGAGAGAGAGAGATAGATTCAATAGGGAATACACCCCCTCCTCCTCCCCCCTCCCCCCCTCCTTCCCCCCCCCCCAGACAACACAGACAACAGCCCCTCAAAGGTGATGTCAGAATTCATAGTCGAACCCACAAAGGCTATCTCACAACTCTACTGGCTACTGACCACCAATCATTGCTCAGTAGGCGTCACAATTTAACAAGACTTCTCTATCGTGAAGAGAACCGTGAACTGTGATAGTGGGGGAAAGGCTGTAACAGATAGATGAAATATTGATGTAAATAAAGTTTTTCGTGAGTCGTTGATCTATTTTCCTGACGAGAGGGATGTTCTTGTTAATGTTGGTGTTGAAGCCACGGACACTGTTAATGTTGGTGTTGGAGCCAAGGACACTGTTTATGTTGGTGTTGTAACCACGGATACAATTATTCATGTACAAGTTTGTGTAGAATTGTCGTGGTTAAAATCAGTTTCTATAATCCCTTGATATTTTTGGTTTCTTGTCTATCAACATATCTAAACAAATTGTGACCTAAGACGTATATATTACCTCACTGCGAACACACACACACACACACACACCTTTCATTCACATTCATTCTAACTTATATACTACGTCGATATATAAATACTGTTGTGGCAAATTAGTTTTTATTAATCAGTACTTAAATAACAATTCTCATTTCTCACAGGTAACATCATTCTTAATCAGTTATTCACCTGTCACTCTGTCTATGGTAATTTGATCATATATCTTGTAATACTTCCTTCTATTCTAACTTTATCATTCTCTCAAATATTCCCAGGGATTAATTTTAGTTCCCCTACACCCTTATCCTCTCCTCGTATTCCTTCCCTTGTGTTCGTTCCCTCTCTCTACATTGTCTCTTCCCTCCTTCATTTCCTCCATTTATCTCATTTCTGTATTTTGTTACCTCTCTCTCTCTCTCTCTCTCTCTCTCTCTCTCTCTCTCTCTCTCTCTCTCTCTCTCTCTCTCTCACGTTGTGTTGGTGGTCATTTCCTTCAGTCAGATCAGTGATGGACGATACTGAGTAGTGGTGTGTCTTGTTGGGTTCCTCTACACGTGTTTACTGTCCAAACAAAATCAACAACATCATTATAACAAGAGATTTCACGTAAAGTCATTAATGATGGGAAACCGCATAACACAACCTGCAATCATATGTGTTTATGTAGATTATGGTAATTAGCCTCAAATAATTAGTAATATAATTAAGAAGAGTCGTGTTCCTATGTGGGAGGGAGGGCTTAGTGAAGGCCTCGTAGTGCTGTGTTTGGGAGGGATTTATAGTTACTTCTCTTACTGGTTGACTGTGATATATAAATATATTTTTTGTCTGAAAAATTGTCAGATGTTATTGGATGTGATAAATAATTTTTTATGCTTCTTACATTTGCATGGTGAATATTTTTAATTATTTCGCCCGTCACGTTTGTTCTTATTCCCTGAAATGTGATTTTGTATCTTCGCCGAATTCTTGCAAGTGTTGCGAATAAAAGGTTGTAACATTAAAAATATTCTTACAAATATTCACAAATAAATTAAGATATCAAAATAATAAGTTTCCATATTTTCTTTAAAGTGTATTTTTGCCTCGTGGTGACGTCAGACGAGACGAGTTTCTTACTCAACTGTAAATTTCACAACATTCTGCCAATATTGTGAGATTCTACAAAATAAATTCTCTATTTTCACTTTTCCTCGACGATCACTTTTATTTCCATATTTTCGGAGACAGGCGCCTTCTTCCCTCTCGAGATGAATTTGTGCAAAATGTATGTGTGTATTTTGCTTTTTTTTGCAAAATCGTAAATAACTACTAAAAAACTCCGGTGAAGTCGAACGAATATCAACAGATGCCGATACTGAGCCCAGGCGGACCGCATTTAAAGATCAGTTAACCGATACCAAGACATTTCCCACCGATATCCGATAACAAGACATTTCCCACCGATATCCGATAACAAGACATTTCCCACCGATATCCGATAGCAAGACATTTCCCACCGATATCCGATAACAAGACATTTCCCACCGATATCGACTTACAGTGTGTACAAACCTACAGGGTTCAGATCCTCTTGAATACATCATGTACACTTATAGATAAAGTTCTCATGTATGCAAAACCAAGACTCTTAACTGATGTAACGAATCCTTACGTTCCTGGTCCTAGCTGCCCTATGGTGCCAAGGTTTTGAACTATGAGAGACCAGTTTCCTTTGTCTACTCATAGATGGCGATATTTCACCCTTGAAAAGTTAAGACATAGGGAACTTTGGTGTAAGAGCAAGTGTTAGTCAGACACCCACAATTAAATTATTTAATTATATTGTATGTTCATGTTACTACTAGATATTCTATCATTTTTTTTAATTTATATTCGCTGTTATGTCCCATTTATGAGGCAAAGTTTATTTTGTCATTCTGTAATCAATCGTAAATCTGTTCCATAGTCTTGTTACATAAAGTTGAAGAACTGATGCTTTTAATTATAATAATGTTTATTCCCATGTCTGATGTAAACTTCACATAATATCGTGTATTGATAAGTTAAATTCAGTCTAGTTATCAGTGTAGGTGTAACACAGTATCCTACACTGATTCGAAATAAATAAAATAAATGTCGCATATATTTCAAGGTTATAATCTAAGTTAAATATACTAATCAATTGTCTGGAATTATAGATAGCGACAAAAATACAAAACCACATTACAAAATCTCACATCAAATTTAGAAAGAAATGTAAATAAAGGACAAATAATACGAAATACAGAAGCGTGTAAGCGGGAACTTGTGTCGTGCAGGAGGCTGTTGTATCAATCCCACACCAACACCTCCTACACAAGTTGGCTAAATAGCAGCTACAGTATGGTGAGGAGGAACGATATAACCCCCCTACTGAATACATATGACGTGAGTTGGCAGTGTTTAGCATCTATGACCAAGCAGCTAGTGTAGTGAAGATAGCAACTGTGTATATCTCTCACCAAAGGCCTTGTAATTAGTTTTGTATTATGTTATTTCACCAGGTTTTTTGTGTTCTTGTGTTCATTGTTATCATAGAGAGAACATTATGTTATTTCACCAGGTGTTCTTTGTGTTCTTGTGTTCATTGTTATCATAGAGAGAACATTATGTTATTTCACCAGGTGTTCTTTGTGTTCTTGTGTTCATTGTTATCATAGAGAGAACATTATGTTATTTCACCAGGTGTTCTTTGTGTTCTTGTGTTCATTGTTATCATAGAGAGAACATTTACCTGGTGACGATATCAGATATATGTGGTATTAGGTAGTATATTCTTCACGAGATAAAGATACCCAATTTCGTAAAGGTTTCAATTATTAATCCTAACCTAACCTAACCTATACTTAACCTTAACTCAACCTAAAAAAACCCAATCCAACCAAACCACACCTAATCCAACCCATCCTGACTTAACTACATCCACCCACTACTTTATCATCCACACTCCACTTACCACTTTATCATCTACACTATATCTTCGTACTGTATGGCTCCCAGCACACCTCTCCTTCAATTTATATCATCAGGTAACAATGAAATACACACCCCAGGGTCCTCATGGAGCTACGGCGGTGACACACAGAGAGAGAGAGAGAGAGAGAGAGAGAGAGAGAGAGAGAGAGAGATTGGTAGTGGAATATGGTAAGATCCCACAATAGACTGTATCACAATAATATATGTTTAATATACTGATCTCCACACCTTGTAGGTTAAGTGACAATTTTTTCGTTTTTCATCATCATCATCATCATCATCACTCATCATCATCATCATCATCATTCATCATCATCATCTTTGTAAATATTAAGTGAAGAATATTGTCTATGGTAATCTTATGTATCTTGAAAATTAGACGCAAATTATCACACAAAACTCTACGGTGGGAGCTTGCCACATTTCACTACCAAGGTCCTTCACACCGGCTATATAAACAAAATTAATGTGTGTGTGTGTGTGTGTGTGTGTGTGTGTGTGTGTGTGTTTCCATGTTAAGATATAAACAATATCCACCCACATCACCAAACACCATCACACAACACATCATCGTCAACCTTATTTTATTATATCGAAAAAAATATTAAAATTCGACATCTCTATAAAAACAATTATTAAAACTAGATCCTATACATATCATAACTCCTATACACACAAACTGCTATATTATTCTAGCTATTATAGAAGTTAAATAGATGTTAAAAATACTGTATGAATTAATTTTGTTTATATAGCCGGTGTTATGGCACTTGGTAGTGAAACGTGGCAAGCTCCCACCGTAGAGTTTTGAGATAATTTACTTGTAATATATTGATTGCGTCTTTCGTAGGTGAAGTGACAAATTTGCTAGATTTTCTTTATCATCGTCGTCATCATCATCATCATCATCATAGTAATTGTATAGCTGTTTGTTGTACTGAATTAAATATATACCCGGTAGTTTTAGTTAGACATTACTATTATTGTATTATTAGGTACATTTATTTCATAGTTAAGTGACACTCTGATGACTGTAGCGTGACTTTGGCATTACTGGTAAAGTGGAGAATCATATCTGAAAGTCTATCCGAGTTTTTACTGATAAACGATAAACAGTTCACACGGTTATACAAACAAACAGACAGTCAGATAAAAAACACTGACAGTCTAGGAGAAAAAAACACAGCCATACAGACATAGCCGGACTTATCCTCGTAACTTTTGCATTATTTATCATTAAAACAAAAATGGGGAGACAAACGGCACACACACACATACACACACTACTAAAAACGGAGAGGAAGAAGAGACAGGAAGAATAGCGTCTGTATTAGATATATAAGAATCACTTGAACTTAGACGACGAAGAGTAAGGCAATTATTCCGGCCTACACATCCTGCCATTGTCTCTCTACCCTCCTCCGGTCATCTTCCTTCCCCTCTCCCCCTCTCCCCTATCCCCCTTTCCCCCTCTCCCCTTCTTCCCCTCCTTCCTCGTCCCCTCCCTCCCAGCTCCCTGTTCCCCCCGCCCTTAGCACCACAGAGCCGCCGACCCACCACTTGTGACTTCCCTAGATCAAAACCCAGGAATAGTGTATTACAAGTCATTCTTACTGGTGAAAGTGGATGCCATCTCTCTCTCTCTCTCTCTCTCTCTCTCTCTCTCTCTCTCTCTCTGTAGACACGTATAATGTAAACAAGAACCAAAGTGTAAATAACAGCCATAGTGTAAATAAAATGTCCTGTAATTCTTCTAATGCTTAAAACCCGAATAAAAGATTATTTTCTCGGATTTCACTTTACATTTCAGACTTTTTCAAGTGTGTGTGTGTGTGTGTGTGTGTGTGTGTGTGTGTGTAAAGAAAGTTTCTAATTCCCCAAAAATCACAAGTCTTACGAAAGAGAGAAAGAGAGAAAGAGTCAGAGGAACAAAAAAGAAAAAAACACTTGGATCTTTGTATTTCCGTCAGCTCGAGGTTTCTTTCTCGGGTCCTAATCCGATTGTAGAATTTTCCCCTGAGTTTCATTTGTGCTTAAGGCGATTATAAGAATCCATATATTCAGAGGTGTTTGGCCACGGCAGACAAGTGGTGGAAGACTGGCAGACGTTAGCGAGGATTATGTGACGCTTCAGGCAGGTCCTCGAGGGTTGTGGCAGACACTGGGTAAAGAAAACAGTATAAAAGAAGGAAATAAAAGCGACAGGAATTGGAATTAGCTCCCTGGAGATATAAAAAAATACTGCAATAAAAATTCAGATGAGAACAAAATTGGTGTTTTAAAAGGAAGAAAAGCCGGGATTATAATTACCTTAGAGGAGAAGAGAAGAGAAGAGGAAATTGCGGTGGAAGTTCAAAATCATCTACTTGCTCACCTGTTTATATATGTACTGTATATGTATGTACAGGTAATGAATATATTTATACATGCTTAAATTTATTCCTTTTGTGTACATATAAGTATTGTATGCATTTGTCTACCCACACATTCACGGGTTAGTTACATTCTTCAGTTATAAACACAACAAAACTCTTTGATAAATCATTGTTTACATCATTGTGTACCGTAACAATGCTGGGTACTGTGGTGAAGAGCTCTGACGTCACACAGGAGTTGGATAGCTCTGACGTCACACAGGAGTTGGATAGCTCTGACGTCACACAGGAGTTGGATAGCTCTGACGTCACACAGGAGTTGGATAGCTCTGACGTCACATATGAGTTCTATAGTTCTGACGTCACATGAGTTACATTACTCTGACGTCACACAGGAGTTACATAGCTTCTGACGTCACACATGAGTTACATAGCTCTGACATCATACAGGAGTTGCCACAATAGATTGGGACGTATGTTGGCAACCTCCCTCAACTGTGCCAACTATGATAGCATTGTTTCTTTGTATGTATGTATGTATGTATGTATGTATCACTCGTCCCCAGCACCTGAATTTCCTTCTCTATTCTTCACTAAAATATTTACAACAGGAAGAAAATTCCCAGGAGACGCAACAGATATATTTTCCCTACCCAAACTTTATTCCCCCACAGCACAGTATCATCATTTCTTCCCTTTCCCTTACCGATGATTTATAATTTTCCTCCCCATATTTTTCCCCTGTAATATCACACGTTGAAATTTTATTAGGAAATCAGAACGTTTTATTTTATTGGCTTGATATAAGGGATATTTTTCAGTCGGTACATTATGATATAGTTGATCGTCAGGATATTTTTCTTAATACTAGAGGAAGTTGGAGCACTCAGATATATATATTATTTTATTCAGTATAATGGGACATATTATTTATATCACTATAATATGAAGAATGGAATATATATTTGTGATATGCTCGTACGTTCGCTCTCTATATTAAATAATTTCAAGTTTAGTTGTATATCACAAATGAGAAATGCTTGTCACAGGCCGTCTCTCTCTCTCTCTCCATGGATGAAAATTATATACGTAATGTTACTCACAGAAAATTATCATTATGAACTCACAAATTCTGCTGTCTGCTACAATTTATTTGACTGGATAAACTTTTTTCCGTAAACAATTTGTGTATCAAAACACAAAATACATTTTTTTTAAGTAACTCCTTCTGTGTTTATCATTTCATAACTCTTAGTCTACAAAATCTATATAAATACGAAAAATATAGTTTAAACACCTCATTTACATACATGGAGTAATGTTCAGTAATTATCTAAAAAAATAATGTAGTATATTTCCCTTCAGTATTTAATGAGGAGTGACCGTCATCCATGTAATAATAGTGAGAGTCCAGCATTAGGTGGTGAGTGACAGGTGGTGAGTGACAGGTGTTGAGTGACAGTTAGTGAGTGACAGGTGGTGAGTGACAGGTGTTGTGTGACGGTTAGTGAGTGACAGGTGTTGTGTGACGGTTAGTGAGTGACAGGTGGTGAGTGACAGGTGTTGAGTGACAGGTGGTGAGTGACAGGACGAATATTTAGAAACATACTTAAGAACGATAACCAATTAGAGTGTAAGTAAACATCTATCTCACTATACTGTGTTGGATAGATCAAGTTAGTGATAATGAAAGAATGAAACAATGAATAAATGAATCCACTACAGTATTAATGATCCGGGAGCTTCATCGTGTACATTCTTTAGCCTCACATCCTGATTCTCAAAAATTCACACAGTTTTTCCCCTCAAGAAGAATAAAAGAATACGACTGTGTATGTTACTATATAAGCGTAATATTCTGTTTTTGGCATCTTGCTGCGGCTTGTATTCGATCTGACGCCATTAGCTAAGGTAAATAATTTTTGAGCTTGGAGACGTGGCAGGTAGAAGAGATCTTTCCTCCCTCCCTCCTTCCCCTCCCTCTCTCCCTCTTCCTTCTTCTCCCTCCTTCTCTCTTCCTTCCCCTCCCTCCTTCCCTCCAGGGTGCGCATACAGTGTGGTGGCTCTCAAAGTCTGCCCATAAATCTGTTCACTTGTTGCAGCCACACGTCTGGGCCATAAATACTAAGAGGCTGATCACCGCCGTCCCTCACAAGGCCACACGGGGAAACACCTGATTGTAGCCTCCTCACCTGCTGGGGTGGGGGGCTGGGGTGTTGGGGGAGGGGGTTAGGTAAGTGAATAAGGTAGATAGTGTTTGTTTTATACACACACTAGGAATTAGCGACCGTTTGTAAAATATTGATAAAAATAGAAAGATTCGAAGACTAATGTAATGTGTCTTGCTACTGTATACTCCATTTTGGGGTGTGGGGTGGGGGTTAATCTTCTCCCCACTCTACCTATTGCCCACTCCATCCGAGTCTACCTTTTTTCCCCACTCATCCCCACCCATGTCACTCCCCACTCCAATCCAGTCTTCTCTCTCCCCACTCCAATCCAGTCTTCTCTCTCCCCACTCCAATCCAGTTTTCTCTCTCCCCACTCCACCCCAGCCCTTACACCTCACTCACTGGCCCTCTCACTCCTCACTCACCGGCCTTCTCACTCCCCACTCACCAGCCTTCTCTCTCCACACACTACCCAGGCGTTTTCACCCCCACTCCACCCCGGTCCTTTCACTCCCCTCTCCACCCCAGCCCTCTCACTCCCCACTCACCGACCCCGAAACACCACTTGTGTATTCTCTCTTACTTATTTACGGTTGGATCAGCAAGGATGAGTGATGAGAGGGCCAAAAGGGGGAGAGAAGAAGGAGGAGATAAGAGAGAAGAGAAGAAAGAGAAGAGAAGAGGAAAGCGCGAAAGGGGGTGAAAGATAATGAGGTAGAATGAGAGGGAGGGAAAAAGAGGTGAGATGAGGGAGGTGAGGGGGGAAAGGAAAGGGAGGTAAGGGATGGGAGGGAGGTATAGGAAGGGAAATAATATGGAGAGAAAGAAAACGGGTGAAAGGAAAGAGAAATGAGAGAGAGAGAGAGAGAGAGAGAGAGAGAGAGAGATAAACCATATTTTCTGCAACATTAAACACCATAACACTAACACCACTATCATAACACCACCATAATACCACCATACCACCACCAACCCAACCCAACCCAACCCAACCCAACCCGACGTCGGTCCGCACAGAAGAAGAAGAAGAAGAAGAAGAGTTCCTCAGCTCTCAGAACCTTCCTAGACCAATCAGTTGCGTTTTTACCTCAGTCGGGAATATTGATTGAGGAAATACTTTGTAAACTCTAACTCAAGGGAGAAAAATACAGAACCTACCTTATGATTGCTTTCCTTTGACGCTCTCAGTGAATCTTTCCGGCCGGGCATACACAAACAATCGTTCTGTTGCTCTATTCTTAACCTCCACATTCTAAAACATTATTATATTGAATGTTTCTTCTCGTCAGTAGTTATGTGGGAATGTTTTTGTGTTTTTTTTTTTAGGTAGAATTTGGTATCGATGGAATTTTTTTATTTTGGTAGGTTTTTGAGTCGTGGTTTTGTCGTGAGCTAATTTGATCAATTCTGACATCTGTAGTTAGGTCAAGTTTGGTTCGTTTAGGTTAGGTTAAATTAGGTTACGTTTGTTGCCTTTATTTATTATTATTATTATTATTATTATTATTATTATTATTATTATTATTATTATTATTATTATTATTACAATTTTGATTTCGATTTGTGTTTGCGTTGTTAAGTGATTCTGTTTATATTAATGTCTTGTAATAAACAGAAAAGGCAAAGAAACATATCAACAAAACATGACTTCATCTCTTGGACTGACTGACAACACGGTTATTTACACCGTTGAGCGAGGTAGCGGCTGGCTGCCTCACATCCGCTGGCCTTCGGTTCATGGCTCCTTACTTCCATGTTTGTCGATTCGTTTTCTCAATGCATTTTCCTTCAGAGGTAAATTCAGCCGTCTTGAGTCACATACCATGACTGACATGACCTTTTAGACGCGCTGGGATGTTTTCAATACCGGATACCAAGAGGTGTGAACATGAGGGAGGGGGGTGAGAGGTGAGGGAGGGGGGTGAGAGGTGAGGGAGGGGGTCGAGAGGTGAGGGAGGGGGGTGAGAGGTGAGGGAGGGGGTCGAGAGGTGAGGGAGAGAGATGTGAGAGGAGGGAGAGAGAAGTGAGAGGATGGAGAGGGTTCTGAGAGGAGGGAGAGAGAAGCGAGAGGAGGGAGAGGGAAGTGAGAGGATGGAGAGGGTTCTGAGAGGAGGGAGAGAGAAGCGAGAGAAGGGAGAGGGAAGCGAGAGGAGGGAGAGGGAAGTGAGAGGAGGGAGAGGGTTCTGAGAGGATGGAGAGGGTTCTGAGAGGATGGAGAGGGTTCTGAGAGGAGGGAGAGGGAGATTATTAGCTCTCTCCTCAGCACAAGACAATACCGGTATTAATTTTTCCTGGGAACTTGAAGTTTATGAGACCAGAGTGTTTCCATGTAGGTAGTGTGTACGTATCTTCCATGTTGGTAGTGTGTACGTATCTTCCATGTAGGTAGTGTGTACGTATCTTCCGTGTAGGTAGTGTGTACGTATTGTTGTATGTAGGTAGTGTGTACGTATCTTCCATGTAGGTAGTGTGTACGTATCTTCCATGTAGGTAGTGTGTACGTAATGTTGTAGGTATGGTTAATTTAGGTTAAGTTAGTTTAGGTTAGGTTAGGTAATTACCCTCATGGTCTGAGTTTATTAAGAGGACATCCGTATGTTTGTTAATTTTAGGTATATTTATCCATAAAATTATTATCCACCAAACTTGTTTCTTTTGCTGTAAGATAAACCACATGAGGCAGTAGAGGCACACTACTACACTATAGTACAGGTGGGCGGCTCTCCGTAACACCTGTGTACTGTCACTAACACCTGCTCCCCAAAACTCCTCTAAGAGAACAATTAATCAGCGGCTGCAGGCAGGGAGGAGGAGGAGGAGGTGGAGGTGTTGAGGTCAGCTGTTCTGGCAACACTGTGGGAGCACCAACACATCCATCATCTCGTGGAGCCTCTCTCTCTCTCTCTCTCTCTCTTTCTCTCTCTCTCTCTCTCTACTCAGATGTCTTTTATCGTCTCTCCAAGAATTTATCACACACACACACACACACACAGTACAGTATACATATCCTGGGAGGCTGCAGTCATCCTCCGTTGGCTCTTGGTCTGCGTCAGAGAGAGAGATGCCCTTTGATTCTGGGATGTGTTTACTATTGACAGTGCCCCAGCCTTTCACTTTTAGGGCCAGGGATCACAGATACTCGGTGGGTCTATTTTAATGGTTTCTCCCAACATATAATGTCAGGTTGAGTTACTATCATGTAAGGTTCACCTGTCTTAGTTATCTTCACTCACTTGTTGATAAAAGTAAATCGTTTATAAAGGAAATTGAAATATATGACTCTAAGTAAACACAGCCATGGATAAGTTGTACTCGCTCAATATTGTTCTACTTGAAGTCGTATGAATATATATGTATGTAAACAACCATATGATGCTACCTTTATGGTTTGATGTAATGACTAAACTTTTAAACAAACAATAACAACAATAAAAACAACAACAGCCCAGGCGAGGTGGACCATCCGCCCTCTCATTCACTGAGTGGTGGCAGTACCCCCCAGGGTGGATGGTGACAGTACCCCCAGGGTGGATGGTGACAGTACTCCCAGGGTGGATGGTGGCAGTACCCCTAGGGTGGATGGTGGCAGTACCCCCAGGGTGGATGGTGACAGTACCCTCCAAGGTGGATGGTGGCAGTATCTCCCAGGGTAAATGGTGGCAGCATCCCCCCGGGTGGATGGTGGCATCATCGTCCTCCTCTAGCCGGGTGGTGGCATCATCGTCCTCCTCTGGCCGGGTGGTGGCAGCATCTCTGGCCGGGTGGTGGCACTAGCACCAACACTCCGCTACAAAACTAACTCCCCCGCTGACTATTTGGTTCCAGTTACGCACCGATGACCCCGCAGCTCCTGCCGGGGCTGCCGCCGCTGGTTAAAGCTGTGCGGTGCTTGTGAAGTGGCCGCCTCGGACACAGCCTCCAGCTAAGGGAGCAAACGTTTCTAGAGACTCGGATGGTGGGGGGGGGGGGGGGAGACATGCAGCAAAGGGGGAGGGTGCTGCGCGTAAAGATATAGGGGTGGGGGACATCCAGTACGGGGGAGAGGGACGTGAGATTTACAGTGAGAAAGAAGTTTTTTATCAACGTGGCAGAAATCTTCTGTGTAGGACAAAGGATCAACTCCCCTGCAGAGACCTGATACCTAACACACTGACTCTGGAGGCATCAAGGACAACGATAGTGTGAGGAGTCAACAGATTAAGGACGGATTTTTTTTATTCACTCTCAGACAATGACGCGCGTGTATTTGGACGTCTGCCTTTCCTATGACTCTCTCTTGTGGTGTGTGTCCGGTCCTCCAACAAAGGGAAAATGATGTCCAATGGTGGGAGGGTGTCCAGTGTGGGAGGGGGCGTCCAGTGGTGGGAGGGGTGTCCAGTGATGGGAGGGGTGTCCAGTGGTGGGAGGGTGTCCAGTGATGGGAGGGTGTCAGTGGTGGGAGGGTGTCCAGTGATGGGAGGGGTGTCCAGTGATGGGAGGGGTGTCCAGTGATGGGAGGGGTGTCCAGTGGTGGGAGGGTGTCCAGTGATGGGAGGGGTGTCCAGTGATGGGAGGGGCGTCCAGTGGTGGGAGGGGTGTCCAGTGATGGGAGGGGTGTCCAGTGATGGGAGGGGTGTCCAGTGATGGGAGGGGTGTCCAGTGATGGGAGGGGTGTCCAGTGATGGGAGGGGTGTCCAGTGGTGGGAGGGTGTCCAGTGATGGGAGGGTGTCCAGTGATGGGAGGGGTGTCCAGTGATGGGAGGGGTGTCCAGTGATGGGAGGGGTGTCCAGTGATGGGAGGGTGTCTAGTGGTGGGAGGGTGTCCAGTGGTGGGAGGGGTGTCCAGTGATGGGAGGGGTGTCCAGTGATGGGAGGGGTGTCCAGTGATGGGAGGGGTGTCCAGTGATGGGAGGGGTGTCCAGTGGTGGGAGGGGCGTCCAGTGATGGGAGGGGTGTTCAGTGGTGGGAGGGTGTCCAGTGATGGGAGGGGCGTCCAGTGGTGGGAGGGTGTCCAGTGGTGGGAGGGGGTGTCCAGTGATGGGAGAGAGCAACAGAAAGAAAGAGGAAAGTTTTTAGTGAGCGCGAGAAGTTTCATTTTCTACAAACATGGCGGGTTTTGGTGAGGGAGATAAACTCTTATTGTAAGCTTCTCAGGGAGGAGGGGCGGGACTCCAGGGTAGAGAGGAAGCCTTCTAGTGGAGTGAGGAGGCTTCATGTTAAGGTACCAGTGAAGGTTTCCAGCATAGAGGAGAGGAGATCAAAGAGTCATCCAATGGCACGAGTGACTATAATATGGATTGAGAGAACATCTTCAACGGTAGAGAACAAGTAACCTAACCTAAACCTAACATAACCTAACCTAAACCTAACCAAACCTAACCTAACCGAACCAAACCTAACCTAACTCCTTAAAAGTAATACAAACATATATTTATTTACACCTCCAAAAAACACACAATTAGATTTTACATTATCTGACGATTTAATATTATTTTTATGTTTTTTTTACTTCATCAACAGTCACAAAATAGATCCCAGTTTCATTACTCCTGGAAAACAAGCTAAGTGATTCCTGGTACGAGGCCCAGCTAGGGGAAAATTGCCTTTCTATTCAAATTGGCGCTATTTGCAGGCTGGTCGGGTCGTGCTGGGCAAGTGGGCCAGTGTCCAATATGACTATTAGGAAAATATACAGACAAGTGGTTAGATGAGTAGAGCGAAGTAAGGTGATTGGAGAGAGAGAGAGAGAGAGAGAGAGAGAGAGAGAGAGAGAGAGAGAGCACCCTAATCATCAACACCATCCCTGCCACCATTACCACCACCACCACTAACATCCCACCATTAAACTTAACACCATACACTGTCATTCCCTGTCATTAACAATCACTATCTTAATTCAGGTCATTACTCCGCTAAACTCCACAAGTCCTTCACTAAAACTTCCCCTTATGGACCATCGTAATTTCGGCTCCAGTGACGGTGGTAAATTTTCCCTTAAGGTGGTCAGTGGTCACCCTCCGTTAGGCCCTCGGTGGGTAGTGGAGTAAATCTTGCCCGGGATATTATTATTATTATTATTATTATTATTATTATTATTATTATTATTATTATTAGTGGTAGTAATAGCCTACATAAGTACATATTAACCCATACATATTGTTATCTTTCTTGTATAAACCCAATGCATCACCATGATATCATATACATTGTAATTACTGTATATAAATTTTAGTTACATTATATACATCTTTAATCACGTTATATACATGTTTAATAGATCCATAATAAAGAACTTTTTTCTTAACTAACTGCCACCTTCTATGACCTACCCGTGACCTACCTCAGCCTCCCATGACCTGTCCGTGACCTATCCCAGCCTCCCATGACCTATCAGCGACCTACCCCAGCCTTCCATGACCCACCTCAACCTCCCATGACCTACCCGTGACCTACCGCAGCCTTCCATGACCTACCCGTGACTTACTTCAACTTCCTTTTCACCCGCTTTTTAACGGATCACATAGAAAAGAGTGTCCGTTTTATCGAGGATCCGTTAGATGTGAACCCTCCATCTAGCGGATTATGAGGAGAGAATTCCGTTATCTGGAGGTTTCACTATATATGGTATAAATCTTTCCTATGTACAATAAAAGTTCACTTTATTAAGGTCAAGATATAGAATGATTACCTATATGTAACTTGATCCACTAATTATGATAACTTAGCCCCCAGTGGTAAGATAACTCAGCCCTCTACAGTACGATAACTCAGCCCTCTACAGTACGATAACTCAGCCCTCTACAGTACGATAACTCAGCCCTCTACAGTACGATAACTCAGCCCTTACAATACGATAACTCAGCCCTCTACAGTACGATAACTCAGCCCTCTACAATACGATAACTCAGCCCTCTACACGTCGATAACTCAGCCCTCTACAGTACGATAACTCAGCCCTCTACAATTCAATAACTCAGCCCTCTACACGTCGATAACTCAGCCCTCTACAATACAATAACTCAGCCCTCTACACGTCGATAACTCAGCCCTCTACAGTACGATAACTCAGCCCTCTACAATACAATAACTCAGCCCTCTACACGTCGATAACTCAGCCCTCTACAGTACGATAACTCAGCCCTCTACAATTCGATAACTCAGCCCTCTACAGTACGATAACTCAGCCCTCTACAATACAATAACTCAGCCCTCTACACGTCGATAACTCAGCCCTCTACAGTACGATAACTCAGCCCTCTACATAACTCAGCCCTCTACAGTACGATAACTCAGCCCTCTACAATAACTCAGCCTCTACACGATAACTCAGCCCTCTACAGTACGATAACTCAGCCCTCTATAATACAATAACTCAGCCCTCTACACGTCGATAACTCAGCCCTCTATACGTCGATAACTCAGCCCTCTACAATACAATAACTCAGCCCTCTACACGTCGATAACTCAGCCCTCTACAGTACGATAACTCAGCCCTCTACAATACAATAACTCAGCCCTCTACAGTACGATAACTCAGCCCTCTACAATACAATAACTCAGCCCTCTACACGTCGATAACTCAGCCCTCTATTCGTCGATAACTCAGCCCTCTACAATACAATAACTCAGCCCTCTACACGTCGATAACTCAGCCCTCTACAATACAATAACTCAGCCCTCTACACGTCGATAACTCAGCCCTCTACAGTACGATAACTCAGCCCTCTACACGTCGATAACTCAGCCCTCTATACGTCGATAACTCAGCCCTCTACAGTACGATAACTCAGCCCTCTACAGTACGATAACTCAGCCCTCTACACGTCGATAACTCAGCCCTCTACAATACACTAACTCAGCCCTCTACAGTACGATAACTCAGCCCTCTACAACACACTAACTCAGCCCTCTACAGTACGATAACTCAGCCCTCTACAATACGGTAAGATCAGTTCGTCGTCAATACAATATGTTGGCTGTGTTGGAGGACGCTGACTCACTCCCGAGGGTTCAATAGATCTCCTGCCTCCCTCCCTTCTTGCCTCGTCTTAATTACTCAGATACACTTAATGGACCTCAAAGGGGAGCTATAAAGGGTTTTCTAAGGGGGAGTTTAAGGGGTTGTCTGTCCTTATTCCCCTCTTTATTCTCTCTCTCTGTTTCCCTTTTTTCTTTGCTCTTAAATTATTCATTTTCTCTACTCTTCTTCTTCCTAAGTAGCTTAAGACAAAGACTCCTGTCCTGCTTTAGCTGAACGACTCCTACTCCTACTCCTAGTTCTCTTACTCCTTATACTCCTGCTTCTCTCCCCTCTCTCTACTACCACTTTTCCTCCGTCCATTCCCCTTTTTCCTTCTACTTCTCCTCGTTTCACTCATACTTTTCCTCTTTCCCCTCTTGCATATTTCCTTCCTCTTCCCCATCCTCCTCCTCCTCCTCCTCCTTCTTCTCCTCTTCCTCCACACACTCCTTCCTTTGTCAGGCAATCCTCCCTCTTCACTTCCCTACTAATCTTCCTCACTTATCCCTCGTTGCATCATTCCTGACAGCTTATACTCTCTCTCTCTCTCTCTCTCTCTCTCTCTCTCTCTCTCTCACTTGGCACAGTCCGCGTTAGGGGACAATAGCGTTTTAGCTCTCCCTATCAACATCTTGTTCCGGTTTTGGTGGCAACACTATATTGAGTCTTATTAAATGGTGATTATTATTATTGATGTTATTGTTGGTATTATTGTTTCTGTTGTTTGTGTTGTTGTTATTATTAGTAGTTTTTTAATGTTATTTGTGTTATTGGTATTGTAAACGAAACTTTAGATCCGTCAAAATATTCTTTAGGTGAATGAATCATTAATGTCAATCTAAATTCATATTGTTGTTAATGTAACCAGAAAATATATAACACAGCGTCGATCTAGTGAATGTTGGAGGTTTGTGAGACAGACAGTCACACGCGGCATGAAATATTGTTTCAATCTACAGGAGAACAATGGGCGAGCACCTCCCTCCTGAGACAACCTTCCCTTATCTCTCACACTCCAACACACACGTCGGCCCTCCTCTGCCACCCTTCTATGGCAGGCAGGCAGGCAGGCAGGCAGGCAGAGTCTCACGTACATTCCTCAACCTCCTCATTTAGATACACGGCCCCACACTCCTGGCAATATGCGTCGGGATGTATGTACAGTATAATATTAATATACTTACACACATAGAAACAGAAGTCCTGGTTTTTACTGCCATACAAACATAGATACCGCGATGGTGGTGGTGGTGGTGGTGTTGGTGGTGGTGGTGGTGGTGTTGGTGGTGTTAGTGTTGGTGATGGTGGTGTTGGTTGGTGGTGATGGTGGTGGTGTGATGATGTGATGGTAGTAATGGTGTCGATGGTGGTGGAGGATGTTATAGTACAACACTGGTGATGGTGATGGTAGTGGGAAAGGTGAAGCTTGATGGTGATGATGGTGATGCAGGTGGTAGAGTGTGTTGGGTGGAGAAGGGTGCGGTGTTGGTTGTAGCTATGATGGAGATAGAGAGACAGCCAAGGGGCCATGGTCAGGTCGCTGTGTGAAGGTGACGGAACTAGAGTTTAAACTAATTAAATTTTCTTCGTGTTTTGTGCAAATATGTTATTCAGTTTCTCTCTTACCTCCTGCTCTTTCTTCTCTTATGTTCTTTCCCTTTACCTCATTTCTCTCCTCTCTCCCCCCCTCCTACTCCCCCACCCCACCACCAGGCACTACTCCTGACCGCTCCCTAATAGGCACTAAGGTCCATGTCAGGATTACTTCCCCCGCACGTCTTGTGCCCTGAGGGATGGTCATCCTAAGATCTCACAAGGTCAGCATGGTCGAGGCTTATGTCAGGGCGAACACCTCCCTAGACCCCTGAGCCTGACAAGGACTGAAGACCCGAGACTCAGGTTAAGGAGACGATGCAGTAATGGCCTGGGTCAAGAGTCTCAGCTTCTAGCTTAAATATTCCTCTTAACTGGTAATGTGAGAGGCCAGAGACTCACAGATTCTGGAGTTGAATTTTCTTTCGAACTTGTGGTTTGAGGTGACCCGTCCTGAGAGACTTCTTTAGTAAATATTCTTTGGTACTGATATATGAAGCTATTATTTAATACCTCAACTATTTATAAACTAAATAGCTCTGTTAACTATAGTATTGCCACGATAACCAGGCCCATAAGCCACTTCTTTCGTCTATAGCTTTAAATAGCTGATTGGTTCCCCTGAGCAATTTACCTCCCTCCAGACTGCGCGTGTATAAGCGCGTATTTATATCGATTTTTTATGATAAATATTTAATATTTTCTAAAATCCTCTCTGAAGTGCTAATGCCTTGAAATGATTTGAATTTTGATAATATATATATATTTAACATTATTTTAGATAATAACAGGTCTGCTTACCAATTGTGAACACATTTAGTTTGTCGTAAATTCTCAAAGATCATAACGGTAAAAATTATCCCTTGCCTGTTGAGGTCAGAACACGTGTGACTGGTGGTGTACAGATGATGTGTTCCTGGGCTGAGGCGTTATGGCGGGAGAATATCGCGTTTCCTCATCAATGGATTATCTCACTTACCTCCTATAATTCTTCTCTGTTTTTCTCGCGTCTCCCATTTACACGTGTAATAAATTAGAAAAATACTTATATAACTCACAGTTGTGTAAGAGACAAAAACTGTCTAGTCGGAGGAAGGAGCAATTCATTTACGAAAGCTGTCGGCCATTACGTTTTATTTACCCTTTTTTTTGTCATTTCTCGAGATTAATTACACAGAGAAGAAAATCAGTAATTATTGGTTTAGTGGGAAGCCAAAATCATCATGACGACCAACAGCGAAATTTGTCTCGGTAAAAGTTACTGTCGATATAATCTGTCTTGGGAGATTTTAAGATCATGTCCTCTCATAGATGTATTTACTTGTGTTATGAGGAAGACATGATATAGTGGAGGGTATAAGACCTCTCCACATCGACCGAGGAGGAGACTCATTTAAGAAAAGTGTCGCTCAGTACACAAGTTGAGGCCACAAGTATGTCTAGTTTAAGACGCTGGCTAAACAGACCTTCTCGCCTTGGCTGAACCTCCCATCCTCAGCGTGACTCCTCCGGCGGCCGGTTAAATCCTCCTAATCCGGAAGTGGCAGGGGCGTGAATCCCCGTAATCCTCAAGTGGTACCGACCAAGATTGGGGATCGCTCTTCATCATCTCAGGTAAGATGGTGTCCCCCGTTACCCCCTGGCCTGGAGTCCCTGAGGCTCCTACCTTAATTTTTCCTCTTAACTGAAGATATGAGGAAACCTTTTACTCACACTGCAGTATAAGGATAGCGGCTAAAATAACACCGATATCAGGTAGATGTTTGTTGCTATATATGGATTCTTAATTACTTGAACCTATATATTGCAGTAAGGGAATGTTTGAACACCTGAATGACTACTTGAAATTGTTACAAGTTTATTATTACTTAGGAGTCAATCTACTACTGTGACTCTTCCTGAAAAAAAAGACCTGTTATTTTATCTCTTTGTTTTGGCGAACACCTCAAAGCACAGCACCTGACCACAGCGGGCCAGGCAGGAACACACCTGCCTGAAGCAACAGAGAAAACTAGCATCACCCATAAATTTTTTACTGCGGTTTAAAGGTCCATCAGAGTTATCGTTTAGCCATAAAAAGACTTATAGTCACATAAACCCTGGCCAGGTTATTATTATTATTATTATTATTATTATTATTATTATTAGGTTAGGTTAGGTTAGGTGAAGTGGGATGAGAGGGTACAGTCCGGGATGTGAGTGGGTTGTGAGTGGGAGGACTGGGGGTAGTGGGTGTAAAGTGGGGCATATATCTGCTTCTCAAAACTTCACTCAAAGTTATAAAGGGAAACTAGCGAGCACAAGAACATCTGGAAACATGACTAATTGACTGAGTTTCATTGCACTTACTCTTTAACTTTTTTCCCACCTGAGTGACTTGGAGTTATTGCTCTTTCTTAATTCGGGTCTGATTTATGGCGAGTCATTTGGTGAGATGTATTTGATGTACTCTGTAGCGGTGTGCAGTGGTAGGTCAGGGTCTTAGGAGTTTTAGCACGCGTGATATATGTACACAGTCTTAGGACCATCTCTGACTGTATGAACTTTGTGGGTTTATAATCTTCCAAAGAACATTAGTGTTTGTTGATGAATTTGTATAAAGTTCGATTTTTTTTTAGAACTTTTAAGACCTTTAATTCGTAAGACACAATTTTTATATCAATACCTGACCAAAATATCATTAGAGGCTTACCAAACAAGGCAAAAGGAAGCAGTATGGTGTCTGGTGTCCCGCAAGGCTTCATCCTCTTCTGTTTTGTTTTTCTTGCATACTAATGACATATTTAACTCCAGCGAAAACATAGATATTATTTATGGAGGACAGTGATCTCTTCGGCAACCAGGTAGATCCTCCGTCTTTAATGACCGCCATGAATCAACTAAGTAACGCGAGGTACTGGATCATATGTAATAAATTTACATATGGCCTTCATCAAATGCATTAATATCCACAGAAAAAAAATTACATTTCTAGACTTAATCTTTTTTGTCGTCTAGAAATACAGTTGTTAGAGTTTGTTGGTGTTGATAATGATAACTACCGAAGCTGGAATGACGGGTGGCGGCGGGCGAAGGGGATACAGCTTCCAAATATCTTCGTCAATATTACCATAATTATACGATTACTTTCTATAATTCCCTATTAGCATAAACTTTCCAGCAGTTTGACAGTCATGATACTCGCTCACCGAACACCGGCCTGGACGACCCTCTCACCCACTGCCGCCCTGGACGACCCTCTCACCCACTGCCGTCCTGTACGACCCTCTCACCCACTGCCGCCCTGTACGACCCTCTCACCCACTGCCGTCCTGTACGACCCTCTCCATCCTCGTCTCTGTTGTGTCATCTCAACTCAGAGTCGAGGATCACCTTCTTCCAGCTGTTCTTCCACCTCCTCCTCAATATTGTCACTGTCCTCCCGGGGTCATCGTCTCTCAGCACTACCAATCATCACTTCTCTTCCAGGGAGTCCTCACCCTCCCATCACTCACGCACCAGGGCTTCTGTTGTTAGTGGCGGCTGTGTTACTATCCGGAGCTCCTCGCTTTTATGTCTACTAGTCAAACACCGAGTCAGCGATAACTTCCTAGAATATCGTTCCAGAAATCCATTGATGCAGTGTTCCATTGTGTGTGTGTGTGTGTGTGTGTGGTGAGAGGCCAAGTGGGTTGAGCCAGCCGGCCTTAGAGACAAATTGATCTGATTATAGTTACAGACAAGACGGTTTGTTTTTCTTAATGTTTCTCGCCCTTACATAAGCAGTAGAGAGAGAGAGAGAGAGAGAGAGAGAGAGAGAGAGAGAGAGAGAATTGGCGTCTATGTCTTATTGTTCGTGAAAGACAGAACAAATTCCACATATGTCTCACTAATAATGTTGCTTTCTTATACCTGGTCACTCACTTGTCTTGAGACGTATATAATTCTGAGTTTGTCCTAGATGGTTCACTTACTGTAGATAACTAACCCCACCTCTGTATCAGCCTATGAGAAGGGTATTTTTTTTTATATTGGCAAGAGTAAAGCCATCTGGTGTATGTATGTATCACCTTACACTCATATAACACACCTTGATGAGATTAATTAGCTTATTTGATGTAGTTTATTGTTCGTGGTAAGATAATGAGGGAGGGAGGGAGGGAGGGGGGGGGGTGATGATGTCGCTGGAGGATAGAACAATGGAGTTAGTGGTGCTTAGTGGAGTGTGGCGGCTGATATCACTAGTTGGTGGCCTGGTTCACACACACATACACACACACACACATTATGCAAAATACACATTGAATATGAAATTATTTATATGTACGTAAAGACACATATGTATTACAACTAGACACATTTAACGTTACATCAAACACATATGAGTCCTAACTACATAAACTTCTGCCGTACAGTAAAACAAAATTATAATAAATACCAAAAATAAAAGACTGCCATACTTTCTCCTTTCCTCTCTAAGTTTTCTCTCCTATCCCTCGAATTAGATTGTCATTATAAGTTAATTACCGTTTAATCAGCGTTAAATTAAGAATGATAAGAAGAGGACAACGAATCTTTATTTTATTGACTTCCAGAGACGATGTTGTTAATGGTGGAGTCGCTGAGGTACTCGTCGACACACACACACACACACACACACACACACACACACACACACACACACACACACACACAGCATATACATTTATGTCCAATTTTCCGCCTTCCAGACACACTTGAGCTCTCATTAACGTTAAGGCTTTTGGTCCAGTAATTATACCCTTAAAAAAATTCCTTCGAGTATTTACTTCCACTTAAGGCAAATCCTTCGTTGTTTACTTCTGTTGTTTATGTTTGAGTTTGTTTATATTACGAATTATAGACATTTTACGAACTATCGATAATAATTTTACGTATAATATATCTTTATATTACGAATTATAAATGTTTATATTATGGATTATGGATGTTAATGTTAATAATTACATATTACAATACTTGCTTCGTTCATTGTAGAGTTATAGGGCTCAGAAATATGTACACTGTTCATTAAAACTACTGAAAAAATACAATAATAATATGTCTTACTAACACGAATATATTATAACCGATCGATGACTCATACACGCATGGTTTACGAAATTTAGTCGTTAACGAACACGAATACTACAACACCACCATTCTTTCTCATCTATATCGCTAATGATGTTTGGTTAAGCGAATCAAAGATCTCCACAAACCGACGGATTATACATTATCCCTTATACCAGGTACCAAACAACTCCTAATCTAGTTCAAGTAGAATCTCAGAACGAATTTGAATCCATTTTTACCACCAGATCATTTTATAGAGCCTTAGTGAGTCAGGTAGATACGTTTTCACATCTTTTTATTATCTGACAAACAGCTTGATATACATGAAACAGTTTAGTGTGGTAACGGAGGCAGAGAAACATCAACAGAATTAATCAGTATCGTTGCAAAATATTTTCCTCTTTTGATGTAAACATGTTAGTCCGTCTATTGTAAACCTGATGGTGTTATCCTCCCTCCCTACCTCCCTCCCTTCCTCCCTACTCTACTTGCATCACACTCATAAAACACACAAACAGATACACTTATAATGAATACACACAAACACTTATTAACATACACTATTATGTATTACACTTCAAGGAGACAATACCCAAACACACTGGAGTTGTCAACGCGTGAAAACCCAACCCAACCCAACCCAACCCAACCCAGCCCAACCCAACCCAACCCAACCTAACCCAACCCAACCCAACCCAACCCAACCCAACCCAACCCAACCCAACCCAACCTAACCCAACCCAACCTAACCCAACCCCTATATTTCTTACTGTATTATTGGTCTTTAACAACAGAAGATAGAGAGGGAGACGAGGCTGTCATGTTGTTTACTCCTGAACCATCATATTAATCTAACCCAGTCTCTATACATAGGTGCTTTTAGGGTCATTTTTTACCCCCCCACATATCCTCAACAATCTTTTCCAAATAAGAGAAATGATTCGCTGGTTAAAAGGAATTTCACATTGTGGTTTTGTTGTGATGAAGGGTACAGTATACGTAGAGGGGGAGAATAATCCTGTTAATAAGTAGATGTTTGCGTGTGTGTGTGTGTGTGTGCGTGTGTATGTGTTAGATTGATTGATAGGTACTTAGTAAAATCGCAATACAAGTTTACAAGTATACAGTCAGTGCAGATATACAGTACAGTGCAGCTCTTTCTTTTGTCAGGTAAAACATCAGTGATTTATACACCTGTTTTGTATAATTGAGTCAACTGTTAAAAGGATTATTACGTGATTATTATATATTGTGCTTATTTGTAGTCTTTGATAACTTGTGGATAAAGATAACATTATAAGCTAAATTAAGGAGAAGAAAAATAACATTGCCGGGATGAGAAGACAATTAATGAAGAAAAAACAATAGAGTGTTGTTGTTTTCTTATCTGGCGAGGCAACTGTCGAGGCGTGGGAGAGGATCATTCCCCCTCCAAGTGATATATTGAAGCGAGGCGCGTCACCAGGGGTAAATATGATGCCATTCGTCGTGTGTGTGTCGCTGTGAGCTGTCCACGGTGTGAGGGCGCCACAAATATACGATTTTTTTTTTCTCTCTTATTTTTATCGTATTATATTGAACGTTGTGTTGACCTGGATGTGTCGATAGTATGTGATATTGGTTATAGATATATATAGGAACTGACCTCACGTTCATACACAGATACACAGAGACACAGAGACACATACACACAAAACAGGAAAGACGATGCCGCATTTGAGTTAAACCTGTAAAGTCAGAATATAATTTTTATTTTTTTTTAGGTTTGTTTCTCGTGTTTTGTTTCAAGAATATATTTTGACTGATTATATAGTGTTAAGGTAAACACAGTAAAGTACCCTGAGGAGAGTCGAGTGAGAGTCTTTAGGAGATTCGAGTGAGAGTCTTTAGGAGATTCGAGTGAGAGTCGAGTGAGAGTCTTTAGGAGAGTCGAGTGAGAGTCTTTAGGAGATTCGAGTGAGAGTCTTTAGGAGATTCGAGTGAGAGTCTTTAGGTGATTCGAGTGAGAGACTTTAGGAGAGTCGAGTGAGAGTCTTTAGGAGAGTCGAGTGAGAGTCTTTAGGAGATTCGAGTGAGAGTCTTTAGGAGAGTCGAGTGAGAGTCTTTAGGAGATTCGAGTGAGAGTCTTTAGGAGATTCGAGTGAGAGTCTTTAGGAGTCGAGTGAGAGTCTACCAGTGCAAAAAATAAATAAAACTAATAAAAGACCTAAATATTACGGGGGATTTTGATTCATACTTTGTTTATGACCTTATGGACCTAAACAATATATACACTATACACTATGCACTATACACACTATACACTATACATATATGTGATTTAATAACTAATTCATACGTGATTGATTGATGAATACTTTAATAATTACGATCTTTTCAACATACCTAATACATTGAACAATACGACCAATAGGTATTATATTTTCTCATTATTATTTTTTCCAATATATCAAGTTATTCCAGTGAAAAAATATTTATACATAGATCTTCAAGAAAATAATGACATAAGAGACTTTTTATTTACTGTTTATAATTAGATTGCAAAAAAAAAATGCTGGAAATTAACATGCAAAAAAATACAAGACGTATTTTTTTGTTACAATTCCGCCAACACTAAAAAACAAACTCATTAGAAAGTCGTTAATACTTGTTTTAATAATCAACAGAAAGTTAATAAAATTAATACAGTAAAGAGATGTTAACGACAAATTGAAAGATAAAAAAAAAAGTAATTAAATTCTACTCAATGTCATAATTTACTTAACATTTCTACTATACAAACATTACGAATTATGGATCAAGATTTTATAAATTCAATGATCGATGCTAATAAATAAAGTTTATATCCTGTTGTTATGATGATAGTCTAAACAGAACCTTTCACTCTCAGTTCACTTCAGCAACTTGAGGGCATATTAACACAGGGACGTAAGTGTGTGGTTGTTATCATGTTCTTTTAGGTTAGGTTAGGTTAGGTTTGGTTAGGTTAGGTTAGGTTTGGTTAGATGTAGTGTTTAGGGCCACACTTAACACATAAACATTTATACACAGAACTTACACACAACATAAAGAGTTTATATATGTAGTGGCTGTCACGCTACGTAAAACTCTTCTATGTAAAATATGTCCTTGGAAGAACTCTTTAAACACACACACACACACACACACACACACACACACACATATCAAGACACAAACACCCCAGAAAAACTCTCAAGCAAAATTTCTGCCACATTGTACACAGTCGTAAAAATCCCACACACAGCAGAGGAACGCCACCGAGTATGCGATATACCCTCGGTCATGAGCATACTCGCATATCTCTGAGCCTCTCCTCTATATGCTACTCCAAATTACATGTCTAACTCTCTCTCTCTCTCTCTCTCACTCTCACTCTCCCACTCTCACTCTCACTCTGTCTCTCTCTCTCACTCTCTCACTCTCTCTCTCTCTCTCACTCTCACTCTCCCACTCTCACTCTCACTCTCTCTCTCTCTCTCACTCTCTCACTCTCCCACTCTCACTCTCACTCTGTCTCTCTCTCTCACTCTCTCACTCTCTCTCTCTCTCTCTCTCTCTCTCTCTCTCTCTCTCTCTCTCTTGTAATGCTAGAACGCACTTTCTACCTGTTTTATTCACCGTCCTGGACTCTGTTTGGCGATACTTGTAAACACTCGATACCTTTGTTTCTTAATTAAGTGCTCACCTGTTTGTTTCTTTGTTTACACTTCGAAATCCAAATGGCAGATTTAATGAGAATTTGAAGCTACGACTTGAAATGTTATTGTTGGAATTTTTTTTTTTTTTTAATAGTTAGACTTGGTATGACTTATAAAATTAATGTCACTTAGATAGTCTACTTAAGAGTGTGTAAGGCGTTGATTGGTTAATGTCACTGAAGGTAGACGTTGATTGGTTGATGTCACTGGAGGTAGACGTTGATTGGTTAATGTCACTGAAGGTAGACGTTGATTGGTTGATGTCATTCTATCATCCTACACAACACCCTTCATAACTCGTCCCTAGTTCGAACCTTCTCTCTCCTTTCTCAAAAACTTACAACAACGAGACCTTTCCTCTACAGATTAATCAGTTCACTCACTCACTTACCCACACACTCCACCACCCACACACTTCACCACCCACACATTCCACCCACACACTCCACCACCCACACATTCCACCCACACACTCCACCACCCACACACTCCACCACACTAAAGCCTCTCTCTGGTGGTAATGGTCGCCCTCCAGATTTAAACTACCGCCAGGAGACAACTATCCGCTGTAGACTTGATTAACATACAGACACACGTACATGTTATCTGATTGACATACAGACACACGTACACGTTATCTGATTGATTTAAGTATGGCTTCCACGTGTATATCATCAGATAACGTGTACGTGTGTCTGTATGTCAATCAGTAACGTGTACGTATGTGTGTATGTCAATCAGATATATAGGCAGGTATGTATATAATAAACTATGGGCCAGGGACAGTATCGCGGTCGACATCCAATAATCACACAAGTAATAACTGACTGGGGCTGAATAGTTATGATTTAATCCCCCCCTCCCCCTCCCCCCATCCCCGCCCCCATTCCCCGCCCCCCCCGCCCCCCCACTCCCCCCCCCCCCCCACCCCCTCCCCACCCCCCCCCAGGCCAGGGTTGGACACTGAAGCTGCCATTTGATATTAGTTAATGGCTGTAGTTCATCACACAGGCTCAGCTCCCTCCCGCCCATTTCTCCCCAAATAAACCATTAAACACTTTCATTAAAGTTTAGAACAACACCTGAGGAAGACCAAGGACCAGGTGCTGTGAGAGGGACCGTCCGTGACTCACAGGTCTGCCTCACGCTGCTCCTCACGCTGCTCCTCACGCTGCTCCTCACACTGCTCCTCACGCTGCTCCTCACGCTGCTCCTCACGCTGCTCTTATATTATCTCATTTGTATTTCGTAGCTATACGTGTGTGTTTGTGTGTGTGTGTGTGTACATCAGACATGGGATCATCTAACTAGAGTTTTGAAATAAGAAATATTCCTATGTACACACACACACACACACACACACACACACACACACACACACACACATAAGTGCTGCAGTGTGTCAGGAAGCTTTGCCGGAAATGACGACAACTGCCAAATGTATTTCCCTTTGCCGTCAGCTGATGGTCAGTGCGAGAGAGAGAGAGAGAGAGAGAGAGAGAGAGAGAGAGAGAGAGAGAGAGAGAGAGAGAATTATTATGTCAGTATAATGTTGATAGTTTATCCTCATCAAACACAGGAACCTTGTAATTAACTCCTGGTCTTTATATTAAACCAAAGTAACATTTTATATGAAGGTGTTTGTTATACAGTAACACTCTCCTCCTCCGTCACACACACACACAGACACACACAGCGTTACGTCGTGAAAGGTGAAACACACAAGATGGTCGAGGCTCAAGCTAACAGGATTTCGCTATTGTTAAGAGATATTTCACTAGCGACCGAGAGAGGTGTATGGATGGCGTCAGTCAGTCAGTCAGTCAGTCAGGGGGAGAATTATTACTGAATTCTCTTAAATTCTCTCTAACTTTAATTATAATGGTAACTATTAAATGAGATTTGAATACGGATTAAAATATTCTCTCATTTTCTGGACGTCTCTCTCTCTCTCTCTCTCTCTCTCTCTCTCTCTCTCTCTCTCTCTCTCTCTCTTATCCTCTGAGTATTCCTAGTGAGGCAGATGTGATATAAACCTTTCAGAACGCTTTATAAATTATCGTTGTGTTGTAAATAAGTTGGAAATGAAGATATCACATATTTTTATTCCATTTCTTTTTTCTGAATATTATTGATAAGGTGGAATTCAGGTAAGATATTAGGAATTATCATAAAATTTAATTATTATTATTATCGCTCAACGTGTCATTAAATTAACACAAACACATATAATAAAGTTAAAATAAATTCGAGGGAAAAAAAAAAGGACAAAACCCAGCAGGAAACTTTTTTTTTTTTTTTCCAGGAAATCAAATAAAAAAAATTGTTCTGAAACTGGTAAAAATCTGACCAATATTTGTTTTTATATTTTGAAAAGTTTTGTAATATTTCCTACAAACAAAAACAAATGTAACAAGCTTTTTTTTTTATATTAACAGAACTAGTAGTTTGTTAGGGAACTGCCCGACACACACACACACACACACACACACATACACTCTCTCACACACACACACACACACACACACAAACACTCTCTCACACACACACACACACACACACAAACACTCTCTCACACACACACACACTCTCTGACACACACACACACACACACACACACACATACACTCTCTCACACACACACACACACAAACACTCTCTCACACACACACACACACACATACACTCACACACACACACACACACACACGTTCCTCAAATAGTAACTCTTGCTGAAAAAAAATATCAAAGGTATTTCAGGTATTAATGATGTATTACTGAACAACTGAAGTCTGTTAATTGTAGTTTTCATTAAATTAGTCAATAATTATCAACATAAATTATGAGCCATTGTTATATTTTGGGTTGTATGTTGATGTATGACGGTGGTTTAATAACTATGGTCTTTCAGTGGGCGTAAATACACACCAAAAACATTAAAACTAAAAACTAGTACAGTATAATAACTATTAATGACCCCGGTCTCAGGTACAGTAACTTCCGTGTAGTAAACGTATCATAAACTAGGTCAGGTTATAACAGTGTGCAGTCGCGGATATAATTCCCTGAACGCTTGGTAGTATCTGATAATGATAAGTGTTCAGGGAATTGTGTTCTCATCTGCACACCACGATATCTCGGTCATAATTATCGCGTACTGAAGTCTCCTTAACTCTCAATGGTTTCATGTTAAATATCAGTATTCATATTTGCATAATTTCTCTATAAAATATTAGAAATGGACTTTTGTGTAAATAGCGTTCTCTTCACAAATACTAAAAGAGACGAACGTCCTCACACACACTCACACACACTCACACACACTCACCTCAAAACTAAGTCAATACTTTAAGCGGATAAAAAGATTTTTCCACATTCTTCTCAAGTGTCCAACCAGCTGTCAAGAGGATTATGAAAATATTGCAGAAGCTCTTCAAAATATATGTCAAGTGCTCACAAAGACGTATTTGTGTTTGTCAATAAGGTAAGGTGTGCACGTGTTATTGCCCCCCCCCCCCACACACACACCTGGTTAACTACAACAACAAAAGGTATGTTATGAAATATAGACACATTTATACCTGAACGCACCTGAGTCTCCGGTGTCTAGAAAGTTAATTAACAACAGGAAAAAATGATGTAATATTTCTTGATGTTGATGCTATAATGTATCAACAATAATTAAAAGTTAAGAGAGATATTAAGCCAACTTAATAGAAATTCAATTCTTATACAAAAAATATTACCACCGTTAGCCATCGTGTCTACCTTATTTCTGTCCAAACTGAATAATTTTTTACAAACTTTTTAAAAAATAAGTCAAGAATTTTTCAAACTTTGAATATTACATTTATAAAAGTTTCCTAAATTTGCATAAGGATCAACTTTTATTTACATTTTTTGGTCGTCAGTCGCCTTCTTTCCTCCCTGGTTGAGTTCTTGTCAACATTTGAGAAATATTGGGAAAAAAGAAGAAAATAATCACAAAAATAATCACATTTCCACGTTAGGTCTGTTAAAATGTGTTTATATTCCTCACCACGCCAGCTGTGGGAGGGGGCGTGTGTCTGCCTTACCACGCCAGCTGTGGGAGGGGGCGTGTGTCTGCCTTCCTTACCAGGCCAGCTGAGGGAGAGGGCGTGTGTCAGTTTTCCTTACCACGCCAGCTGAGGGAGAGGGCGTGTGTCAGTTTTCCTTACCACGCCAGCTGAGGGAGAAGGCGTGTGTCAGTTTTCCTTACCACGCCAGCTGAGGGAGAAGGCGTGTGTCTTCCTCACCACGCCAGCTCAAGGAGAACCTAGACACACCAATCGCTCAAGGATTTACGTGTTTCAAAGGGCCACAAGCAACAGCTCGGTAGAAAGTATCCCGGACTTCTCATTGTCGCTGCTGGTGGCGGGAACCTCAACATAGTGTGTGTGTGTGTGGAGATTCAGCGTCTTTGTTGTTGCTCCTGGTGGCAAGTGAAGGGGAAAAGGAGAAAGAGGAGGAAGAGGAGGAGGAGGAAGAAGAAGAGGAGGGGGAGGAGGAGGAGGAGGAGGAGGAGGAGGAAGAAGAGGAGGGGGCCTTATAGGTGCTATATAAGGGAGGAGTGACAGATGGTCGAGGAATCTGTACAATAATGTGAGGGAGGGAGAGATGGAGAGGGAGAGAGGGAGAGGGAGGGAGGGAGAGAGGGAGAGGGAGGGAGAGAGGGAGAGAGGGAGGGAGGGATCATTGAAATAGACAGGGGGAAGGAAGGAGCAAGGAAGACAGGGAAAGAGGGAGCAATAAGGGAGACAGGTAGAGAAGGAGGAAGGAGTAAGGGAGAGAATGAAGGAGAATGCAGTATGGGCGAGGTGTATGGGAGGAACAAGGGAGACAGGAAGGGAGGGAACAATAAGGGAAACAAAGCGAGAAGGACGGAGCGGTAAGAGAGAGGGAGGGAGGGAAGGAGGAAGGGAGCAATAAGGGTGTGAGAGTGAAGGCCTGGCCCTGAGGGGAACCTAACAGCCTCCGTTGAGGACACCTTCAGTAGGCTTAAGGGCGCCACTCAGGAGGCATTTGGGGGCATGATTCTTCTCTGTGGTGAAGGAAGAGGAGGAGGAAGAGAGGGGGAGAGGAAGAGGAGAGGAGGATAAAAGCAGGAAGGAGAGGAGGAGGAGGAGGAGGAAGAGGAGGAGGATAAGGTAATAGGAACTGAAAAGGAAAAAGTAACCTAGAGAAAAGAGGGGGGGGGGAAGATGGAGAGGCCGAAAGAGAGAGGGGGGGGGAGAAGTGAGAGAGTGAGAGGGATTGAGGGGAAGAGGGAGAGAAGAAATGAGAGGGGAGAAGAGGATGGGAAAGAGGGAGGAAGGGTAGTGTAGGAGGATATCCCAGGTCTCCCCCCCCCCCCCCCTCTCTGTCACCTTCATCAGGGAGCCACAATTATCCTGAGGCTAGACACGTCCTTGGTGGTGGTGGTTGTGGTGGTGATAATGGTGATGGGCGGGGAGAGGGGCGGGGGCGGGGGGGGGGGCAGGGAGGAGGATGGACAAATAATATTAAATTCATATCTTGTGGTGATTTATCCTCGATGTATCATACGACCCGACAGCTTCGTCTCTTTGTTTCACAATTTTGGGGAAATACGAATTGTCTGAGGACTTCCTTAAGACACAAAAATATGGTACTGTAATGTCGTAAGTGCGTGGTAAATGTGCGCATATATACGTAATAATAATAATAATAATAATAATAATAATAATAATAATAATAAGTCTCTATAAAGTGAATCAGTATCGAAACTACATGACATCATGCAGCGCCAGCAGTGTTGAGATCCGGGACTACATAATGTCCCTTACCTGAGGATCTTATATTCCGTTCTGAATCAAAAAGCAAAAAAATATATAAACCAAAACAAAGGATTCCTCACGTCCTACCAGACCAGTCTTTGAGCAACAACGTCTACAGGAGAGCTGAGACAAGTGATCATTATCCTGACGTCTGCTTCTCCTGTGATGATTACCTCCTGAAGACCAAGGTATAATGGATGGCTAGATTAGTTAGGATGAACCTCTCTCGATTCACCATTATGATTCTTTCTCCACACGTTTATCATCTTATTCTGACACCATACTCTCGCCTGTCGTGCTGTCCTGTTGTAGCTTAACGTCACCAGGAAGATGTGAAAGACTCAAGGTATACAATTTAATCTACAAATTCCTTCAGATTCTTCACAAATATATTAACCTTTCTTGGAATTCTTGTACTAAAACGAAAGTAAAAATAATTTAAGTAGAAACACAAAAAAATAGCGTAACCAGATCAATAGAATAATTAGATTAATACGAAATAAAAGACTTACTCAAAGAAAACAAATTCCTGCAATAAATACTAATAAATACTCAAGTATGAACGCCTAACTGTCACACACACACACACACCAGCTATATGACTAATTATATAAAAAAATAAGTTGGAAAATAATTATAAAAAATAATTATCTCATCATGCAAATTACTAATTAATTTCATGGATAGTGTGAAAAAAAAAAATTGTATGGATGTTTTGAGTTTGATTATGCCAGGAATGTTTCAGGTATTCCGGTGTGTGAGTGACGGTACCTGGCTCCTAATTATCACACCTGTTGGTAAATCTAACGTGAAGAGGATTTTTATGCGTTATTTAATTGAAAGGAAAATATTTACACGTGATTTTTGTGAATTTTATTTTTTACTGTTGGGGGTTTGAAGGGGGTGGAGGGTGGACGGGTGTGGGTGGAGGGTGGAAGGGTGTGGGTGGAGGGTGTGGGAGTGGAGGAATTATTTTTACCTGTTGTTGAATAAATAAAAGAGAACTCATGGAACAGAAACCCGGCCGCAGGAATCAGTTTCACTTGTTTTCGAAAATATGACAGAGTTGTGGTAAAGGAAAACAGCCTCACACACACACGCTTGATAAGATCAGCTCATAGTGAGGTTGTTTTGTCCCGGTCTGTTTTTAAGTTACTTATCATTGAGATCATCATAGCTCACAATGTCCGTCTGTCTGTGGTGGAGTATTTTCGCTGTCGTTATCTGTTATCAAGATCATTATCACCATATTTACTGTTGTTTTGGTATCGTTAATACACCTAACACCACCACCACCACCACCTTTACCACCACCACCTTTACCATCACCACCACCACCTTTACCACCACCACCACCACCACCTGTGTTTGTCGTGGTGGCTTTGATTGGTGTTATCTGCCCTCATCATAACTCTACTCATTCCTGATATTATTAGAAAAGATAAAAATATCCCTCTTGATGTTATCGTGGTAATTGTGGTCATAGGTGTATTAATGTTAGTTTGTGTGCTTGTGTATCTGAAAGACATGATACCTTATCCAATAGAATTAAATAGAAAACAAAATATATAAAGTAATGGATAATATATATTTTTTGGTATCGATAGTATTGAGGTGGGCGGCAGGAAACACTACATAACGTCAATTTTTTCAACTGTAAACTAATTTGTAGTTGCCGCATTGGGTAAAAAAAAAACATTACAAAAAACAACAATGTAGCGCAATATATTTAGACGTTTTTTTTTTTTTTTTGGGAGGGGGGGGGGGGTGGCCGTGATACACCATTATTGAAAGTGAATGTAATTGTTGGCTAGTTAATATATTCGCCGGGAAACACATTGTAAAACTTTTAGATGGGGGATAAAAACGAGTGTGTGTGTTTGTGTGTGTGTGTGTGTGTTTGTGTGTGGTGTGTGTGTGTGTGTGTGTGTGTGTGTGTGTGTGTATACGAGGGAACGTGTTTTATAGGCGTATAGTTAAATGGTTGTGTTACTCGGGTGGGTTAAAGTGAGCCGAGATTAGCCTTTATGGATGGTTAACTGAGTGAGCTTCAGCAAATGGAGCAATTACAATACAGGTAAGTACAGTGTGTGTATTTATGTATGTATGTATGTATGTATGTATGTATGTATATATGACACAATGATATGAGTTATTAGGGATGTCACCTAGGTTGGTGAGCTCTGAGGTGACTGAGAGGCTGATAGGACCTGCAGGACCGTCCACAGAGGCTACACGTGTGGAGGGCTACATCTAGTGCGGGAGGGGCGGCGGCAGCGTCTTTCCGGCACTGGCGCTTGTCTTCCTCAGTATGCAGTCGGGCTAACTCGAAAGTATTGACACCTTCTCGTGTGGTGCTCCTCCAAGCGTTACGGTGTGGAGTAATCGTCTCCCAGGTGAGGGGTCGATTTGGCACTTTTCAGGTTTGTCTTAAGACTATCCTTATACCTTTTCAGTTGCCCGCCGGCGTTACGTTTACTATTCGTTAGGTGACTGTAAAGTAGCTGCTTTGGCGGTAACATGGCCAGTCCAGCGTGGTTGTTCACACACACACACACACACACACACACACAGGAAGCTACCAATAAGTGAACGAAACAACAATATCTCGAGCGACATGAAGCATTAATCACTAGACCCACCTGACCGCTCTCAAGCACACTCTGTATAACCGAGGAGTCACAATACTGTATACATATATATATATATATATATATTCAAGTCACGGGTCAGCAATATTGACATTACAAATTGAATCCGAACGAACTAGAACGACCTGTTGTATCCATTAATACCTGGACAAGTAACACACTGACAGTTGGAGATATACTGATATATTATTCATTTACGTCACACTGGACTACACTGTTCCTATCCTGACTAGTTATGACTCCACACACACACACACACACACACACACTTTGAGAATCAGGTGACGGTATTCTAATACACATGCTTAAGTGACTGCTTTAGTATACTTGACTATAGAGTATGAGCCTCGACAAGAGTGACCGGTGGAGTAAGACTTGAGGTTCTGTCCAGTAGTGAATCTATACAGTTTATTGTGACGGATGGATGGTTATATTTAGATGACAAGGCTCGATAATATTCAGTGTGTGTGTGTGTGTGTGTGTGTACCTCATCTTAGACACACCTTAGCCCAGGTAATGGTCGGTCACATGAAAGGTGTCGACAACGAGTGGGCCAGAGGGAGGTAAGCGGGTGAAAGGGAGAGCCAGTGGGAAGTGAGAGGGCGAGAGGAACGTGAGAGGGCGACAGGGAGGTAAGAGGGCTAGAGGGAAGTGTTTTTCGAGAGAGAAGTGATTGGATGAGAAGGCAGTGAGAGGGAAATGAGTGAATGAAGTAAATGGATAAAAGAGAGGTGAGAGGGAAGAAAGTGAATAAGGGGAAAGTACATGGATGAGAGGGACGTAATTAGGGAAGAGGAAGGTGCAAGGGATAGACAGGAAAGTAAGAAGACAAGAGGGAAGTGAGTGGGGTGAGAGGGTAAAACCACTACGTCAGCTGGTTGTTGTTGTTGTTGTAGTTGTTGTTGTTGTTGGTGGTGTTGGTGTTGTTGTTGTTGTTGTTTTCACTGGCCTATAGTACACGGGTCTAGGGTCTTGTTATGGTTTGAAAAGATAAGAAATCGTTCTAGAAATTCCCACCTGTGTTACCTTCCACTTACCTGTGTAGGGTGTGGACAGGTGAGCTGCCACCTGTTGACACCTACTGACACGTACGCCTGTGTGTGTGTTCGCGTGTGCGTGTGTGCGTGTGCATGTGGGATGGTGGCAGGGTTGACATAATGGTGAGGAGGTAATAATGCCTCTCTTCATTCACTCAATGCTCCACTCTCCCACTCCATGCTCCGGTAGGACAAGAATTCTACTCTCTCTTCCACCCAAGTCCATTCCCTATACAATACCCTACCCCATACATCAATGCTCCTTACCTCCACCATAACTCCACGCTTTTTCTCTATTAAATGCTCCAGCTTATTCCATCGATCTAAATAACTCATTCACGCTACTGAAAAATCGAAAAATACTCAACAAAAAAAAACAACAATGCTCCTCGTTAATGCTCCGTACTCAATAGCTAGTTTTATGTTTGCTAAATCCCTGATATCTTTGTCCGTGTCAGTATATAAATGGGTAATGTGTGCAAGGCTGTATTTATTTAACTTTTACTAAATTTATATGTTTGTGTCAATGAGTTCACGAGGACTGTTGTATTTGTTTTTATATTGAACAAATAGTTAAACTGTTCTGGTGATATTTCCCGCTTCATACATGCATACATACATACATACATACATACATACATACATACTGTTTAAATATATGTTATGTGAGGAACTGTTTATACAATATAGACACCCTGAGTGACTGGACATGTCTAAAACACGTTCTTGATATGTCTAAAACGCGTTCTGGACATGACCTCCCGCCTCATCTCGTTAAGGAAGAACAGGTGTTGAAGATTAGACACTTAATGATGTTGTCACTCCCTTAATTACCCACCTCCTTTGATGCTGCCCTAACACACACACACACACACACACACACACAGGTAACTCTCTCACCAGGTTAACAATGATAGTTGAGGCCACGATGGAAGTAGTCAGGTCACAGGTAGTTTATTTTCCAGTATCAAACATAACATAATCTAAAGTAATTCTCTTCGTGACAGGTCTAAACATAAGGTAATAATTCTGAAACAAATTATTGGTAAAATTCATAGATAATCGATAATTTGTTAGTAATAAGATTATCGACAAATGTAGTATATTGTGCCTTGTTCTTCTCCATCCACCCAATGCTCTATTCCTTCCCCTCCATGCTCCTACTTCACGCTCCACTCCTCCTTCTATGCTCCGTCTTACACTTCACTTGAGATATTGCTGTTTGTAGGTGTTTCTGTGTGCATAGTTGAACAATATGGTCAAGGGCAGAAGTTAGGTCAGGTTAGGTTAGGTTAGGAAACATTTGGTGAGGTTTGGTTAGGTTAGGTTAGGTGAGATTTGGTGAGGTTTCGTTAGGTTAGGTTAGGTTAGGTTAGGTTAGGAAAGATTTGGTGAGGTTTGGTTAGGTTAGGTTAGGTTAGGTTAGGAAATCAAACTAATAACTAACGTCTCAACTAACAGCAAAAACCATCTCTAATTACAAACCTATACTAACAACAATACCTCAAATTACCATAAAATCATACATAATAAACCTAAATCACTAACAATGACCTTAATCACCACCTAATTGTGAATCACTAATAACGTGTCAATAATTATCAGTGAATTATAACGAGTGTTTTACAAAAGGATCCAGAGAGCAGTTGTAGGCATTATGGTCAGAGCTGAGCACCATCACACACATAATGGTTGGGTTAATTGGACGCCTCGTTCCTCTACAAGTCATTATCCGCGGGTTCGAGCCTTCATTAACTACTAGGAATAGAAAATATCTCTTTGATTGGCTGTGGGTTTTTTATGCTCAATTGGATAGTTGTGTGGGTGATGGGTGGAGTGTGGGTGTGTGTGTGGGTGCTTGTGTGTAATAATAATAATAATAATATTAATTAACGGTTTATTGAAAAAATTCTGCAGCCCGAAGGCTGAAAATATACATTGGACATAAATGACTTATTACATACATTGGTGGTTTAACAAAAGCCTTCATTAGAGAAAGGTAAAGGAACATACAGTGAACATACAGAGTAATGTAGGTGTTGAACAGCAAACTCGTAGTGTAGTAACTCCCTCACAGATGGTGTTAGGAGGAACTCACGTGGTGTAGTAGTTCCCTCAGATGGTGTTATGAGGGACCTGGCGTGGTGTAGTAATTCCCTCACAGATGGTGTTATGAGGGGCTTCACGTGGTGTAGTAATTCCCTCACAGATGGTGTTATGAGGTACCTCACGTGGTGTAGTAATTACCTCACAGATGGTGTTATGAGGGGCCTCACGTGGTGTAGTAACTCCCTCACAGATGGTGTTATGAGGGGCATCACGTGGTGTAGTAGTTCCCTCACAGATGGTGTTATGAGGGGCCTGACGTGGTGTAGTAATTCCCTTACAGATGGTGTGATGAGGGACTTGACGTGGTGTAGTAATTCCCTCACATATGGTGTTATGAGGGACATGTGGTGTAGTAATTCCCTCACAGATGGTGTTATATGAGTGAGGTTTGGTCCCAGGCCTTCCTATCGTAGACGGATTAACACATCGGTGGTTGTTGTTGGGTCTCGCGGGCCGTTATCACTGGGTACCTGGGACCTCACTGTGTGAAGGTTAACTTGGGTACCACTGTTACTGTTGAGTTGTTCTCACTGACTTAAGCATCGTTCACCACTGTTCACCTCTGTTTAACACTGGTTCCTTTCCTTTCCTAAATGAAATTGTAACTTCTGGCGAGAACTTGTTGATATTCCGGTGGGGAGGAGGGTTCAGGGGAGGGGGTTGGTATGGGCCAACTTAACAGTTGACCTGGCTGCTCCGAGAGGAGCGCCAGGTACGTCTTGACCCTTCGGTGGTCAAGGATGTAGTGTGTGTGTGTGTGTGTGTGTGTGTGTGGTCAAATCATTAGACTAAATGCTGTTCAAGTATTAATATAATCATTGTATATAATAAATAAATAAAGTTAAGTTATAGGTCATACAACACACAGTCTAAGGAGCAACTCTGTGTACTGTCAATAACCAAAACCTGAAGAAGATTCACCTTTTCCTTTGCTATAAAATAACACAAAAAGTAAAACTCCCGAAATAAAGAACGAACGTAACATAAACACACAAACTCTTTCAATCACAAAAATTCTGTAAGCAATTCTGTGCTGTCGGGCGGTAGTTGCGTGGAGTTTGTTTATGCTCACCTTTGACTCAGGAACGAGAGCAAATTGACAGTCGCTGAATTTTCCCAGGAGTGAGAATCTGGCGGAGGTTTAGTGCGCTATCTCCCTCCGCCCGACAGTTATGGCGAGCTACGGCCTCCACCACAGAAAGTGTGCACGAATCCCGAGGTGAACTTGTGAGAGGAGATGATGTTTCGTCCAGGGATCTTTTTTTTTTTGTCTTTCTTTAAGGAAGGTTGATGAGTTTGGTCCCCTAAACACTTCTCTTATACTATTTTCCTCTGGTCTTTTACTTGTTCCGTTTTCCAGGTTTTGTTTATGTTAGTTTCTGAGTCTTTTGTTATTCCAGTTTCCAGTCTTTGTTGATGATGATTCTAGCAAGAGACTCGATAGTTTCTTCTAGGCTTTGGTAGTGCTGTGTTCAGGGTGGTTTACGATGTCATGTTTTCTAAAGGTACTTTTTTTTAAGAACTAACAGAACTGCTTCCAGAGTTTATTGATGCTGTACTGAGAGTCACTTGCCACAGTCAGAGATTTCAACTGGTGAGGTTTTTACAAATTTTACTTTTTGGGTTTTCCTTTACTACACACAGGACCTACTTGTATGACTGCCAGGGTAAGATGATACTGTACTCGTGATCCTACAGCAGTCATGTGGTGCTACAAGTACTTCTAATATATTAATTTACGAGTGGAAGGGGCTGTTAATACTGTTTTAATAGCTCGTCAATGCTATTTCCAGTTTCTGTTAGTACTGTGTCCACGACCTGCTCTTGCTAGTGACCAGACCCTGTCATGCTTACTGCTTCATATACCAGTTCATTAATGATGCCTCCAGTCTCTGCTGCTGACTTAGTCCTCACTGCTGCTGCCTTCATGGTTCTCATACTGATTCTGTTGCTGGTGGAACATCTGCCAGAGCCCGTCACTGATGCACCGAGAGTCTGCCAATGCTTTTACGGTGTTATGTTGACGCTTAGTCTACAGAATATATCCAGCAGGTTCCTTTATACACCACACAGATTGCATCAGGTGTCGCTAGCTTCCTTGAATCATAGTTTAAAATTTAATATACCGCCATATTCTGAGACCTAAATTGCATACAATTTAACGTAGATTAGATAATTATTTCGTCCAAAATTTCCGCTCTTGTTAGAATTTCAGAATTTCTGGAAAATTTGTCAATAGAGAGGTGTGTAGGTGGCGGACGCTGTGTTCATAAAAATCTCGTTAATTCCTGTATACATTAACCTGTGTATGAACGCCTCAGTGAGTGAAGGTGAAATGCGAGTTGTGCCCATCAGCTGCTCTTATAGTCAACTGTGGCAACAAAGTCTTCGCATTACAATTATAATTGATGAGGAAATACAGATTAAATCGAATACAATGAATTCTACACAATCACCGGGCATCGTTCCCCTGTTGACGCCAGCCAGCAGTCGTGGACACACTCCCTCGACTCTGAACACTGGACAAAACTCACAGTGTTCACCTGTTGCTCAAATAACCTTAATTAACGAATATCCGCTAATGGAATGGACTAACACTTTTATATCCCGGATCTGTGTGGCGCCTGACTCACTAAGTCTGGATTAGGAGTACAGGTGAATTAATACATCACGGCCATGTTGTCACTGAGGGGATTCAATAATGGCGGCCCAGCATGATGGCGTCTCTACCTCCTGCACTACTTAGCGGTGTTGTCTGTGTGTCCGTCTTACTACATAAACAAGGTATCTGACTCAGGACTGAAGGTATATACAGTCAACACAAAGCCTTCGGTATATTAGAAGACACTTTGTTCGGTACTACACTCGACCGCCTTCATTTCCTCAACTGTAACGTTAGATATCCATTTATAACTTAGTGAACTTGTAGTGCCCCTGGCGAGAACCAGCGACCCCTAGGAGAGGACGTGAGTGTTGTATCCATTCATCCAGGGCATTTGTGTGAATTTCTTAATTAACTAAAACTAAACTGACGAGATCTTGACCGAATACAATGAACAATATAGAGCGGTTGTCCCTACAGGAAGTAATATAACTAGATGTGTAAATATGAAGACTGTATTGAATCATCCGGGAAAAGAAAGACAATTATAGAATAAGTCATGATAGCAGCTAATGAAGGATAGAAAGCTTACACCATTAGTTAGACAGCAACAGGGTATAGTGCTCTTCATTATCTGTCCACACTGTCTCAAACGACTCACTTTCACTGTCACCTTCACTTCACAACACCAGAGGGAAGAGTACACGGAGGCCCTTGACAGCCATCACTTGTACTAGACCAAAAGGTGATGGACTGGGCTCTTCCTATAGTGTTCTAGCGGGTGTTGGTGGTTAGGATGACCCTGCAGCTATACCTGGTACAGTAGCTGGAGCGTTTTGTGAGATGTGGCACCACTGTGTTTGTTTACATCGTATTAAAACTCCCAGAATGACCCTGAGGAACCTGGCAATAGTAACCAGACTAAGGATGATAGATAAACATTCCACAGAGTTGCCACATCTCACAAAACGCCCCAGACACTGTACCAGGTAGAAATGTAGGTGACTGTATCCAGCACCTCTAGGGTATTAACACACAGAGTAGCCAGCCACTCACCAACAACTTTTATTCTATTGTTTGTAAGATTTTCCCTCCACTCTGCTACACAATACTGCAGGAAACTTTGCTCTTGAACTTCCTCAGGGCAGTTGTTACTCTCTGCTGGTTCACCTAGTCCATGTTTTCCTCTCTTGTAAACTCACCTCTCTCTGATGACGTCGAGGAGCTGGACAGGTGTTTATATACAGGGTGTCCAGACATAAACAGACTCTATGTGATTCACTTCGATAGTAATTAATAATCAGATATTTTTAGAAATTATTATTAATGAAACTTATTACTAATTATTAATGACGATTTACTAATTGACTGAATTACTAATCTGTTATTTCATGTTTACAGGTACTATAATCTGTCCCTTAAAATTGCCCTGTATTTATGTACGTGAAGAATTTATTTGTGTACGTGAAGAGTTCATTTGTGTACGTGAAGAGTTCATTTGTGTACGTGAAGAGTTCATTTGTGTACGTGAAGAGTTCATTTGTGTACGTGAAGAGTTCATTTGTGTACGTGAAGAGTTCATTTGTGTACGTGAAGAGTTTTTATCAACCTGTTATCTTTTTCTTTGTCTTAGTCAACAAAGTTTTGATAAGAATATGTTTGATGACGGGGAGACACTTCTTATTATTGGTATTTAAAGCGAGAGATTCTTACCAGTTCACACGTACTCTTATTTCCCTTAGTGTAGTTATGAGCTTAATATACAAATACAATTTACATGAATATTTTCCCATGATGGTATTGGTAATGTCTTTTCCATGTCGACTTTCTGTTTACCTGTAGTTCTGCTGGTGAAGGCTCGTTACCTGTTCTATCTCTTCCTTACGAGGTTTTGAGCTTGTTAGTCCTTCTCCTTCTGCTCGTCTCACTCAAACTACACACTCCTGCCGGGGGGAATTTTCCGGACATTTCCCACCTCGTTTCTTACCGTCCATCCAGCCCTGTCTCATACCGTCAGCGAGAAATAAATGATGGGTCTCTATATATATCTGTCGGACTGTCTGTGAAAGCTATATGATTACTCTGTCTATCTGTCTCTCCTCCTTTACCCTCACTACTCGTAAGACGGGAGCTACGGTAAGGTTTGTCATCACACTTGACTCGTATTTAGAGGGTAATGAGACAGGGATGGACAGTTTAGAGAATTTGTGTGTGTGTGTGTGTGTGTGTGTGTGTGTGTGTGTGTGTGTGTGTGTGTGTGTGTGTGTGTGTATTGTTAATCGGTGGGCTTCACAAAAACAACATTAAACTTAAAACAGAGAGACTTCTTGTCCCTTTAAGCTCTGGTAATTGACTTTGAAAAACTCTCCAGGTTTGAGTCTGGTCATCTGGAGACGACCAGCTGTCTCCTGTGTGTAGCTGCTGTAAAGGAAACAGTAATAATAATAATAATAATAATAATAATAATAATAATAATATTCATCTTCAATCTATTTTTTTTAATATTATTGATTCATTTTTGTTCCAAGTAGTTGTTCATTCGTCAGTATAGACTTTGCTTCGCCAGTATTAAAAGATAATGATATGCAAATACATCACATTCTATCATGTTTTTCCTCATGTTTTGTCACAACACCAGAGTTAAGTTTATGCTTTATATGACGATTTTAGTTGTTTTTCTTCTATTCTCGTGTGTACAAAGTTATCATTCACCTTCCTGGTTCCCGCAGTTACTTTCGTGTCCTTGAACATTCATTTCACCTTCCTGTTACTATCATGAGCAGGTGTGGTATATCCTCGTGTTATCTCTTGCCTGGCCTGGGGGTCTGCCAGCCACGCCCTCACCTCACCATTATCTATTATCCTCATATATTTGGTCACTATCACACTCTCTTACTCTCTGTCTCCCACCAAGAAATTCATGGCCAGAGGGGGTCATATATTTCCCCAGTAATCTACCTGTGTTTCTTAAATAGTTTTCGTATACAATGTACTTTATGGGTGTTGAGAATAGCATACTATATTTACCAAGATTTGTAGAAGATGTGCAACTTTGGCCATTATGATCCTTAACACCGAGGTTACGATACGAGTTTTATAAGAGTTTCTATATGTTATGTTGCTCAGAGTAGATCTTACCTGTGTTGTTTAGTGGAGTGTCAGGTGTGTGGTGGTGGAAGGTGAGGTGTTGTATCCCTCCCCACCCCCCCACCTTAAGGTCCACCTCCAGGGGTCAGTGTGAGTCTCAAGTTAAAGTATAATGATCAAGTATTTCAATTTTCTCAACCTAATTCACAGTACCATCTCATTCTTGACCACGACGTCCAGATCATCTCACCTGTAGGGAGGATACAAAACACCTGTAGGGAGGATACTAGACACCTCTATAGCTCATTACACCATCCTCCCCACACCAGCCTCTCCACCCCATGCCATCCTCACCACCTTATCCTCCCTGTCCTATCCTCTCCACCATGTTCTCCCCACTCCATCCTCTGCATCCCATCCTATCCTCCACCCTCCATCCTCCCCACCTTTTCCTCCCCACACCAAACTAATGGCCTCAGATAGGGGCAGGTTATCTCCCCAGTATGTCTCTTCTTCCTCCCCACCTAGATCTCACTTTGAACAGATAATCCGTATCCTTCTCTCCCGTCTTTCCTTTCCTCCTTCCCATTCTTTCGTCTCTCCCTCCGTCCTTCCTTCTCTTCTCTATCCCCTCCCACCTCGTCTCAATTCCCCTTCATTTTTGTCCTTCCTATTTTTCTTTGGCTCTTCGTCCACTCCCATAGTTCCTGTTCTCTTTTCTCCCCCTCCCCTCCCCTCCCCTCCCCTCCCCTCCTCTCCCCTCCCCCTTCTCTTCCCTCCCCGCTAGACTGGTGGTGGTGGAGGGGATAAAGGGGCTTAACCCGGCCCTCACACAGTAATGACCAGGCTTACCTCCTACACACACACGGACTCCCTCCCTCCCTCCCTCCCTCCCTCCCTCCATCCCCCCTACATCCCCCCCATCTCCTCTCCTATCTTCCTCCACCCTCTTCCGTCTCTACCTCTCTTTCCTGTCCCCATCTACTCTGTATGGGTGACCCGACCTCGACTCCATGTAGGCAGTCAAGATAGTGGTGGTGGTGGTGGTGGTAGAGGTAGTGGTGGTGATGTAGGGGTAATGATACTGATGATAGTGTTGTCATTGATGATGGTAGTGTTAGTCCTGACAGTGATGGTAATATCCGTGGTGTCAGTGACCTCATGGTGAAGTGTTGATGCTGTTGGTGTGATAAAAAAAAAATATAACTAAGAAACAAGATTATGTTTTTTTTTTCTTTGTTTATCATTTTTTTGCTGTTCTGATTCCTGTTTTTTCTTCCTCGTCTTAACTATGGTGAGACACTGCTGACGATGGTTAGACTTTGAAAGGCCAACAAGTAGTGGATGTTAGTTCCTCAGACAGACAGACACACACACACACACACACACACACACACACAGTTGTACAAGGAGAGTTTGGTTAGCCTTAAGTAATGTTGAGTAGGAAATAAGTTTCTTAACTGGCCGCATTCCTCGTCCATATAAGAGTTATTAAAGAGCCCATTCAAGAGAGAGAGGGAGAAGGAGGTAGGGAGGGAGTGGAAGGATTAGGAGGAGGGGAAGGAAGGATGGAGTGAGGGTGGGAGAGAAGGCTAATAAATGACTCTCCTACATCCAGTTGCCACTACCCTTTGAGACATTTGTCATAGCTACACCGTGAAGGATCTGAATAAGTCGCCTCCCAATACTAGTATGTGTGTCCAGACCAGCTGACTCCACACTGACTAGGTGCTATCGGGAGACTATCACCACAAACTATTTCTCAATACATCTTATATGTTAATTTCTTCCTTACAAACAGAAAATACGATTAAAACTTACTAACTGCTTCATTAACACGTAATTAAAAACACTCTAATGACCTGGTAAATATATCTTTCTAATCATTTATCGTATCTAGTCACATTTTCATACGCGGAGATAAAAATCCAAATAGATCTCTCAGAATCCGGATACGTAGGAGTGTTCGTGATGTCTCTTGTTTTCACTGGATAATGTAAACATCAGATTCATAAGTTAGAGGCTGAAGCCATCCTTTGTTCCCCTATAGCTTGTTTCTTCCTGCCAAGTAGAGACAAGAAGATGATCGTTGTTACTGTAGTTCTGAAGAGTAGTATTGACGCTACTTTGATCTGGCCTCTTTGTGTTGTATTTTAAGTGAAAGAGTCGGTATTACATCATCAGTTAGAGTGAGGGGGGAGGTAGGGAGGGTGAGAGAGGGGGCTTGGAGGTGGGAGGTAGGGAGGGTGAGAGAGAGGGAGCTTGGAGGGGGGAGGTAGGGAGGGTTAGAGAGAGGGAGCTTGGAGGGGGGAGGCAGGGAGGGTGAGAGAGAGGGAGCTTGGAGGGGGGAGGTAGGGAGGGTGAGAGAGAGGGAGCTTGGAGGGGGGAGGTAGGGAGGGTGAGAGAGAGGGAGCTTGGAGGGGGGAGGTAGGGAGGGTGAGGGAGAGGGCTTGGAGGGGGGAGGTAGGGAGGGTGAGAGAGAGGGAGCTTGGAGGGGGGAGGTAGGGAGGATGAGAGAGAGAGGGTAGAGTGGTAAGAGAATTTACCCACAAAGTTCCCAATCTTTGAATATTACAGTAGGTTAGGTTAGGTTAGGTTAGGTTAGGTTTAACTATATAGCCAGGTCACGTCAAGTTACCTTAAGGTATACTACATAAATTAGGATTTAATAGAACACGGTAGAGTAGGTTAAGTCAGGTTAAGAAAAGGTATAGGTTAGATTAAGGTTAGATTAAGGTTAGATTTAGTTCTATATACGACGCGTCCCGGTAAAAGATAAAAGGCTTACTAAGAGAGAGGAATAAATAAGGATGATAAGATTCTAAGAAACGAGTAATGAGAGAAAGTGTGAAACAGGTGAAGTATAGAAACTAATAGAAACCTGGGAGAAAGAAGACAATTAATTACCTCAGGAGTTTGAGAGTTAACGTGGGAGGCAACAACAAGTGGAGCATTACTGTGGCTGATGCTGTGATGAGAGGAGCAGTAGGTGGTGGAGCATGACTGTGGAGGTGGGGGTGGTGTTAGTGGTGGTAGTAGTATTGTTGGTGATGGTAGTGGTAATAATGTTAGTGTAGGATAGTAATGGTGCTGATAGTAATAGTGTAATAGTGGTGATGTTGTAGGTGATAGTGATTATTTAGTGATGGTGTCTGGGGTTCTCAAAGACACCTACGTTGTATTTATCTGTTATGTTACCTGGGAGAAGGAGTTCCTCTAAGCATTACCAGATGTTTCGATCCTTTTGTTACCGTATAATAGGCAGGTAATTAGTTCGTTCTTACATCACTGGGTAGGGGGGGGGGGGGGAGTCCAGGATGGGGTTGAAGGAAAAGGGGCGGAAGGAAAGACTGAAAGGAGGGATGGAGAGAAGGAGGGAAGGAGGGCTGTAGGGTTGAGGAAAGAAGGACTGAAGGGAAGAAATAAAGATGGGCTGGATAGAGGGAGGGAGGAAGAAAGGGTTGCTGGAAGGAAGGAAGGAATGAAGGAAGGAAGGAAAGAGAGCAAGAAGGAAGGCTGTAGGGTAAGAGGTGGTGTACGTGTCCAGGCTGGCGGAAACCTCTGGCCTGGTAGCGTTAATATCTGCGGGGGAAAAACTGAATTAGCTTACGAATAATGGTTTAATATATTTTCGTGGTAGTCTCAGAGGTTGAGTAGGGGGGTGGGGGTGTGGGGCTGGAGGTAGGGGGGTGGGGGTGTGGGGCTGGAGGTAGGGGTGGGTAGGGGGTAAGGGCTAGGGGTGGGACAGAGAAGCAGGAGGAGGTGGGAGGCAGAAGGAGGGAAGAAGTAGAAGGAGGAAGGGTTGAGGAAAGAACAGAGCTGGTTAGACTGTAGTGTTACTGGGCAATAGGTGGGGCAGTATGTGGGGGAACTGTAGTAGGTGGAACACACACACACACACACACACACCAACATCTTAGAGAGAGTAATGTTCATATAACACCAATAACATACACGAGTACAGGCACAGCTAACACACACTCCTGTTAACTGTACTTGCCAGCTAAAGAGAGTCCAGGTAGCTGGTATTTACGTGATGTGAGACACGTTTATACTCTAAGCCCTGGAACTTACATTTACACAGAAAAAGGGAATCTGGACAGCAACGGTGTGGTGTGAGTTAAGTCCTGGTTTCAGCGTTATTTTGAGAGTATTTGTGCACAAAGGGCAGTGGCTGAAGTAGAGGTAGACTCCTGGACTGGTGAAGCTGTTGGACTATTGTGAGGCTCTGGACTTAGCTGTACAGTATTCAGCAGATAAATATCCCTGGCACGAGACCCACCCATGCTGGCTGGGGGTGAGACGTACCCTCGCTAACAAGGGAAAATCTCTAGTTAACTGACGTCATTCTGGCGTAATGACCGGTGTTGCCACAACATATACGTGGTCCCTGGCGCCTCGATTGTACAAAAATCCCCACCATGGATATACCAACAGACACTCTGGAGCTAATGGCGACCTTCCATACAGAGGTGAATGAAGGTAACAGTACTCAGGCCACTAAAGATGCTGTTAGGTTAGGTTAGTGTGTAGTGAGGGTTGTGTGTTCCCTCTGCCACATGAGGATGACCCGAGGAGAAGTCGTTGATCTCTGTCAGGTAAAGTCAGACTGGGGATTAATTACTTCTACACACATGTAATATATGTTTGTATGTCTGTGATGAAGTGTTATTTTCTTCATTGTTTGTGTTCGTCTGTTTTTCCTTCCTTTTTTTTGCTTGTTTGTTTGTTTCTTTGTTTTTTCTTCCATCTCGTCACCACATTGCCCTGTCAGCATCCGGTGAATGAAAAGGTCAAATCAATTCAAATTTACATATTTAGCCAATGCTTAAAAAAAAAAAAAAACAGCTGTCAAAAAATACTTCAAATTTCCAGTATACATAGAGAGTCATCCAAAAAAACTAACTGTATTATGAAACAACTTTGAATTATTGGACTTAATATACCTGTAGCTTATACCACACGTCTATAATCCTATATAGTCCTAAGATAAGGTTAAGGGCTACCTATAACTACCTGGAATCACATAACACAATGAAGGTATTTATGTTATGGTGAGAAATTATTATCCCTGACCATTCTTTCGTCTGGGGATTTTGCTAGGGGAAATTAAGGGAAATATTATGATAGACAGGGGAAAAAATATACCTTAGAGGAATGAATTAAATAACCTTGTCTAAGTTTGGAGGGAGAAAGGGAGATCTTGTGGAGGGGAGGGAGGGGGGGGGGGGGTGACGGGGAGTATTTGAGAGAGGATGGAGAGGGTTAGGAAGAGGAGGGGAGGGAGGATTAGAAAGAGGAGGGGAGAGAAATAGGAATGAAGGGGAGAGTGAATTAAAAAGAGGAAGGAGAGAGAGAGAGAGAGAGAGAGAGAGAGAGAGAGAGAGAGAGAGAGAGAGAGAGAGAGAGAGTCTTCCTACCTCCCTACCTTCCTTCCTCCGTGCTTCCCTGCCCCCCTACCTACCTACCTTCCTCCCTGTCACTCAACCACCCTGCTACCCCTCTCTTGCGTTCCACCCCAGCCACCCTTCAGTTGATCTACAGCGTGGGGCGGCAAAAAGGATACTACTATGTCAGTGAGTGAACCATACCTTCCTTATCTCTCTCTCTCTCTCTCTCTCTCTCTCTCTCTCTCTCTCTCTCTCTCACTCTCTCATGGCTTTAAGAGGATGTAGGAATCTATAAAATAGTATAAGAAGGTTGTAGATGGCTGTAGAATGTTGTAGATGGCTGTAGGTGGAGAGGTGCTATAAGTCTGTTAGAACTGATCGTTGTATTGGGTGGTCCAGGGTGCACGGTGTAGTTCAGGGTGCACGGTGTAGTTCAGGGTGTACGGGATGGTCCAGGGTGCACGGTGTAGTTCAGGGTGCACGGTGTAGTTCAGGGTGCACGGGGTGGTTCAGGGTGCACGGTGGACCTCACTGCTGGATATTGGGACGCTGTGTATGTATGAGAGAGAGAGAGAGAGAGAGAGAGAGAGAGAGAGAGAGAGAGAGAGAGAGTGATTTAACTCCAACTACTCTTTCTTCATCTCAGATTCGCATTTTCTTATGGCTGTCTCAGGTCGTTGCTCCACCTCTCCGTAAATTTCAGAATCATTTTTGTCACCGACCCAACCATTAATGTTCATAATATATTACGGTTCGTATCCTCCTCAGTTCTCTATCTGTCTTTAGTATTTTCTTTATGTTTGTCTTTGTTCCTGCTTGTTTTTCTGTATTTGTTGTAGTTGTTTACCGTTTTGTGTGTTAATTATTGGTTTGTTTGTTTAGTGTTTTTCTGAGATTTTATTTGTTTTTTGGTGTTTATGCTATTCCGTTTTCTTTCTTTCTTTCTTGTTTATGTGATTTTTATTCGTTCTCTCTCTCTCTCTCTCTCTCTCTCTCTCTCTCTCTCTCTCTCTCTCTCTCTCTCTCTCTCTCTCTCTCTCTCTCTCTCTCTCTCTCTCTCTCTCTCTCTCTTTTCATTCTTCTCATTTATTCCCAACTTCAGCCCATAAACTTTATACGAATCCGGCTTTCAGTTGGGATGATCCATTTGGTCTTAAAAGTTTTACTGTACCTTTGGAATAGTTCAAACACACACACACACACACACACACACACACACACACACACACACATATATATACAGGTTACTGGATGTACTGTTATCGGAGTCTATTAACTCTGGTGGCTATTACAACGGGTCTCTTACTGTGTATCAATAGAGGTTGGAAATGCCTTGTTTGTGAGAGAGAGAGAGAGAGAGAGAGTGAGAGAGAGAGAGAGAGAGAGGACGAGTGTGCAGTGCAGCGTAATGAAATATGGGACATGAAATGATTTATCAAAGGAATATTTACCCCTACAACTTCCTAGTTTGTATTACAAGAGACTGTGTCGGGCCATTATGTCTTCAAGCAACCTTAGGTGTTTTAACCAAGTCGAAAAGACATTCTGAGTGATGACATAAGACACACATTGTGACAAACGTCGTAAAACTTGTCCATTGTAACGATATGATAGAAATTAATGAATATATGTGATGGTTTAACTTTTATGTATGTTCATATGACAATAAGTGTTAAGACTCTTCACTTTCTGGACCAATTATCTTAAAACAAATTATCATACAGTCATAAAACTCACTCCAAAAAAAGTATCTTTACGTTTTTGTTTGAGACAATATGACACAACGGACGAAGGATTTTGACAACCCTACAGAGACAACAGGAGTCATAGTGTTCATATTGAAATTCATCGATCACCCGTGAAGGTACTTTTTTGGGGTGAGATAAACACAGGTCTACGTTTCAAGTTATAAATCAGGGTGTTGTTGTTTTTTGTCGTTGGTTCAGGTGCCGTAAATTTCATCCCCCAGTTCAGTCTCTTTAACACAGTGGCGGCAATACTTGGGTCGTTGTCTCACTCTCACGTCTTGACGACTTTTTAGCTGTAAGGAGGTGAAGGTCCTCCTGTTCCCGCCCTTGAACCTTCCTGTCCTCACAAAAATACTACAGCATAGATATATAGATAGATATATAGATAGATAGATAGATAGATAGATAGATGGACAAACGGACGGACGGAGTGTCACAGTTTTTATTCTAAATTTTGTTCGTCTTTATTCAATATAATACACAAGAGAAGTTTATCCTGGGAGGGACTTAGTAATATTGTCTATAGAGGCGATTCACATTTGTTCAATAAAACCAAAACCATTGATGTAAGTTATAATATAGGTGTGTTGGAGGGGTCCCTGTACACCTGCAATAATTAAGAGTATAGTAATTGACCTTTTACTATAGACAGTAAATATTGGATCTGGCCAGAGTCAATGTTGGAAGTGGATACCATTCCCAGTACTTAATGTAGGTATAACAAGGAAGAAGTACAGTGTTAATTATCACAGGTGCATAGGGACTTTTCTAACACACCTGTACATACAAAAAAAGAAATAGTCTGAAAATATTACCAGCAACAGTGATGGGATCTTTGATGATCTGAAGTGCTTAAAAGATACCGTGAGGAGTTACTGTGATGACCAGCCCTGTTGAGAGTTGTTACTAACACAAACTGTTTGGTGTTTAGCGCCAGAGGACTTGTTTAATGCATCATCGGACAACCTGGCCACATGTAACCAGCAGTTTTAATTGCTAGCACTTGAGGGACAGCTATTCATTATACGAAATAACTGGGATTTAATTAAAATGACATATATTTTTAGTAGAAGCTAAAATGACATCGTGTTTTCATAACGTTCGATATAATGCCAATCAACAGACTTTCAAACCCCAAATGGTAAAATGTAATTGAAATTTTTAATTTGTAATTAGCATTAATGAGTTTTATATTGGCTGTGGTCGACTTTCTTTTAGAATAAAAATTTTATATTAAATTCTTTGGATGAATGCAGATCACGGTTGTGGCGCTAAACCCACGAGAATAATTAATATTCACGAAAATCATCATTATCTCCCAGGCTCCTTACTCAACTTATTTTTCCACAGCATTTCCAGACCATTGTGTACTGTATACAGGGTGTACCCAACACTGTGTCATAGCTTTAGGGCTGTTCCTGGGGTCATGACCAGTCAGAAATGTGTTATGAACATTCTATAGAAGCACATTTTGTAATAAACAAATATTATGAAAAGTACAAATAATAATGGCAATTGGGTGTAGAACCTCAACCATCGACCATCATTGGTGTTAAGAGGGTCCACACACACACACACACACACACACACATACACACACACACAAATACATACACATACACACACATACACACATACACACACACATACACACACATACACGCACATACACACACACACACACACACACATACACACACACACACCATGCAAAAAATATTTATACACACAAAACTACACAATTGTACAGTCCCCGTCACTAGTGCGTTTACAGGGGCTCGTCATATGAGCATTTCACAAATCATTATTTTTTATATATCTATTTTAATATTGTTTTAATTTGATTCCATAGTATGTTTACTATTGCGAGTTTCCTTTTGTCGACTGTAAACAAACACAGCGCTGCCACACTACACAAAACATGATTAGCCCCTGTAAACGTACTAGTGAAAGGGACTGTACATATATTCAAACATGTTATCATACACTTACACTCGCAAATGGTAAACAACAACAACAGCAACAGCAACAACAACATCAACAACACCGACACCAACACCAACAACGACAACACCAACAACACCAACATCAACATCAACACCAACACTGCCTCAGTAACTGTGTATGACTCTGCCTGTGTATGTCTGTGTATACCATACGCCGTTGGGTATAATTAAGAAATGTTCCTAATTTTGAAGCATCACATGAAGAAAAATTTATATTTTTTTAATAGAAAATAAAAAATAAACTTAAGAAGCATTGAATAGAGAAAAACCCCAATAGTTATTTATTCTTTGCCTCGAAATATATCTTAGTAACCATAAATTCACATTAATAAATAACATGAAGAGATTTATTTTAAAATTGTGAAAGATATACTACACATTTACTGCTGTTTCAGTGATAAAAAAATGTGTATCTAGTTATAAAATATATACTTCCGTCAGTAATTGTTGTAGTGAAGTAATACATTATAGTGGTGTTGTGTTGTGGTGGTGTTGGTGTTGTGGTGGTGTTGTGGTGGTGTTGGTGTTGTGGTGGTGTTGGTGATCAGTCACAAGAACAATTAATGTGTGTGTGTGTGTGTTAGGGTACAGCAGCAGACATAATGGAAGTGGTAGACACGGCCGCGTACGATGATACAGCCAGCAAAGCGAGAAATTGGATCGTTTTAAAATACTTGTTATATGTTACCTGGGGATAGTTTAGGTTAGCTTAGGTTAGGTTAGGTGAAGCGAGGTGAGGTAAGGGAGTCGTAGTACAGTGTAAAGGGAAAGGATTCAAAGCGTATGATCAGCTAGAGAGGACCTGGTTATGGTGGGAAAGGAAGGAAGTAATAAATGAGGGAATGAAGGAGGAAATAAGGAAAGATGAAGGTTACTGAGAAGAGGAGGAGGAGAAATAATTGGAGGAGAAGGAGTTGTGAAGAGCCCGGGGCCGGCTGGGAAGGAGGGAGGGAAGGAGGCAGGGGGGGAGGGAAGGAGGCAGGGGGGGAGGGGGCGGGAGGGAGAGAGGGAGGGAGGGAAGGAGGCAGGGAGAGGGGGAGGGAAGGAGAGAGGGAGGGAGGGAGGGAAGGAGGCAGGGAGAGGGGGACGGAAGGTGGGAGACCACCAAAACTTTATGGACAAACAGGTATTGACGATAATTAATTGGTTATTGTGAGGGCGAACAGCTGGCGAGGCAAACTTGGCTCTCGTCATTATTTTCCTAAGGAGGATGTTGTGATGAAACCACAGGGAGGGAGGGAGGGAGGGCGGGAGGGAGGGAGTGAGGGACAGGGAGAGAGGAGGGAGAGAGGAGGGAGGAAGGGAGTCTTGTGATGAAGCCAAAGAGAGATAGAGGAAGAAGGAAGAAGGGAGTGTTATGATGAAGAGACAGGGAGAAGGAGGGAGGGAGAGAGAGAGAGAGAGAAGTGGAGGGGGATGGTATAATGTAGAGAAATATATATAAAAGGATGATGAATGATGACAATATCCAACTAATGAGAACTCACACACTGTAAGAATAACATAATGATGACGTGTTGTTTGGGATGACAGAGACTTGTGTAGTGAGGAAGACTGAGTGATGTCTCGGGCACATTGACTATGGAGGTATTGGAAGAGAGAGAGAGAGAGGGAGAGAGGGAGAGAGAGAGAGAGAGAGATCGTCAGACGTGAGTGGAGGTAAAAGAATTAATAATGTAGATAAAGCAACCATAAAATTTTGAAACAATCTTAAAGCCATTAATTTATCATAGTTAGGTTAGGTTAGGTTTGGTTAGGTTAGGTTAGCTTAGCGTTAGGTTAGGTTAGTGTGTTTTAAATCATTAGGTGAATTAAGTTGGGGTGTCTAATCTTCAGGTAATCCTATAGTTATACCAGCCGTGTGTCAGTACAACAGTTGTAGGTACAAGCTCAGGTACAACATTTACAACTCCTCGTAAAATCTTCCCATGAACACCGCCGTCAGACAACCCGTGTAAACTGTAATCCTTCTCTGCCAAATAGTCGCTTCCGCTCTTCCCTTATCCAGCTCTTGGCTTCTGTATACACCCCATCCTTCCCACACTATCCCTCCTTCACCCTCACTCCCTCACCTCACCCTCACTCCCTCACCTCCCCCACTACCCCTCCTTCACCCTCACTCCCTCACCTCACCCTCACTCCCTCACCTCACCCTCACTCCCTCACCTCCCCCACTACCCCTCCTTCACCCTGCTATCCTCACCTCCCATAAATCCCCTCGGCTAATCTTGACAACACAATCTCTCCACAGACCCACACACACACCTCACCCCTCCATCTCTCAACTTCTCCTTTTATCCCACTTCTCTCTCTCTCTCTCTCCCTCTCTGCCTCCACATCTCTTTTTTACATCTCTCTTGTTATTACCATCAGTTCCTTCGTCTCTTATTGAACCTCTCCCCCTTCACTGAGGCTCTATTTTTACGAGTTGTTGGTTAGGTTAGGTTAAGTTACCCGTCTTCTATGAATCTATCTCCCCCCCACCCCCTCCACCCCCCTTGAGCAGGTGTATCCAGAGCCATTGACTAAGAATGAATGAGTCAATGCCTCTCTGGTTACTGTTATAGTATTAAGAGATATCTCACACCGTAATCAGTAGTCAGTCTCCCACACATTACACTCACTGTAAGATTTATTTTCTCCATGCAATCAAGTCAAATATTATCATAGACCCGTAGATGTGTTGTCAGATTCCTACAGCGGCAGTGTTATTGTTTGACTTTTGGACTGAAAGATTTTGTCCAGCCTTCCTCGCTGATTTTATGCTGTGATTTATGTATATAGTATAGTATTTATTATTATTATTGTTGTTATTATTGTTATTATTATAGCCGTAAGTTATTTTAATATCAATAACAACACCATTCATAGTCAATGTCTGTCACTGTTGTTGGTTTAGGGGCACAACAGGCCAGACCAGACCAGACCAGACCACACCTGAGCAAGGAGAAGGATAGTCGACACCTCAACCAGGCCACGACGTAACTTCTGGGTTGTTGCTCCTGTTCTGACAACACCTCAGCCAGTCTGACGTAGAAGCACCTTGTAGGTCCCGTCCCACACCAGATGAGTGAAACTGGTCGGGGCTCACTGGGCATTATTGGACGGCACTCTAAAGTATGTGGAGGGACTCTGCTGAGGAAGAGTGGGTGAATGAGTGAATATTTGAATACATAAACAGAGGTGAGATGGGGCCGCCGGACCGTGTAGCCCTAAGCTTCAGAAAATGTATTACTGGAAAAATGTGTCCCAAGTGAAGGGTGGAGGACTCCCAGGCGGGGCTTGAATTTAATAACATATTGGCTCAGGAGAAATGCGTAGAGGGAGACGCGCCTGGACTCAGAGATTTAGATGTATACATGAGTTTGTTTTAATAATCACAGTATAGAATAATAATAATAATAATATAGAAATCATAATGCATATGTAGATTATCTGTTATCACTACCATCATCGTTTTTGTAAGTATTCTAAAAAAAATCACTCAGTCCTGTGATCACATGACTCATCAAACGATTTACCAAACAGTAGTTAATTCCTCACCTTAACTCTGTGTCTTACCTTCCACTTGAGTTATTTAGAGATGAGACAAGAGTTTTCACAGCAAGTTCTACATTCACTTCAGTATTTTACTCACAAAGTCAAAGTTTAACACTTGTGTTTCCGTACGGTCACCTGCCTGCATGCTCTGTGCTTCCTGGGCTAACTTTTCTCTTTAATCTCTCTCTCTGTCTCTATTTTTCTCTTTCATCTTTATTACATACCGCTGTCCCCTCATTCTTTCCTTTCTCTCTCTTGCTCGATGTGTGGCAGACAGTAGCTGACCTGAGTGTCTACAGTAGATCTCTCTCTCCCCGGGTGTAAACAATGGTTGGCAAGAATTAGTGTTGGATACGTTAAACATCGCTTGGAAAAACATTTAACAAACATCCTTGGCAAATATTGTAGACTGGCGATACAAACTTAGTGTATAACAGGAGGATGGACTCTAGTAGGACTCTGGTGATACACAAATTTAATGTATTATAGAAGGATGGACTCTAGTAGGACTTATTTTTAGTAGATGGTCACAATGCTCGGCGTCTTAGAGGGGTAAAAAACACAACAGTGGATACTATTGTATTGTTCGGTAAGATGATAAATCCTTTCTCACACGATACAACGTCACAGCTTCATGTACAGCACTACGTTTAGGGAATCAACAGGGATAAGGTGTAATACAGTACCTGCCATAACAACTACCCCATCTCACGGTATACCTGAGGACCCGCACCTGCAGAAGCTTGTGATTGATAGAGTTACATCAGAGTTCAAGGTTCACGTCGATGCGCGGTTTACAATACGCTTGTTTGGCTACCTGGTCCTCCTCGTAGTTCTCCCTACAGCCAGTGTGTGATGGTGTCAACAGGGAGGTAATAGTGAGGTCAAGGTTGGAGGCTGAGCTGAGGTGACGCTGGATTGTATGTTACGGTCTGATGAGGCAATGAGGCTTAGCGCTAGTGGGGGAGATAAGGGACGATTGGGAGTGTGTGAGGACAAGGCCATGATGACAAGAGTGGTGGACGATGATCTAGAGAGTCGGCTGATCACCCATGAGTTTACGGAGGAGTGTATTTGTCCAGTCAGAGAGACGAAGGACCGTGTTGCCCCTACACTTATCTCTGTCATGTACGGCCCGCGTCCCCTGTGTCTTGTTGGGGATGTTCTGGATGATGGACGATGTTGTGGATGGTGAGGTGACCCTTCAGCTAACACGAGAATAGTTCCAGCAGGCAGAGAGTACTGTTTCTTCGATAGTCGTAGGATAAACATACTGAAAGACTTTGTCGAACTAACATGCTAAAGTTAGTCGTTGAACTATGAGCGACAGTCAAAAAGTTTTACAATTCAGGAGTAAAGGAAATATGGTAATATTTTAATATTTTAACTAATATGGTGAAATTTATTGATTAAAGAATAAGAGTTTAGAGTATGACGTTGGAAAAAACTGTGTCTGGAAATGTTTTAGAGTTTCTGTAATATGAGGTTCCCAGAAACCTTAGCGCTGCTTCAACTGTAGGAAGCCAATCCAACCAACTTTCTTTCCTGTGTTGTGACGATTAAGTTAGGTTTATACTGAACCGGTGAGGAATCGTCCTAGAACCGTCTGCTGTCACACATCAACGTCTCTGTCCACAAATCCCTTATCACACAAAGTCATATTCACGACTATGGTTCACAGCACCTCGTTCGTCCTTATAACCTACACCCAAGATCTGGCTCCTACTTGACTATTGCTTGTCTCAAAAACTGAAGTACTACCTCCAAGGGCGCCACTCTGAGGAGGATGAGCAGCTGAAGGAGGCTACTGAGGCATAGTTTGAGGAGCAGTGGGAAGACTCCTCAAAAACTGGCCTTATGAGCTTGAAGAATAAGTGGAGTAATGAGGAGACTCAGGCATGGGAGTCTTTACTGAACAATAAAATACGGATTGTATTTCTACCTTTATATTATATTCCCATTTTGCTGAACCGCCGCTCAAGGGGTTAAGTCATCATGCTCAAGGGGTTAAGTCATCTTGCTCAAGGGGTTAAATCATCATGCTCAAGGGGTTAAATCATCATACTCGGGATGAAATTCGTCGATTAAATTAGAATAATGAAAATCATCATCAAGCTTGACGTGATATAAGTCGACACAGAAGCTAACCATCAGTGACCACAGCGGAAAGGCACTTTGAGACCAGCTGCCAATACGGTAATTAGTGCAAACTGCAGGTGTCACTCCCACCTGTCCGGGGACAAACTACGGCAGCCTTAACTAACTATTGGCGAGGCCCGTGTCGCTCCTCGCCCTCCTCCAAGTATTGATTGCGGGTCACATGCAACTGGCAAGTCTGAGAGAATGTTAGTGGTCATGTGGTGGTGATGGTGGTAGTGGTGGTGGTAGTGGTAGTAGTAGTGGTGGTGTTAGTGGCAGTGGTGGTGGTGGTAGTGATGGTGGTAGTGGTAGTGGTAGTAGTAGTAGTGATGGTGGTGTTAGTGGCAGTGGTGGTGGTAGTGGTAGTGGCAGTGGTGGTGGTGATAGTATTGGTGATGGTAACGGGCGATATTGTGGTGGTGGTGGTGGTGGTGGTGGTGGTGGGGGATGTTGAGAAAGACGAAAGGGATGTTGTGTGTGATGGAGAACGTTACCGATGTTGTGAGATGTTATGGGGTGTGAGCGGGGATTAGGAGTGACTAGTATCGATGTTAGTGAGGTCGGCCATCATAAGTTCATAAGAGACTCAACAAGAAAATGGCTATGAACGTCTATCAGTGAGATGCATTCCAAATTCATCTCACCTAAGAGTACCTCACACTAATCTCTCCCTTACCTCACCATATTCCACCATCCATCTAAACTCGTCTAATTTACTTTCTCTTTCTCTTTAACCTTCTATCTCTCTTACCTTTATTACTTGTTTTATTTCATTTACCACCTCCTCGTTTTCTCTTCTTTGCTACTTCTTTTACCACCTCTCATTTTCTTTCATACTTATGCTTTTGTTTATGTTCTTACGTTGTTGGCCTCTCCGCCTGTTCGTCCGTGTTCTTGTCTCACCAACATGGGTCCTGTACTGACATGCTTACACTCTTCTTGGTGGTAAAGGAAGCATTGGTAAGTGATGCCTCGTAGGACTGTTGTGGTGCTGTAGGATGTATATGACTTTTGTGTGAGATGTTGAAGGAGAGAGGTTTTGCTGTTGACAGATTTTAGGTTTAATCTCTCTCTCTCTCTCTCTCTCGTGTTGTTACTCATATTTTTATACCTATTTTCTTAATTATAATTTTTCGTCTTAACAAATAATACAAGTTTTAATCAATAAACATTGTTAATTATTAATTTATTCATGAATACATCTATAAAATTAGTGGGTTTTTTTCTGCAAGATTAATTTCATAGTAAAGTAAGTCGGCCTCCCAGCAGTTAGTGTAGCAGACGCGGCTCGCTCTTCCCCGGCCGTAGTCATAACAGACACAAAGTGGCCAACTTTTGCCTCAGTTTCATGGCGCTGGTCACGACAAGAACGACCCAACACCAAAAATAGGACAATGAAGGCAAGTGGCAAAGGCAGCTCCTTCAACTGCCTCCGTGTTGTTTTTTTTTAATGCCTTCGTGTTGCTCTCAACTCTCTCCCTAACTCAATTATAATAGAATTGCAGTCGGGAATGCCTTCTCCTTTGTGTTAATGTACACTTGCTATTTCAATGCTTCTTCTCTATTGTGTTTGTAAAGACTCGTTGTTATTTTTTTGCGTCTGTAAACTTGTTGGTGCTGAGTACAATGTTGATTTATCTCATTTGTTTCCTTATTTTCTTTAATATTGTTGTGTGTGTGTGTGTTTTTAAACCTTGTAAGTATTCACACTGACTCGTGGAATTTCCTGCCGTGTTTTGAGTTACCTGCTCTTATTGTATTTCTTCTTAGGATACTTGAGTTTTTTTCCTTCAACTTTCTTCATTTTTTCCCAACAGTTTTTTCCTCTTCAATATTTTTCTTCTTTGCTTCTACTTTGTCTTTATTGTCTTCCATAATTTTTTTATTTCATCCAATTTTCCATATTTTTCCTCCAATTTCTCCAAATTTTCCATTTACTGAGCTTTAATTAGTTTCTTCAATATTTTCTTCCAGAGAGAGAGAGAGAGAGAGCACCAACTATCCCGTACCAACAAGAGGTTCATAACACCGCCTTTCCTCCCGGTACACCTCCCATCCTTTCCCGGTACACCTCCCACCCCCTCCCGGTACACCTCTCACCCCCTCTCACTACACCTCCCACCCCCTCTCATGGTGTATCCTGGTAAGCAAACAGTACCTGATGCATAGGTTTGACTTGGTTATCATTATCACTTATCTACGCCACACTCTCCTTCACCACCAGCCACTACTACTACTACTACTACTGCTACTACTACTACTTCTACTACTTTTTTTAACGTAGCCTCCAGCCTCCCACAATAGCCAAACCTTCGCCACCATTATATTACCTTAATATTCAGTGACTGTTGCCTCACAATGTCCCTTTTTGCACTTAACTCCCATGGGAATTCATAACATATCGATAGTATTTTGCATTATACCACTGAGTCATAACCTTTGACACCATTTCGTTATAAATCGACATTCCATCAGATTATTTGGACACACTTGCAGTTATTACACCGACTGATCACCATAGGTATGACTATGGGTGTCTTACGGTATTCGAACCCATAAAGCTCTCAAACAGTCTTCTAGCTGTTACCGAGTATATATTGTAATATTATCAGTGTTATTAATATTGGCCATAATATTATAAAACCTCTGTACAGATACACTTTGTCTCACTGTTATGAAGCGTATCTCGAATATTTTTTCAACTATATTCATTTTATGAAACTGATTCGAATGATACTCAATTGTTTAGAGTTTTGAACTGTTCAAAATAAACTGAAAAGTAGTGGGAGTAGACTGCAAAAATGTGTACTACTCTCAGCACCAATACTAGATTTTAGCTTTTATTGGTGCGTCTCTCACAACTAGTCTAGTAACTCTGGCCAATCTACATACTAAGGAGCAGCTGCCTCTCGCCGTCCTCCCGGAGTCTTTGTACATTGTTGGTACCTTAAAGCTCTCCTCGGGTGAGTGTATTGAAGCTTACTGTGAGGCTGTGGTGTACCTTGACCTGGGGAGTGTACCGTGACCTGGGGGAGTACCGTGACCTGGGGCAGTGTACCGTGATCTGGGAGAGTACCGTGATCTGGGAGAGTACCGTGATCTGGAGGGGTGTACCGTAGACCAGGACTCGTAGTATAAATTATTGGTTGCATCATTTATGTAACCTGGAATTTGTGATAATTTCTCTCGACATTTTATCACGTGTGT